>VWPW01012027.1:396800-569811 GCA_013389825.1 Crypturellus undulatus | reverse complement strand
GGGTCCCCGCCGCGGAGCGAACCGAGCCGGGCCGGGCCGAGCCGAACCGAACCGAACCGAACCGGGCCGGGCCGAGCCGAGCCGAGCCGAACCGAACCGGGCCGGGCCTGGCGGCGCTGCTGCAGGTGGGAGCGGCGGGGGGGGCGGGAGCCGCCCTGTCCCGGGAGACTCCGTGCGCCCCGCGGAGCGGCGGGGCCGGCGGGCAGGTGCCGCGCGGGGAGGGAGAACCAGGTGCCTCACCTGGCCGCGTCCCTCCCTTCCCGTCCGTCTCTACTCTTTCTTCCCTGTTTTTCCTCTTCCCTTCTTTCCTTCTTTCTCCCCTCCTTCCCTCTTACTTTCCTCTTTCTTCCTTTCCTCTTTCTTTCTCTTTCTTTCTTTCTTTCTTTCTTTCTTTCTTTCTTTCTTTCTTTCTTTCTTTCTTTCTTTCTTTCTCTCTCTCTTTCTTTCTTCTCTCTTTCTTTCTCTCTTTTTCTTTTTCTTTCCTTCCTTCATTCCTTCTTTTCCTTTCCCTCTTTCTTTCCTTTTTCTTTCCTCTTCTTCTTTCTTTACCTCTCCCCTCTTCTTTTCTTTTTTCCTTTCCTTCTTTCCTTCTTTCTTTCTCACCTTCTTACTTCCTTTCCTTTTTCTTTCCCATCTTTCCTACCTTCTTTGCCTGTCTTTCCTTCCTTTCCTCCCCCCTTTCCTTCCTTCCTTCCACTTTTCCATGGTCAGACGGAGCACTCAGTGCCCAGCAGCTCCCATGGGCGCCTACAGGAGGTTGTTGGCCACAGGGGCACCCGCCTTGCAGAGAGGGAGAGGGCTCATCTGGTGCTCTTGAAGTGTCACACTTCGGGGTGGAGTGTTTCCTCCCTTCCACCCACCTTTTAAACTGGCTGGAGCAGGGAACACCCTGACAAAAACGTCTTTTTTCTTAATAGCAAAGCTGTTGAGGAGGTTGTAAATAGTTTTTTGTGACCCAGGTTGGGCAAGAGGGTTCAGCAGCCTGACCGGAGGCTCAGTTATGCGCTGGCACTTTGCCTGCCCTGAATGCCGCTCTGAAGAGTGGGCTTCTTTGTGGAAGAAGGAAGAGTGGCAGCAGCGGGGAACTGCCAAGGTGGAGCCTGAAATTTTAAACTATTTTTTTTTTTAATGGAATTTGAGGTGAGCAACTTCAGAGCTGGCAAGAACAACGAGCCTTCAGGAGGCAGAAACAGTAACAGGAAAGTGGACAAATCTAGAGATTGGGTGTATTAAATTCAACTTGAAAATTTTGTGAAACACAAAGGAAAATAATGCAGCATTTGCTGTGCAGGTAGCAGCGCATTTAGGACAGTATGTTGTTTTTGGAAGTGGGCGTATACAATAGAAAATTCTGCTTTTATTTTCCCCATCCGTGATTCACTAGACTGCTGTAGACATCAATCACCAGCATTGTCTCTTTCCTATGAACCTGCATTGCCTGGGGTTCTAAAAGTAAATCCGTGCGCAGCACTTCTTTCCTGAGGTTGGAAAAGTCAAAAAATGCTTAAGAATATAAACATATATATATACATATATATGTAAGTCCTTTTGCAAAGGCCTATTCTCTTATTCTAAACTTCAGTGGCAGGCACTGAGATTTACAGTCTGCCCTGTTTATAATATAGAGAGGAAAAACGGAACTCTCCAGACTTGTTGCTGCAGTGGTAGCCCTCTCCCTTGCCCTCCCTGCCCCCGTGCCTCCCCCCAAAATTCTTACTTTTTTCTAATAAAGTCCTTCTGGCTTTCCTTGGAATCCCAAGATAATGCAGAAGTTCTCCGCGCACTTTGGTACATGAGGTTCAGAGAGTTGAACACGTTCAGCAGCCTCAGCTCTCTGAGGAAACCCGAAACAAAGGCGGTTCCCGGGAATGTGGCATGCCCTGCCGGCACAGCTGACATAACCTGTGCGCAAGGTTGACTTCCTCGCTCCAGGGAAACTACTGCGTGTAACATGAAGTGTCCTCGTACGCTGGAGGGCTCTGAAGCGAGAAGAGAAACTTAGCTTAGCAGAAACAAACTCGCATCTCATTGCCTCCCAGAAAAGCCTGACTCACCTCAAAGAGGTGTTTGCGTCCACCAAGCATACATTTTGTAAATCACAATGAACAGTGTTGGGTAAATGTTAACAAAATATTCTTAATTTTGTCTTTCTAATTGTACGTACTATTCTACATTAGTTTTTTATGCTTTTTTTGTTGATTTATCTTGTATATGTAGCAATGAAACGTACTTTCCAGTAATGTCTGCTCCTCAAACAAGTAAAGCTTTTGTTTTCAAACGGTATTTTGATGCACATTTGCCCTAAAGATCAAATTTAACTCATCTGAAGTGAATGGCAAAGCAAACAAAAATCATAAAATACTTAAAATGTAGATTTTTGAAAAGGTTATTTTATTCTTGTAGAAGGCTTCTTGTAGAAGAGAATTAAACCCATGCGCTGGAGTTGATCCTTATTAGGGCTGCAGATGTAAGGCAAAGATCTGTTATTTTCAGAGGAAACTATTGCTAGTGGTGCTCTTTGTCCTTTAGCTCACTGATGTGGGCATGGCTTTAAAATATTGCCTTCTGAACAGCACTAAGAAAACCTCTTCAGAACAGTATTTTAAATGTTATGTTTGAAGAGGAAATCTAAGTGCTCAAAAGTCTGACAGTCTGCCCCACTAGATTTAGTTTGGGTTTAATTGGTGGTATTACCTTTCCTCTAACAGACACTTCCAGCTTATCGCTTTCTGAAACAAAGGAAACAAATGGCAAAATCTAAAAGCAGGCTCTAGAGATGCAAAATGTGCTTCATCCGAGGAGAATTCATAGATTCAACCTGAAAATAGTGTGGCAAAAAAATGGATATACATTCACGATGAACTTGGAGCAATGCTACTATGGGTTAAACTAGGCAATGCTACATTAAACTTTCCTAACTTTTTATCCATGGACTTATGTTTGCACTTTTTGCTGAGGTAAAATATGTCTATTTTCTTCAGTAGTAGGGGAGAAAGTGGTTCTTTCAAGGGAGAAAGTGGTTTTTCAAACAACTTTGCTCTAACAAACAGCTGTATTTTCCTTAGCTGTAATTTCTGCTGCTCAGCTGTGGGACCTGCACAGGAGCACTAATGAGAAGAGGCTTGCAGCTCTGCTCTGAGGATGATTTATTTGATGTAGTAGTTCAATAGACTACTAGAAGGGCTAGTGAAAGATACTTTCCCAATGCTATTTTACATCCATATGTAAAACACATAAGTGTGTGATGCAGATTTTACCATTTTTGGCTTAAAGGGGAAGATTCTAGTGTGTGACATCCAGATATAAGATCTCAATGTAAGACTCACTGTTGAATTATTTTTTCATTTTCCCTGAAAATCAGCTCATCATGTCACTAGTAGCTACTCTTATTCTCTGTCTCCGTGAGGTGATGGATGTAGCAGTTCTTACTAGTTATTTGTGGAGTTTTTTTCAAAACTGGCATCTCTGCTTAACACAAAACTAGAAATTTGTTAATTCTGTCTAAAAAGAGAGTGGCTTTTTTTTTTTCTTATACTTTATTTAGTCAACTCTGAATGATGAGATCCTGGCCTTGCAGGGTGGTGTCAGTGAGCAGGCTAGTAAGCCCACATGGAGACCTGCTGCACATGGCTTCCATAATTAAGGCCTTAATCCCACAAGGTCTGACTCCGTATGCTCTGTTTGTATGCTAGCATATGACTAACACTTTCAGTAGGACTGAGGATACTGTGACGGAGTAAACACGAGCACTTTCATTCAGTTACAGGCACAGCTGCTTTTCACATCACACAGTTTGATATCACGGAGACGTCAGTTCTGCCCTCGGTTCTTCCCAGTCCCGAGCCAGTGCTGCAAGCGAGCAACGAGGCTACCACGCTGGAGGAAGGAGGAAGGAAAGACGTGGCAGGGCCAGATCCCCTGCACTCAGGCAGCCCGTGAGGCCAGGAGTGGCGACACTGAGATTGCAGCAGGATCTACCAGCCCCACTAGATGTTGCTCCTGACAAGCGCCGTATGTGGGCTCCACGTAGCCCTTGGCCTGCCAGGGTGCCTCAAAATGCTTCCTTCTCCTCCAAGCAGAACTATCTTAAATACAAAAAAAAATATTTAGGTGGACTCCAACCTATTTTAAATGGGACACGAGTGTGGTGCAATTTAGATGACTTGCTGCAAGGGAAGAGTTTGCAGCTCCTTGGAGCTATGGGAAGCTGCATCTCCAAAACTCCTGGGTCGGGTGAGGTTTTCCGACGTGGGATGCAGGGATGCAGGCAGCAAGGGGCACGAGTTCCTCTCCCCGTCAGCGCGTGGCCGACAGCACGGTGCGACCCTGCTCCTCCTTCAGAGCATCCTGCGGGAGCGGTGCGGGCCTCATAGCTACAGTTAATTCAAACATCATGAAAGAGCTCTAGGCTCAGCGGAAAATCTTCTAGCTTTTAGCACGAACCCTGCAGCAGTGGTATGACATGCCAGTCATCTCGTGCTCTTCCAAAATCACTAACATACAGCTGCAGTCTAGCCGGTCAACATGAAAGGACCAGCTGAACTTTGGTCTTCCTCTGAGCTATGGTATAATCTTGTGAAAGCTTTTTTTTTTTTTTTTTTTTTGCATTGAAAAGTTACATTTGTTGTGGGGTTTTCTGTTTGCTTTTAGGTAAGAGTGAAGTCATACTTATCTGAAATCACATGCTGAGCTGAGTTAAAAGGGTGCTGCTCCCTCCTGCTTGTGGCTGCAGCTCTCCCTTGATGAAAGTTACTCTTAATTAAAACTTTTGAAATAAGTGCTCATAAGTCAGTGTCTTGCTGACTTGTTTCTATCAGTAAGATGGGTCAGATGAAAAATTTAGTTTATGGGGTTAAGTTCATCCATATTGAAATCAGCTATTTTATTCTAGCACTTTCATGATATAAAAGTTACATCTGAACCTAACTTCGACCAGGACATCCCCCAAACAGCTATGTAATGAGTCCTCATTTCAGAGATAGATACACTAAGATGCAGATGATCCTAGTGATTTGCCCTTTGACACAGAACAAGTGTCAGCATTTAGAGGCTTAAAACAGATGTTGTAATCCTCCTTGTCGCAAACTCAGCTCTATCTAAACAGCAAACAGTAGCCTCTAGCAAAAGTCGAGTCAAAACAACCATGTGCTTGCTGCAGTGCTTACCCATACTTTACAGGCTGTGCAGGCCAGTGAAGAACAGAATTTTTTTTCTGTGAAGAGGAAAGCATGCAGCTAGATAAACTTTTGTGCTAACTAACTCCTCCAGGTACCAGCACCCACTGTACCAGTGTCTTCCCCCTTGACTGCCTGCTGCACCAACAATACAGGTTCAGATGTGAGAAGGTGGCAGTAAAAAGATGAATCTGGTCAAGCAGGTGACTTAGACTGAGCTTTGCCGAGAGCCAGACGAAGGCTATGGCTTGCAGTCTGCTATCTGTGGCTTTGCAAACCTCCTTCCTGCCCACCTCTGGTGCGGAGCTCCGTCTCCGGTGCTGCATTTCTCAGTGTGCACAGCAGCAACGTACAGCTTCAGAAAAAATGTTAAAGACTTCGATGAGTGCCACGCGAAAGTATGTTAATGCATATTCTGTTACAAACTTTCTAAAGCAGAAAGCAGGCAGATTAGTAGATGAAATGTGCCAAATCTTTTCTTAATCTGTAAAGGTCAACACGGGAAAAGATATGGTCAGTACTTCTTTTGAAGGAATTAACAAGTACAAACAAATAGCAGTTTATTGTTAAGACTGTTCAGAAGGAGCAGTGTGTCAGTGAGACAAATTTGCCTATGGAAAAACCAGCCCCTAAAGATAAGAGCCATGCTATGTGTAATGTTTGCAGATACTTCATTTTTGTACAATGGAAATGAAAGGTGTGATTATTCTCAGCTCAGAACAACAGAGGAATTGCATCCAGATGGATGTAGAAAAGCTTTCTGAAGCAGACTTGTGTTGTATTCAGCTTTTTTATATAGAACTTTGAGAAGAAGAGTAAGAAAAGTTGCATTCTAAGGCAGGAGCAGGAAAGACTTCATAGCAAGCGCTACCCTTTGGAAGTTGTAGCAGGTAAGGATCATAATGTTAGCTCTCTGTTAAGGCTCTGAATCCTGCATTGTACAGAGAAAGGTGGAGTGCAGTGGCAATTTATTATTTATTTTTATTATTTATTACTCCGCGATGCTACTGCTCCTATATGAGCTACGTGTACAACAGATAGCAGAGCTCAATGGGATCCTAAAGAAGGGTTCCAGCTTCAGTCAGCGCTTTACAAATAGAAGCGTATTTATTTGAAGTGCTTTTAAATTTTTATGAGTCTTAACTTCTGTGTTGGTAGGCAGAAATAAGTATCTTAAGGTGACCACTTCAGCCTAAGTAATATATGCTGTATACATATTATAGAAACTATCACAAAACTCCTTCCTCTTTTAAATTAATATGTAGTGGGTATTTTTATTGGCCTGGATGAAGCAGAATGAGCAGGATCTCATACAAGGAAGCATGTAATAAATTGTAATGCATTTTAATTTAAATATTTCAATTTTAATTATGTCATTGGGTTTAAGGCCACATCTGAAGTTAAAAATAGTAATTGTGGAATTTCACTTATTTTTTTTAATTCAAATTCAGAAATCTGAGAGTTATTACTTAAAAGGTATGCGTACGGATGTAACTGGACCCTAGTTCACCTGATTACTTACTATAAGAGACAAAACTCTAATTCTTTCAGTTTGACTTCGCTATTTACCTATAGCAAACTTGGAAGAAATGTTTGCCTTCACACATGCAGGGTTAAGTAATGGTAGATGCAATTGTAGAAGCAAAGTACCCTTGATGGTAGATAAGATATTCATATAATCATTTACCCACAAATAGTTTGTGACTTTTTGCATGGCAGTGACTTCAATTATGAAGTATTTAGTGACAATTATGAAATTTAGTGACAATTTAGTGACAATTTAGTGACAATTTAGTGACAATTATGAAATATTTAGTGACTGTGCAAGACAGTCATGCTGTGATCCAAGCCCTCCATACACCCACCTCAGGCCAGCTGGATCAGTTCCCCAAACAGTGTATGATGCTGTGGACATGATATACAGGGCAACCCAGTGGCACTGTTCCTGCAAAAAAACACCCTGATACCAAACTGCCATGTCTTATATGTAAACACATGTTCTACGCTTGCAAGCAGCAAGTTAAAAGCCACAGTTTGAGAATTAAAAGTTAAAATGATGTTGGGCTAGCTTTAAAGAAAAGAATAAGAAAGAAACCAGAACTGGTGGAACTGGCTACTCCAAAACCCAGAGCAGGACACAGTGAATACTGTCATAAAACAGATATTCTTACCAACTTTTTTTAATGTCTCTTTGAGCTAGTCAAAAGTTGTTCAATGTCATTAAAAATTTTCACAAAAATAATACAAATGAAAGAGCTATATGTCTCTCCAATACTTCAGGGTTTCATTAACTTTTTAATTTACAGTTTAAAGAAGTGTTGGAAGTCTCTTTATTAGCTAGTCTCTTTATATTGGCTTTTGCAACTAGGCTTGCTCTGAAATTCAAACCTACACTGAGTTATTCAGACAAAAAAGTTTGTAAGCACAAAAGACATTCGAACAGCAATGCAACTTGCTTAAGGGTGTCCTATTCGCGATGAATTTACCTGAGCCGTAAGGTCCGTACAAAACAGAAATCCAGTTCTTCAAGCCCTTTCAGACTGCAGGTTTCTCAGCAACTGCTGCTGTAGCAGCTGCCACAATCCCTCACCCAGCGCTCATAGAGAAAATAGGACCAATGAGGAAAACCATCATGGTGTCTGCAAAGTGAGGCTGAAAATGACATTGGCAGATTATAAATGTTATGTCTTAGCCTTGCAGAGTGTTTTTGTGTAAAAACAGACTGTTGAATTGCAGAGAATAAGTGTGCCCAAAGCGGGATAACCCAGTACTGCCCTACTCCTCGGTTTATGGGATTGCAGGGACTTGTACGGATCAGATTTAAAGATGGGTTATAAGAACTAGCCTTTTGCTTTTACCTTGAAGAGATCCTTCAGCTGTTCGGTCACAACCGTTGTGCACTAACTTCTTTCTTTCTCTGCAGCTCTTTCCAGATGGTGTTTCTAGAATCACCTGCAGCATGTTAAAGAGACCGTGTCTCATACGCAAAATCTAGAAACTCTTCAGGGACTGCTTTCCAGGTGAGAAGATGAAGAATAAATAATTTCCAGGATGTAAGTGGGAATATTTAGTAAAACCTATGATGTCACTTCTAATGTGGGTATAAAACCTGCTTGTGAAACTCTGAAGTGTGAATTATCACCAAATACTTGCTTCTCAGTAATATATCCAATTTACTGGCTTTAATTTTGTCAGATTCAGCAGAACAAGCTCTCAGGCTGCTCTGCAGTCTGTCATGCTCCTACTGCAGCTGGTGGGAGCCAGGAAACAGTGTCTCATGAAAACTGCTGCTTCTTCCGTTGTCTTTCCATTTCAGAGAAGTAAGGTTATCTTATCAATTAATCTCTACATTTCAAGAAAATCCTTTTATCTGTGCTACTCACTTTTTACAATCAATAATTAATAACAGAAGTTTTACTCAGTTATTTCTTAGAGAAACCTTTTAGTAGATGCCTGTCATTCATATTTAATTTTCTTCTAGGATTTTTCTTTCCATCTCCCCTGGCAAATGCAACAGCCTCATGAGAAACACAAACTGATTTTTCTGAAGTTGCTGAAGCTGGTATGAGCAGAGTGGAGGGCAATTTTTTTAGCTTAGTGAAGGTACGGGATATTTGAAATGCTGAAAAGGAAACTACGTTTTTGCCACAACTCACTCTTCAGGCTTTTCTTGGGGCTAACTCTTATTCTAGTAATCATCTCAGTTTTGAAAGTTAACCAGAAGCCAGACTTCCTAAACCGGAGACAGCTGGAGCTGACTAATGAAGAGCCTATCAGCAGTATTAGCTGCACGAAGATACTGGAGGGTGATATAGAAGAAATTCAAAAGGTAAAGCTTGAGACCTTATCCGTGTCATTTAAGAAACGCCCCAAACTGACAACAAATGACTATATTAACATGACAACAGACTGTGCCTCCTTTACCAAGACTAGGAAGTATATTATGGAACCCCTCAGCAATGAAGAAGCAGAATTTCCACTTGCTTACTCAATAGTGGTTTATCACAAAATTGAGATGCTTGATAGACTCCTAAGATCGATCTATGCTCCACAGAATTTTTACTGCATTCATGTTGACAAAAAGTCTCCAGAATCCTTTTTTGCTGCTGTGAAGGGAATAGTTTCTTGTTTTGATAATGTCTTTATTTCCAGCCAGTTAGAAAGTGTCGTATATGCCTCATGGAGCAGGGTGCAGGCAGACATTAACTGCATGAAAGATCTCTACAGAAGAAGCACAAAGTGGAAATACTTAATAAACCTCTGTGGCATGGACTTTCCTATTAAGACCAACCAGGAAATAGTAGAGAGGTTGAAAGCCCTTAAGGGTGAAAATAGCTTGGAAACGGAAAAAATGCCTCTCTCCAAAGAAGTAAGGTGGAAAAAGCACCATGAAATTATTGATGGTAAAGTAAAGAACACAGGCATAGACAAACAACGACCACCTCTCAGTACTCCAATATTTTCTGGCAGTGCCTATTTTGTTGTTAGCAGAAGTTTTGTAGAACACGTATTAGAAAACAGCAAAATCCTTTCATTTATCGAGTGGGCAAAAGACACTTACAGCCCCGATGAGTATCTGTGGGCAACGATCCAGAGGATCCCTGAGGTCCCGGGAGCAGTCTCGTCCAGTAACAAGTTTGATGTTTCCGACATGAACGCGCTCGCCAGGTTTGTGAAGTGGCAGTACTTCGAAGGGGACGTGAACAAAGGTGCGCCCTACCCACCGTGCAGCGGGATTCACGTGCGCTCCGTCTGCATCTTTGGAGCAGGAGACTTGAACTGGATGCTGCGAAACCACCACTTCTTTGCTAATAAGTTCGATACCGATGTTGACCCTTTTGCTGTGAAATGCTTGGAAGAATATTTGCGGCACAAAGCTTTGTATCAGCAAAAGAACTGAAATGCTTGCTTTCTGTTTTATAAAACATAGGTACAAATAAGATATGCTATATACTTTAATATGTATGGTGATGGTGGTGGTGGTAGTGGTGCTGACATATTTTCTCATACATTATGGGGATAGAGATGAGGCCTTATGGGGTGGTCCATGGGCAAGGAGGAGAGACAACCTGTCCCAAGTAAGAGAAGGATGCCTCACATTGTATGTTGAGGCTTAGAACTTTGGGTAGAAACGATGGGAATAGGTCAAGGACAGCAATTTTTGGAAGCCCAAAATATTTGGAATATTTATTGTTATCTAAAAAGCATGATTCACGGGCTTCTTTCAGCTAAACCAATTATTCAAAGACTTGGAATATGCATATTATTCATGATTATTTTTCATGACTGTAATACTATCTGGAAGGCAAAGATGGAGAGAAAAAGGTAAAAGAAGCAGCTGGACTGCACAAAGTTCATGTTGAGATCCTGAAGTATCTCAGGAAATTCACATTGGAATTTGTTCGAAAACTAAACAAAAGGGGATATATCAAAGCCAATTGATGTAAATTTGATTACTGCAGTTCTGCAATACGTGACTTTTAATTCTTTTTGAATCTTTATTTTTTGTTTTAA
Organism: Crypturellus undulatus; assembly: GCA_013389825.1. Taxonomy (NCBI): domain Eukaryota; kingdom Metazoa; phylum Chordata; class Aves; order Tinamiformes; family Tinamidae; genus Crypturellus; species Crypturellus undulatus. The sequence goes on along the minus strand of VWPW01012027.1, from coordinate 559,123 downwards.
TTTTTTAGGATTTTTTTTTTTTTTTTTGTAGTGAAGTCTTGCCTTTGTATACTTCAATTCTCCCTGATTATGTGAAACAAAATTTATAAAATAGTTTGTAATGTGTGTCTTCTCAGGGAAAATTCAGTTCTGTGCCTGATGAGAGTCAGAATTTTAATTTTACTTTTATCACTGTATCAGGAGTCTTGCTTTCTGGTACCATGTGACTCTTAAGTTTCTCTAGAACTTAAAAGAAAAATTGCAGCAGTGTCCAAATGTTACTGGCAGAATTTCTGCTCTCTGCTTTCTGTCAAGCTCCACTTGCATTCCAGATTCTTTTTAACACTGCATTTGCAAAAATAAAGATTTTTTTTTCTAAATGTTATTGTCTCTTCCTGCAATTAAAGTCCTTTTGAAAGCACTACCAAAAAATTGTAATGATGAAGACCTAAAATGATTTTAGTTTCGCTTGACACCTACAGCTGAAGCTGCAGCTGGGACACCAAGTCTTGCTTTCTTCCATTCATGCCTCTGCCCTCCTTCAAGTTTAGCTGGTGCAGTGATTTTTATTTAGTGAGTTGTTTCTTTTGGTGGAAAGAGAAGGAGGAAATCTGTACCAGTTCTCTTTCAGCTTAGTTTCCTGCCTGGATTAGCTGCTGCGATGCTGTACAGACAGAGGAGCAGCACAGAAGCAAGGTGCCAAGGGAGCAGGCCTGTGTGAGGGGCGATGCCCTTTCTTTCCCTGGCAATTCTGGTTTGCCTGGTATAGTTACTGGGCAACTAGCACCCTCTCTTCCTCCTTAGAAGACATCAGGACTCATCAGAGGCACTAGCAAATGGCAAAGAGTAACCTTATTTACAGTGAACTGCTGAAGTAGTTTATTGGAAATGTTGCTGTAAGGGTGACATGCGTTTCTCAACATGCAGTTTCTCATTAGTTCTATCATAAGGTGTATGCCAATATTTGAGTATTAACATAATAAGCTACTTATGGTTTGATCAGACAAGCACGTAAGGAGCCAAACAATTTAATCTGAAATCGGACCTGTTCTTGCCAACCTTCTGCCTTCAAAAAACCCCTGAAAGCTGTTTAGAGATTCTTCAGAGACTCACACAATGCATAAACAGGTAATTAAGATAAGAGAGCTGAATGAAGCACTGGAGAAAAGCACTCCGCAGAACCCAGCCTGTCTTCCCCACCCTTTGGCTTTCCTACAGAAATGCTCTTTATTAGACACTACCATGCTCTGCTACCTTTGCACATGCTACGGCAAAGTAGATCTTTGCTGTACTTAGCACTAAGAAAGTTACATTTTTAGTAGGGAAACAGCTGTTTGCTTTTAGAGCTTCTATATGAAGAATAATGATATGAATATTTTTGAGACCACAGCTGCTGGTTCAGGTAGACTGCAAGAGTGGTAATGAAGTTCTCCGCAGCGGTGAGACTCCAGGCTCAGCTGCCTGAAACCCTCTAGACAGCTGGAGGGAGAAGCAGCCCTTTTCCTACCTGCAGCAGCATGTTCTGTACTTACCCATTTGTATAATGCAATTAACGCCTGTCTGCATCTCTTTGTTCTTCAGTGATCCTACCACTGTGAACAGTGAAGGCGCTGCTTGACTTAAACGTTACTGTTTGGATAGAGCCAAGAAAAACACCTGTGTACAAACTGCTCTGTGCAAAAGCACAGTTAGGAGACAGCATGGCATTTAGCACACACTTTTCATTAAATAAACTGGAATTTCTATTTCTTCAGCAAAAAATGATTTGTGAAGAACAATACCCTCTCTCTGTCCCCCAAAACATTCAAAATGTAAAAGGCATTGAATAGATTAAAGATAGAGTGGATGTGTGTAAAAAAAATAATTGTCCTACCTGCCCCAGACAATCAGCAAAATTCTAACAACAGGTTAGGGTCTTCTCAGGTTAGGATCTGCCAATAAACTTTTAGCCAAAAAAATCATCATCCTAAAAGTTCTGTAACCTTGTGTCACCTCAGGTGAAATCTAGATTATGTCCCCTGCAGACCTTAGCAGCTGAAGTTTTTTATGGCTGATTTCAGTTTCTGACAAGATGTTTAGATGACTAGAGTAAAATCAGGTACTAACCTGAGTGAACATAAAGGGAAAATGGTTTGCCTAAATACTGGTAGCAACAGGTCATCCTTGGTGCTCTGCTAAAGACACCAGGCTCCGTGGGCTCTACTGTTACCAATAGCTGAAAGTTAAAAATGTTGTGATTGCATCAACCTTTCAGCCATGAATCCCAGAATGCAATATCCAGGCTTCCACACAGGTTGAAGTCGGACAAAGGATACAGAAGTTACAGCAAAGGCTGGGTTACGTGTTCAGCTGCTCCGTTAGTCACTGGGCTGCAACGGTATCAGCTTTTGGTCAGCTGGAAAGGCAGCCAGCTTGCTTGCTGGTTGCCAGATAACCTTCTCCATTTTAAAGCTGCTTGATTTCCTCGGTCCAGCTCACCCATGCTTGGAAGTAATGAGCAGCCAAGGAGAGAGCTGTCTGAGAAGAAACTTTTTTTCCTCACCACCACAAATTGTCTTTCATTTTTTTTCCCCTGGCATTTTTTCTCTCTCTGGAAGAGCTCACTGAATTAGGTGCACAGCTTTAGCTCAATGAAGACAAAAGGAACAACAACAAAAATCCTCATTTTACACAAGTATTCTGAGCAGCCTCAGCCATAATGGTTTTCTTTGGTTACTGATGCAAGTAAATAACTAATGGTAACCAAGTAACCTGTATTATGAGGAGTCACCGGGCTGAAACACATTAGACTCAAGGGCTAATTTTATCCTAAAAGCTTGATAGTCATGTTTCATCTAAAATCTCCTTCCTGCTTTAAATTTATTCTGACAGTTAAGTATTTGTGTTTGGCTGCCACACTGCTTCCTGTGCTAGCACATCAGAAAACAGCAGGATGCTCAAAGTCCAGTTCTGCAGCTATAATTAAGATAGCCAGCCAGATAACCATTTCTTGATGTATTTTCAAGTGACTAATAATAGATTATTAGTCAAGTGACTAATAATAGATAACTTCATTCTAACAGTAACACATTAGAAATCAGAAATGAATGAGGAGATCATCTGCTCCAACATACTTGCGCTCTGCAAATGAGGAGGACGTAGTCCCTTCCTCCAGATTCGATGCTGTCTCTTACTCCGCGTGGTTATGGCATCTGAGGTTGCCAATAAGACTAATAAACATGATTTAATTTAGCTTCTGCTTTCACTGTTTTAATTAATGGATTGTTATGCTTAAGTATTTTGCCAGTGGTTTTTTTTCATTCAGACTGACAGAATATATGTGTATATGATATATAACCTAGTATTAAAGTGAGCACCACTTCAAGTTGGCGGATACATGGGAAACTGTATTAAGCAAAATGTTTTTCCACCAGACAGCAACACCATTCTTCCTCCGTCCAGCACTCCAATAATTTAATAGCCAGGCTTAGGCAGATGCCTTACAGAGAGTAGTCAAAGAAAGGCAATGTATTTAGGCTAGGATCTCTATTTTGAATTAGCTCATCCATCTTTTTCCCCCAAAACTGTTATTTAGTTTCCAGAAATCTGTAATAATACTGTTATCTGTCCTCCTTATTTATATATTGAGATTGAGTTTTTCTACTTGTCCTAATATTTTGTAACTGAGTTAAGTCTTTTTCTTATTCATCGCATACAAGAAACAATCTTATTCTACAGCTTTGAAACTGAGCTTTGCATTTTGAGCCCTGCGCTGATGCATACACACACGGTCTGTTACTTCTAGGATCTGTCTGCATTCATCTCAGTTACTTGGTCTTCCATAGTTACAATTGATTTCGACAACAAAAAGCTAAGAACAGAATCAAAACTTTAGAGTCAAAGCAATTGGTTTAAAAATAGGAAATGTCCCATTCTGCCACCTTCCCTCCCCCCAAAAAAGATGATACAGAAAATTAGTCAGTGAAGAAGAGGCCAGGAAAGGGTCTGAGCCCATGACTCCTGCTGAAATCCATGTCCCAAACCCCTAGACAGGAAACATTTCCTATTCCTTACTCTTCTTTAAATAATTTTTTTTGGTTTTGAGAATCTGGCACCCAAGGAGATGTAGTCGCACAAAATTAGTGGTCTTTTATTCCACAGCATCCAAACACACTAATCTTAAATTTATCTTCATATTTGTAGTTATTCCTGCATTCAGCCCTAACCTCTTTCTCCTTTTGGAAGGAGCAGCATTTTGGAAATCCTTTCACAGATAGCATTTAATTATTAAATTAAATAAATGTACTAACATAAGTGAAATTGTCTACATCAAAACCCTTCAGCTCACTTCCTTCGCACTGAATTGCCCTTGTTACACATCAGGGTGGGAGTGGAAGTTACCATGTGGTTTCAAGATGTATTTTACCCATGGTGTGCGATAGAAAGGGAAAGCGAAAGCTTTGGCCCCAAGTCAGCAGTTCTGGGCGGCTCTTGGCACGCTCCGGCACCAGCTGTGGTGTGGATCGCATCAGTGGTGCTCGCGAGCAGGGCTCCTCAAGCCTGCCACGAGGCGGGTTTGTTATGGAGACCTGCTGCGAGGCTGCGCCCCGCCTGCGTGTAGCTAATGCTCTCAGCCCTGCTTAACAGCAGCATGATGCTAATTAAGCATGTTACCTGCACCAGCTAATTAAGCCTTAATTACATCTTTGAACCAGTTGGATTAGCAGGATTGTGCAATACTGCATCCCGTGCCGGAGTGTGAACACTGGCACCCACCCCTAACTTGGAGTTAGACCTCAGTCCTGTTAAAGTTTCAGGCAGATACAGGTCCTCCGGCAGACCCCCTGCACCCACGTGCCGCCCTTGCTCCATCGCCTCCGCGTTGCCCAGCTCGGTCACTGATTCTGCGCCGGGCGCTGGAGGCAGCTGCCGGCAAGACGCGCCGGTGCTCGGCGTGCACCGGGCGAAGGAGGCGCTGGATGCAACGCAGCGCGTCCCCCAGGGCCGCGCGTCCGGGGTCCTCCTGCTGCAAGGGGCCCAGGAGAACACAGGGTTTGCTTTGGTGAGGTTAAAAAAAAAAAAAAAAGAGTTTTCTCAAAGAAAGCATCTGGAATATTCCTAAATCAATCCAATTTGAAAGCACACACTTTATGAGTTACGATCCAAAATAAGTGCTACCGCATACATCACAACTCTATTTTTGGTACGTTTACTTCAGTGTAAAGGTAATTTGACTGGCATTCTGGATAAAACAGGAATTTGAGTAATAAATTTAGGTTAAATTCTAACATTTTTGAATAGTTTTAATTGCCTGGATGTAACATGTAAAACATATTTGTTAGGATCTTTCCATAAAAAATAAACCAATAGAGATGTTTTAAACTGAGTAGAGTCCCTTCTGTGCTGTGGTGTAACAAGAGGCTTATTCATTTATTTATTTAGGGGAGGTACAAGCAGAACCAGTTCTTCCATATCTCATCCTGGCTCTAGGCTTAAATTTCTCTGTGCAAGAACCACTACTGAATCCCAAAGCCCACACAAGCTCCATATTTTTCAAGTCCAACTAAAACAGTATTCAACTATATATCAACATGCTTTTTGGTACTTCTGAACATGGCTGCAATGTATACATATTCCATACTTCATTTTGATGTTCCCCTAAAACCACAAGGATATTCATTACTGCTTAATTAGAATAATTAGGATTCTTATCTTCTGACTTCACAGACTCCTACAGCAGAGCTTCCTGGTGGCTGGGATTCAGCATCGCACCTGGTTATCATTGCAGTTTCACCTATGAATGAGTCCAAATCAAGGGCTAAGAGGAATTTCAGGTCATCCCACTAGCAACACCACCCTCACTACAGTTTGTAAGGCAGATGTTCACTTTTTTTGTTCTTTAAAGGTTGATTTTTTGCTAGTAGCTTCAATAAAACACAGAAATATACATTTGGCTAGGCTGGCAGCTCCACCAGTACTTCATGCACTTCAGTTAATTTGCATGAAACTGTGACAAATTTCTACCCGCTAGGCATCTTCCTAGCATTAAATATAGTTGGATCTGCAAAATTTTCAAAGGAGAAGGAAAATCCTTTTCAAGGCTACCTTTCATCAGCTGAAGATGGATGATACAGACCACAAAAGCCTCTCCAAAAATCGAAAACTTGGCAAGAGCAGAAAACACTGAAAAGCAGCAGTCATCACAGAATAAAGAGACAAACAACAACTCAAAATGTTTTGCATCACTCTATCTGAGAGGCTATAATTAGCTGCCCAGCACGACACACCAGGTGCTTTCAGCCAGTGAAGTTCAACCAAGTATATTTGGACAAGTGGCGGGATGGGGTGGGTGATTTAGTGACGATGGAGCCTCTGGTACTTGGTACCTTCAACTGCACAAGTCTGTGGGCCTGATGGGTGGCACCCGTGGGTGCTGAGGGACCTGGCAGATGTCCTTGTAGGACACGTCAGCTCTGAAGGTCGCAGAGCTCAGCAGTCTCTGATGACTGAAGAAAAGCAAGTGATGTGCCCGTCTTCAAAACGGGCTGATCTGCAGAATCACAGGCTGGTCGGCCTCATTCTGGTCTCAGGGAAAACCATGGAGAGAGCCCTCCTGGAAACTTCTGAGACCTGAGGGTGATGGTGCCCTCCTGGGGGTGCTGGAGTGGCTTCAGGAGGCCACCCCTTGCCTCCCGTACCTATGAGCACACTGAGAAGCTAGAACCAGGCTCTTTGCCAGAGGTGTCTGTAAATGGAAACTGGGGAGTTTCCAGTTGAAAAGAAGGGAAAAAATTTCCTGGCAGGATAACTAGCCACTGGGACAGACTGCCAGAGACATTGTGTTGGCTCTGTCCTTGGAGGCTGTCAAGTCCCAGCTGGGGGAAACCCTGAGCATGGTATAGCTGAGCCTGCCTTGGGCTGGACATCCTCACTGTCACATAAGACCCCGTTACTCTATATTGCTCCAGCAGTTGTACAAAGCTACTCTATTTTCAGAGTCAGAAAACCCCATTTTCATTAATACAAACTTTTAAGTAATATGCAACACTCAGTAATTGCTGTAATTCATTTCCATATGCTTTGCACACCCCATTTCTCACCACCATAAATACTAATCCCCACAAAAATCTTTTTTTTTTAACTTGTTATATTGTTTTTGTCTTATCCCTTTCACAAGAGCCAGTCACATCTGCCCAGGAGGATTAAAGCTGTGAAATGTTTGCTTACACGAATGACAGAATTACACTCTTGCAGCTGGGCAGGCAGCTTACTGCATTTACTGTAAAAGTGTTTGCCTTCTACGAAGTTGTGTTTCAGAGACTCTATTAGCCCAGCTGAAGCTGCAGGTAGTGAGAAAAAAAGAAAACTCTGCAGTTTCTGGTACTGTTGGCTCCACTCCATTTGGCTCTGCTCATATCCTCAAAGAAAGCCGCAAACTAATGCATTTGGGTGATACAAAAGTCTGCAAACACAGAAGTAGGAAAAAAAGGAAAAGGAAAGTGTCACCCTTGACATAAAGAGGAATCCGAGGTCTCCTTGAGACATGGTGCTAGGTAGATGCACTTGTGGCTTGCATGAACACAAATCTGGGTTGTGTGATTTTTTCGGTGAGTTCTCCTGTTTCCCTACTGCAAGAAAAGGGTCAGCTGTGATAGGTGCCTGGGTGAATGGGCTGGACACTGTCTTGTTGGACAGGAACAGGTATTTAGAATAGTTTAGACTAAGAGATCACATCATCCAGGTCTTTGTTGGGAATCTGGTACTTAATGTATAGTCTGGCCATTCCATGCATAACTTTGACTCACAATTGGTACATCACAGTGTGCCAATACAAGTATTACTCTTAATATATGCATTGTGGCTGTAGTAGTGTAAGTGCTTATTCTGACTCACGGCAACATTTACAGAAAGCCAGAAAAAATGGAATATTTGGTTAATGTGCTTGTTGAGGGCCATTCTCCTTAACTGCTGGAAAAAGAAGCAAAAATAATTCCATCAAAATGATTTCACATTCTGCCAAAGGTTTTGTGTCATTTGTTGGCAAAGGTAATGGAAGGAAAAATAGTGACAAAAAGTGACCGAGAAGTGTTTTTTTTCAATTAACAGGCCTGGCTCCAATTTTCTTTGCTATATTTGGTATTGCCCACGCTGCAATAAAATGACATGATGCATTTTGTATTTTGTGGTGCAACTTTGGCCACAATTCACAACAAATAGAAAGCACCTGATATGTGAACAGGGTATAAATTGTATAGTTATGTCCAAAACTACCTCCCTGCCCATTTGCACTTAAGCTGGATGCTTGTTCCTATCTTCAATCATAGACTCTGTTTCAGAAGCAAACAGCCAAAAAGTTGCAAGGCTCAGGCACATGCTGCCAAAGCCCCTTTGGAGCAAAGCTTGGCGAGCTGTCTGCCCACTACACCTAGGCTGCTTGAATAAAGGGCAGTGACATCCAGGACCAAAACTTCTCTGTGCCCAAGGCTGGAGAACACCTTTCCTTCCCAACGAACAACCAGGCCTACGTGGTAGGTCTGGGCTGACAAAACCGAGCGGCAGCCTCTACCTTGACCATGTGTTTTGCAGCATGTGTAGCTTCACCGATGCAGAAGTGCTCACACTTCACAGCCCCACCGGAGGAAATGCTGCACTATTTTATTGTTGCCAGCTTTTGTGTCTTCCTCTAAAACCAAGGGACAAACCTGTGTCAGAGACAGACGAAAGGGATTGCTCAGACTAACAGTAACCCTCCAAAAAAGATTATCTGAAAAGTGGCAGGCAGAAGTCAGGGAAATGCAGGAAAACAATACAAGTTTTAGCAGCCTCTGTGCTGTTTTCTCTGTGTAGTCTCAGAGAAAAGTCTGTCTTTGTCAGGCTCCCTAAGTGAACCTCTCCTGAAGGTGCCATCCTGCCCTTTAAACATCTCACCTAACATCAGAGACAGGACTCTCTGCCTCTGTTAAAAAGAAAAAAAATGCCAGTTTGCATTAAATGCCAGCCTGAGTGCTCCCCAGCAATCTCCTCTGATGAATTCAGCTCCAGCTGAGAAGTTAGTGTGAATATGGGACTGCCTCAGGGAGGCGGGGAAGAGATACCCTGGCACTTTCCTGCTGAAAAGGATTAAGTTCTCGGATAAAACACTGTCAAATACTATGTAAGTGTTTTTCAAGAGGCCATTGGCATTCCTCTCACCAAATCCACCCCAGTGTTGCAGCTCAGCGTGTAGAGGGGCTGCTCGGGCCCCACAAAATCACGTTATCCTGGCAATCAGGGCTCCCGCTGTCACACACGGATCCTGTGCTCTCGCGTGGCGAGAGGTGCCTGCATGGCACTCTTGGCTGAACAGAAAGCAGCAGCGGAGGTTTAGAAAGAACAGTGTCTTCTGGGCAACTTGAAACTGCCCTCGTAAACTTAGAGCCAAGGGAAAACGGCTTACAAGCAGCTAGAGAAAGCAGAAGCCGTGGTGAGACGGTCCGCCTGCCGCAGGCGCTTCCTTCCTTCACACGGGCAGGAGAGATGGTGATGGGGACAGAGCACGCAGTGTTACACGTGAAGAGGCGAAACGGCTCGGGGAAACCCGCGTAAGCGGTGGGAGGGCAGCGGTGTAGAAAAAATGTCACGCAGACAAGAACGTCTTCTGTACTGCTGGCATAAAACTGTACTCAATGGAGTCATACAGAAAAAAATAAGATGAGCCACAGTACGGTTTTTACTGAAGTTAATTTTTAATTTGCCCAGAGGAAGTTAAAGGGAGCAAAATATCACTGCTTTTACTGTAGCATTACCCAGTTAACTACTGTGGCAAATACTGCATAAGCAGAGAGAAACACTCCAAAGATCCTACATGAGAAAATCACGGGGCAAAGAAATAAAATGCAAGTTAGAGGAAGGATGTATTTGGTTATATTGGCAAAAGTAGAAAGAGAAAACCATGTAGAATTAAATAAACTGGAACTAGAAAACAGGGGAAAAATAGTGAAAATATGAAGAAGGACGAAAGAAAGGAGAGAAGGGGAGAAGTCAAAAAAATAGCATAGGGCAATGATGATAAAATGTCAGGAAACAGTGGAAAGCGTTGTAATGAAGCTTTAGCTTTTAAGTTATCCATTCTTTTTATTCATTTCTATCTGTCCTGTTCACCATTAGTGTGCTGCAGTGTAACAAATGACTAGAAGTTTTATTTGCTGAAAACTACCAATTTCTGTCAGCAGAAGCCCAAATGCATATTAGGCAAAGGTGCTAAAAATAGCACCTAAAAATAAGCATAAGAAAACTAAGACCTTTGCACCAGTTTCCCAAGGACAACTGACGATCTCTGACTGTCTGCGACACAGCACATACGCAGCCAGAGTAAATGCCATGAGGCACTGCAAGAAGATTTGGCAGCAAATGGAAATTAGATCCTTTCACAGACACTCCCAGAGCTTTTGCATTCTCAAAAGTAGAGTTTGTCCTTACCTTAAATGGAGCAAATGTTTGGTAAAAACCTCTCCCCTGGAAAATTATTTCAACACAATAACACCCTTACCTTTTTGAATCTAATTCTTGACTTAGGTACAATGGAACTTAGGAACAGTAGGAACAATGCAAATATTATTCTGAAACGAGACCATCGACAGGGAATTTTCCTAAAGGAAAACATCAGAGATAACTCTATGTATGGAACAGTGCTGAACAGGATACTCGCTTCCGCCTGAGGGTTGGAGGAGTAAAAGTTAGGGCTACACACATCAATACCCTCAAACAATGCAATATTTCTCTAGCCCCAGTATGCAATCATTTCCTAGTGATTTTTTTTACAATACATTTCAAACTTGCCTAACTTACATCAGAAGGCCATTTAGTATTACTCAATGTTTAGCATATTTTCATCTACTCTTTGAAGGCTTTTCTTTAGACCAAAATGTAATATAAATTAACTTTTTGTTTGATTAGTACCAGCTGGCTAGGATTGTTTTCCCTCTTCAGGAGCCCACACCCCACTTGCTATGATGATTTTTGAAGCACTGTAATCCAAGCATTTTTGTCATGGGTAGTACAGTCACTACAATTATTATTAGAAAACATTCCAGACACTACACACACAGGAAACAGAGACACGACTACATTATATGCTTATTCCACAAGCAAATCCTCTTACACCGGCTACTTCATCATCTGGGCGAGCTCAAAAACTACAAATTACAGGAGCACAAGCCAGCACCAGAAAAGATCTCCATAAATGCAAGGGGTCTGTGTCTCAGAAACCTGTCCTGAAAGCACAGATAAGGAAATGCCGCCTGTCTGGACAGAGCAGGCTGTGGGGAAGGTCACACTGACTGGCACTGCCACCCCAGCCTTCCTGGCAGGCAGATTTCTGCAGTCCCAGAGGGTCAGATTTAAAATCAGAGAATCACAGATGTCTGCAGAATAGCAAGTGACAAAAAAAAAAAAAAAAGATGTTCACTGGAAACAGAAAAGGCTGTTTTACCTCAGTATGGATGGCTGCAGCAACCACTGCTGGCAAGCCAAAACAGCAAAGGCCTATTTTGTTTTACATATCAAAATCTTCTTCCGTTGAGCCACTGATCTTTAACAGTGGTGTACCCACACAGATCACAGTTTTTATTCTTAGACCTGTTACCCTAAATAAGGAAATGCCACAAACCACAGACCATTTTTTTTAAAGAAGGGGTTAACAGCCAAGTGAGTAAGACTGCAGACTGGAGAACAACTTTTTCTAACAGAACCAAGCGAGGTGTGTGTTCAGCAGTGTCAAATGATCTTTAAATTGAAACCTTTTAGCTAATATCCTGGAGCTGCCTCCATCTTTAATCTTTTGTCACCAAATATGCTTTAAATTTTATCTTTGCCCCAATCTCATGGGACTGTGTAGCAACATATTTGGACATGTCCATTTTTGGCAACATCTGTCATCTATAAAAACAAAATTTGACCATTTAAAATATTATAGTTCATTATTCTCATTAAACACTATAAATACAATTAATACAGTTTTATGATCTCACTCATTGTGAGAAACCTTTATGCAGTCACTTTAAAAACTCATGCAGAGAAATGAAAACTGAGACAGGTGTAAACAAATATCATAAAAGCAACGTCTTGGTAATAAAGATTCTATTACACCATAAAAAGTTTTCAAATGCTGCCTGTAGAGATGGCCAGGATTTTTTTATGAAAGCCAGAAAAAGACAAAATGATGGATGGAAGAGCAAAGCTTCCTCCCACATTCCCTGGATGCCACAATACCTGCAGGTAGCAGCTGGGTACTGGGTTTTATTTTGGGGGATGGATTGCGGTCTGGGCCCACCTGGCATCAAAGTGCCTGAATTCTGCCTTAGAGTGCTCATCATTTGCTGGATGTAACTCAAGACTAGATGATCTGCTCTCCAAAGAACACAACTCCGCACCGCCAGCACGCCAAGTTGCCTTTCCTTGGTTTAGAATGAATCAGAAAGTGTCATCTCCCTCTGAGGAAGACGTACTCCTTAGACCTCTCCCGTTTCTCCAGTCCTCACTACAGGTCTCATGCTGAACACAGGAATGAGCTGTCTGGAACAAGGAGGTCTCAGACACCACCTCACCCGTCACTTCATCAGTACTGTTGAGGTCACCTGAGATGTCTTTTTTGGCACCAGTAATCACAGCACTTAGGTAAAGGACCAGGTCTGGGCTGCCTGTTTTGGCTACAGTGCTGTGCACAACAGGGCTCTCTGCCAGTCTGGTCTGCTAGATGCTCCCACAGCCGGGTTTTAACCCCACCTGCTCCAGCAGGTCTCCAGTTCTGCAGCACTTTGCCCCTCATCTTCGCAAAGACAAACTGTCGGCCTCAGAGAACACCACATGGCTTAATTTCATTTTTCACTGAGTTGTTCATTTCTTTATTGCTGGCTCCTTTTCCCCCTCCATCTGGTAATAAAGCTTGTGAAGTTGTGGCAGCAGTTGCAGTACCTTTGGGAGATCTGGTGCCTGTCGTCCAACTCAAATATATTACCCAGTTGTAATTTGTTTTACTGACTAATGACTAGTTCAAAGACCTTACAGGCTCATCACTGAATCCCATACTTATAGGAGAAGACTGAGCAGAATAAGGATTCCTCTCTTCTCAGGTGCAGGTATATTAGCTTATCCCAATTTTATTTATAAATCCTGCGCTTATCTACAGATGATCTCACAAGGATGTGGAAATCAAAAGATCATCCATGCAAAAAATGGGGCAGAATTGGACCTGCCAGCAAAAAACAACTATCAATATTATGGAACTAATTAAATTAAAAGTAAAAAAGAATTGAATTCATAATGCAAATGTTTTTAAATTAAAACCAATTTAGAAATAAATTCTGCTTGCTTTGTACTTAGTTCTTTGATGACTTGCATATAGAATCTGCTCATCAGTAGAGCAGGAAAAAATCCTTGTAATGTAAGAAACGTCTTGATAATACAACTGTCAGGAAGGCTATGTATAGGAAGCATAAGTGAGTATTTTCTGTCCCTATTTATTTCAGTTTTCTTTGAAGTATTTAATTCTCACTTAGCACCTTACAGATTTGCAAGAGCTGCCTTCCTTGAAAGTTATCATCTCATACTAGTTTTGATCTTTTTTTCCCTGTTATTGTCTATATTTCAAATTATGTAGCATATTTTTTTAAAAACAGCTACAAATAGCAAACCCTGATGCATAACCACACTACTGATTTACCCACACACAAAACAGACACTGCCCAAACAAATTCCTGCACTTAGCCTGGCTAATGAAAGCTGAGATAGATAGGATTGTGTTTCTTGGATGTACCTGACTAGTTTAGTCCATGCAGCATAAAGCATTTTTGTTCCAGGTGCATACTAACAGAGAGGTCAGAAAAGAAAGCTAGATATCCACATCTTTTAAAATTTTACAATGATTGCTATGCTGGGCAGAGAGAGCAAAGAAACCTGTTTGGTAGGTTTCAGTTTGCTGCAAGCTGAGAGGCACCAGGAAATTCCAGTTCCACAGATGTTCTAACAGTAACACAAAGGTCACTGCATTTACTTTAACTTCTCTGGCTTTAGAAAGGATATGACAATTTTTCACATTCATTAATCTATATTCCAATTAATTGTCTTAAGTGCAACTGGAAAATGCTAAGGAAATGAATATATGTTCTCAGACATACCTTGTTTATCCGATTTATTTTGGAATAATTCCTGTCTTTCTAGAGTGATTTTTTTTAATCTGAATTGACTGCAATATCTGTTTCTATGGATAATGAGTGCACTTTAATAGTAAAATTGATCTCAGAACTGACCAGCTTCAACGGATCACTTCTCTGCTTATCGCTGGCTAATGTCTTTGAATGCCATCAAACAAGCTGACTGCTGAACAGGATACTTGAGCCTAGTCAGGTGTTAAATTTAAAACCACTGTAAGTTACTTTATTGACCTGATTACAACTTCACTCTGTCTCTGTACAAAAAGCAATAATAACAACAACAACAAAATCAGAAAGGGTTATCCTACAAACATGGTATAACCTCATATTTCAGCACCCACCCACAAAATTGCCAAGTGACTCCTGCATGTCTGACCCTCCACTGGCACCCAGAAAGCTGCAGTGGCAGCAGCAGCCCCGTCCCCATCCCAGCCTTGCACGGGCAGCAGCACCCGTGACACCGGCAAAGGCAGAGGAGACACCAGTGTGGGCAGAGACGAGGGTAAGGGCAGCAGTGGAGACACCTTTAAAGGAAAAATGATCCTAAAACCAAACTGTGATGTGAAACCGTACGCTATTTGGGGTCGCCTTATAGTCAAAAATAAGAGAGGTACCATCCAGCAAACCTCAAATGGGCTTTAAAATTAATTGTTCAACAAAACACATATTACAATACTATTATGTATTACATACTTCAACTGTAGAAAATGAGATGGAAGCACTAGCATTGTCCTCTTCAAGAATGGAGATAAATCACGAGCTATCCCAGTTTTGTGGGTTACTTGCAAGCACTGCCATGTCTCCAGAGGTTTTTATATGCAGATTTGAAGCTTTTGTTTCCCAGATTTTGTAATATTTGGATCTGCATCCTACAGACACTTTTCTGAGTAACTTACTTTCAGGTTAAGTCTCCAGCCTGCCCGTTGTTTGGTCTCTTTTCTCATGAACTCCCTAGAGGAAAAATACAGTACTGTGAAGGGCCTATAAGGGCTTAGTCAAAGGAAATACGAACGGCAGCTTCACCCTTTTTAATCACATTAGGCACCCTTCAGGCTGCACTTATTTGCAGCACGGTATCGCGCCAGGCCATGCCGGGAGTCAGACCAGCCACGATCCTGGGACTGCAGCATGGATGGGGATGAGCCAGCCCCCAGCAGCTACTGCTCGGATGGAGGGAATAGCATCCAGTCGGCCTTCTTTTACGACTGACTTTGTTAAAAGGCAGGTTTTCCATGCCCCCATCCCCTCGGGATGCAACACAACCTTATCTCGAAACTACCATACACTTCACAGCTCAGTCAAAGCAGATAACCCCAGGAAATCCACTAAGCAGCGGATCCTCATTTGCATTTCTTGCATGTTTGTGTGGAAGAGCTCATTCTTGGAGGCAAGCTCCTTCCCTTTTGGATAGGTTTAACATTTGTAAATACCCTGATTCCTCCAAGGTTGAAAACCAAGATCAGACAGCTCACTTTTGCATCCATCTGAACAGACTGCACTGACTTCAAAGGGTGTCCCATCTGATAAAGTTTTGTTCTTAAAGCCTCATTTATCTATTTGCATCTAGAAATGGTTTAAAGAGAATTTAACCCACTTAAAGATTTAAAGAGAAAGTAGTGAGATAGCCCTGACTATAATGATAATGATTTTGCTCCTCTCTAACTTTATCCTAACAGGAATAAACCTGAAAATAAAACCAGAGTTCTGTTAAAAACTCCTGAGCACATACTCTTGGAAACTTTTAAGAGACTAACAAATGAGAGCGTTTGAGTGAATGAGGCTGTTATTCTCAGTTAGAGCCTGTAGTGGCTGAAACTGTTATGCAGCTAAATGAATACTGGGCATTCTCAGCAGATCTTGACACTCTCTCCTATGAAGCAGCAACTGGTCCTAACCTGAGGTAAAGCTTTAGATGATCGGTGACTAATATTGTGTATTTATTTGATGTAAGATCTATGTAAATTTATTTGATGTAAAGTCTGCACAGGCTGGACTGGCACCTACAGAAGGAGCTCGCGTGGCTGCAGAGAGCATCAAACTCAGCGCAGGACTCTGTCCTGACACTGCTGACACGACTCCTGCACTAGCCACCAGGACCAAAAGCCCATCTATGGTGCCACAAAACCCACACAACCAAATACACACAGATAAAAATTTTCTCCTGTGTTCACTTGTACACGATCACTTCGCCACTATGAAACTGGGTTACTGATCAGCGCAATCACAAATTAAATTTCACTACTTGGTCAAAGTCACCAGCAAGAAAAAGACAGAGCCACAGATGTATTCAATATCTTATATAAAGCAAAACCTTATTTTAGCTTTCTAAATAGACAGCTGCTGTTCGCCAGTGTAACTTTTCACATTTTAGCAAATGGGACAGCTTCACTGGTTTGGTTTTGGCTGCACACATTTGCATTGACTCATTTTGGATGTTTTTGTCAAGTGGAATATCCTGCCACTTCTTTTCTGGATCCACTCAACTTTACTCGCAATAGAAATATCTACAAAGAACTTTTGGGCATGTTAGATCAGCTAATAACAATAATTCAATGTCCACCCCAATCTCTGAAAGAGAAGATTAACAAAAATAATAAGAAAACTATTAGAAAACAGTAGGGCTAGAAATGTGCTATATTTATATTTAGGAAAATAAAAAGAATAGTAGTAAGATTCACCAAAAGAAAACCACATGTACCCTTTCATTTACACAATTTCTCATCAAAAAGACACCAAAATAAGTATTAAAATAAGCAAGCAACACTAGACACTGTATATTTGTTTACCCTGACTAATCTGGTGCCAGGAGTGGATCTGCATCACCTAATTTCTGCTCCCAGGTCTAAGCACTGAGGTGAATCTGTGCTCAGGGCAGAAGCACAGCTGATGTGTTGGGAGCTCCACTAGCAGGCAATGGTGCTCTATACTTAACAAAGTACACATATGATCATACTGCTAAGACAAATTATCAGTATTTTTCAATGTCTCCTTCATTTGCCTCACTTCATTTTCCACCTGAAGCTGCTCTCCCACATCATTAAAGTGTCACTGTATAAAGGAAGTCCGTGAGGACAGACTGAAGGACTCAGACCCAGACGAGGGCACAGGGTTTCCAGCTTGCATTCCCAGCCTTGGTGTGCTTTTCCATTTCCAACCTTAGATACACCTTTCACCTAAAATGGATATAGAGCTGCCCAGCACACAGCCATCTTTTAAGACTAATATACTTACTGTTCATAAATATTGTGGGCTTCCTGGGCCAGGTATTGGCAAAGGGCCTCTTAACCTCAGAACAGGGGAAATGTGAAATGTAACTTGAGGAAGAGGATAGGAAAGCAAAAGACAAGGCAAAGTATGGAGTATTGGGAAACTATTAAGCCAGAACTGAGAAGTGAGAGCACATAATCATCTGAAACTATAAAAGTTTCAACTCTGCAGAAAGGCAGCAACATTTTCAAAACAGATGCCTCCTTCGGGATTTATATAGCTGCAGAAACGAGGCAAACAATCTGAATTCACCAGTGGTGCTAGGAGCTACCAGAGGTTCCTTGGCTGCTGTGTTTTCCCCCTTCATAATGACCTGCTTGCCCCCATACAGTGGGCAGATGCTCAGTTCAGCAGAAATGAAAGCCAACAGGGGCTCGAGTGACTTAAATAAGACATTTCCTGGGCACATGACAAGAGCTGGGTACGAGGTAACGTTCCCAATGAAGGTGTGCAAGAAAGTCTCGTAGTTAAGTACAGAAACAGACCAGTTATGAATGAACGTGATGAACTGGTTATAGCGCTAATCCTATATGCGCCAGACCAGAATTAGCTGCTACCTGTTTTCTCCTTAAGGAGCATCACAATGATATTTTGCCCACATTTTGGACTCCCTCCATAGTCTCAGTTTCTAATCCTTGAGTGATCTTGGAAAACTGACAGAAAACTCTCTGAAAGGAACCAATCTGCTGATCCCACAGCTACGCTGCAAACACTTGTGTTTTGTACAACACAGAAGCACCAAGAGGGTGCCTGTAAATTACATGTGCTTGTGTACAATATGATTGTGTGGACTCGGAGATTTTGAAAGGGCTTAATAAAAAAAATATCAGGGACTAACTGTAGTCCAAACTTACTTATTTTATTAAATTCTGAAAGTTTTAAAAATGCAAGGTGTTTTTTTTCCCCTATACGATTAAAATATATTGTCTGGTTTATCTCTTCCTTATGAGCAACTAGACTTTGCTCTGTTTCCCCCTTGCAAGAAGCTATAACTTAATGCACAAGTTATTCTGTTTGGTAATAACCTGGACACTCATAGGGAGACCTGCCTAGCCACCCTGTGGGCCGGAGCCTTCCCAACCGAGTCACCAGCCTTGCAGGTTCCTCGTGGGCTCCCTCAGAAGGGACGGTGCAGCCACAATGCGGGCTGTGTTGTGCTGTCCCAGGAATGAGCAGGAACTGGGCACCTTGTGGGCATCAGGCAGGCACATATGGATGCACAGACATCACGTAAAGCAACTAAAATTCACAGCTCTCCAGAGGTTTTTTTTCCCCCCATTTCATGTATAAACTTTGTCTTCAACACACACTAAAAAGAACAGGAGGGAAAAGAAAGCAAGCCGGATACCTATCTGACATCATTGTTTTCTAATGCTCATCGATGGCTAGAGAACATATGCTGCCCTAAAAACGGCTTTGAGCAAGAACCTCCAGTGTGAGAAACAAAACAGCTGGTGTTTCATGTCGATGCATCAAACAGATAATAATGCTATGCCAGAATCTTTATTCTCCTATGTTCTCTGTCTACCCTTTTCACCATGCAATAGTCCCCGACAATTATAAAATCTATCACAGTTTGTTTTTATCACTGCTATGTTGATGTCCCTCAAGGAAGTAATGCACACAAAAGAATGAGATGGTAAAATGAGGACGTGAATTGCATCTTAATGAAAGCATGAGGAAAAAAAAACAGCAATGGACAAGCTAACGCTTGCAGCAAGATCACAATTCAGCAAATTGAGCAGGTAGAAGAATGGAGGACAAGAGGGAAGTGTAGATAATGAAAGATAGGATGGAAAAAAATCACTGTGCTACCACTTAAGTAAATTCACTGAGACTTCCTAACAAGACGCAACATCTCACAACAGTGAGATGTTGTGATTCAAGCTGGTGAACTACCACTGAAACAAAATTAGAACTAACAATACATAATCTGCTTCTTTTTTTTTTCTTTTTTTTTTTTTGCAGAGTACCTAGAGAAGCATATAGTTTTATCCTGCTGGGCATTCTAAGCTATGTTTAGGAGTGAAGTCCAGCTGAGGTAGCTCAGCTCTGAGCATGGAGCTGCCACAGAGGAGATCCAGTGCACTTCCATTGGACTCCACAGTGAGGGGGAGGTTGGACCTCTTGAGAGACACCCCCAAAATAAAAACCCCGCTCTACACAAACGGAGTTGGTGAGATCCTTCCCAAAGCAATTTGAAAGAGGCTGCCTGCCACGTGGACAGAAAGGAGAAGACTTGTGGTAAAACACTGGATGTCCCAGCAGTTGTTTTATCTTGTGGCTGCACCTTAAGAGTCATCCTTGTAGCAGCTGATGAGTTGTGCTGACTTGAGGTTTAATTGGCTCATTCTTGGGCCGTTTTTAGTGAGAGGTTCCATCAAAACACGGTAGAAAATTGTGCATTGTAGACAGAAATCACTGACATTTGATGCCTGAATTAACTTTGTTAAGAAGGCAAGTCATAAGAAGATACAGGGGGGTTGCAGCTAGGAGACAGCATTATATACCATTTGCCATCAGCAAACTAAATACTGCAACACATTCAGGAGAATCTGAAAAATATTTAGATGTTAACATCTTAATTTTTACTATTTCTTCACAATTTGACACTTCAACTTTCTGATGCTATCTCCACGCAGGAAAAGAATTTAGTTGTTGCACATGAAAGTAGATGAACCCAACCCTTTAATTGTTTTATACTTGGTACAGCCAAGGTAAATTCCATCACCAAATCAGTCAGCAGATGTTTCTTTGAAGTCTGAATGCTTTGTAATCTTTTAATCTCTGATTTTGCTCATATATGCATACATCCATAGATTATGCATACATCCATAAACACAAACACATGTGTGTGTATACATATACATATACAGACACACACACACACACACACACACACACACAGACACGTGTATTTGATGTATTATATCTGCCCACCCACAACAACCTCTGTTTCACAGCCAGCAAGCCCAGGAGCTTCAGGCTAGTAAGAGTCCCAGAGAAGCTTCCCACACTCTCCTTGATTCCCATTACATCACATTCCTTCTTGGAGAGCAGTCAATCCACAAAATAGTGCTGTTTGAATTAGAATCATGAAAAGACTAAACCTTTTATCTGTAGGAATCTTTCTTTTGAAGTTTGAATGAAATTAGGAAACTTTGCAGTGGAGATGCTATTGAATGGTAACACAGAAGTAACTAGGCTAAATATGGAGTAATCATAATAAACCAGAAAGGAGCTTCTCAGACTAAGCAAACCAGAGACAAAAATCAAGAATTTTCTGCAACTGCAGATAAGAAACATCGAGTCCCTTTTGGATTCTGTTTGACACTGGCAGAAAAGACTTGCTTTTGATCGCCTCTCACTCCTTCCTGTTCTCATTTCTGCTACAACAAGAAGACAGTGGGTTACTTGCTTTCTAATATATTTATTATTACACTTTAAAATTTTGTATTTATTACTATAAAAAATAATTATTAAAAGCACCCTGAGTATGTCCTTCCTTAGGACCAAGCAAATCATCGAGGTCTCCGGCCGACAGTAGCAGTGAATGAGACACTTATCACAAATATATTCAGGCTGATGATAGACAGAACAGTGTTTCCAAATCCACAATCCACAGAAAGCCAATGAAAATAATTTTTCAAAGAAAGAAAATTTTTTTCCAAAGAAAATGGCAGTAGGCAAGAACTGTGTTTTTCCTCATGGGAATATAACGACCACCTAAATGGTGCTGCAGTGTTGGCAGATTAAGAACAGTGAATGTTCAGGAAGCACAATCAGTCATAGACTTTCTGTAAAAACTATCAATCAAAACCTACTATTCCAGCAAAAGACTTGCTGAGTCTCACAGCAGCTTTAGTAGGAACAGCTAAGTCTGACTAGTTTTGGTGTTCCTTCCTCAAATCTGCATAGTATTAAATCCACTTGCTATCCAGCACATCAATTTTCTTTCCTTTTCCATCGATGACAGGGTAGGAAATAGGTGAATAGCTGTCTATATTTTGTTGCTGCATACCTCTATACACCACTGCAATTCCTTTAGAAGATGGCACTTACTTCACTGAGTGCAGCTGTTGACCAATAAACACCCCAGGAAATCTCTATGCAAAAATTTTCCTTTTGCGATGCATTTCTGGTCATCTTTCTCTTTATCACTCATTTCTGGTTCTGTTATTCCTCTCTCCAGAAGCTATCATCTCCCTTGTACAAAATGTTCCTTTTCATATGCCTCCACATTACATTTTGCTGTTTCCTTTCTGTATTTAATTCACACCTTTTTTTTTTCTGTTTTATGTTTATTCTGTGCAAGCCATTGGGAAATACAAGAGCATCCTGTCTTTTTTTTTTTTTCCTACCTTCATGCAACATTCCTCACTTTTTCTTGATTCCTGTTTTGCCTGCTTACACTAAGCCTGAGTGGATTTTCTTCTACATCGAGATAGTGAAAGTCAGATGCAGATAGGTTTAAGGCTTCTAGAAATTCCAAGATTTCTTTAAATGAGGAAAAAAATAACATCTGGAACAGAGGTGTTTTAAACTTCTTTGTGGGCTTCAAAACATATGAGCTGAAAGACTCCTAAGCAAATAGGGCTTGCTGTACTATTCACCCAAAGAACAAATCTGGAGAAAGGCTGGAGTCCCAACTGGGGAGGCATCTGCAGCACTATCCTTCCCCTGATCACTTCTCTGACCTGTCCTTCTTTCTGCTATTTTTCCTTTCCCAGGGTCTGGTAACTTTACCTTTGTCCTTTTTCCTTTTAAAAAGCCCAGATCTCACATTTTACTGTTTAAAGCAAAGCTACTCAAACTTCAAAGGGATGATGATAGTGGTGAGGTTTTACAGACATGATGGCTTAGCACAGGCCTGTTGCACAGAGCCGGTGCTTCGCTTTCGGAGTCACTTTCTCACGGAGGAATCTGCCTTATGTTTCAGGCCTCAGGGAAAAACGACCCAGGATTTCCTCCCCGATCTCGCAGATCTGCGTCTGCATGGTGAGGAACAAAACAGAGGGGCAAGAAGCTGAGGCTCTGACATCTCACTTTTCTTTGAAATGTTTATCTCCTCTTAGTAATTGTGACTTAACAGCAAACTGTAACTACACAGATAACAGCTTTCCTTCCTAGAAAGAGAGCTTATGCTTATTTCTCCATCCGAATTGAACAGTGTGGCCTGGTAGTCTTCAAGTGGATCAGATTTCTGTCAGTGTAGATCCCATATCAGCAGGCACAGTGCATTTTTTTTTCCTGCACAGCCCCGCACTGAAGTCTCCTCAGTAAACACAAAGCTACTTAATTCTCTGGTGCTGCCACGTACCTCCTAGAGCTGCACAGGTTACCAGCTAGCGGCAGTGCTGGTGCCTGTTCTATAGACAACAGACATGAGTCTACTGTCTGTGGCCATATGCCACTTAAAAATCACTTAGACATAGTGGGTTCAAATTACATGTCCATGATACTGGTTTCAAACATCATTTGTTCTAACTTAACATCCAGATGCAATGAAAACTTCTTCAGTGATGTATGTTGCATGCTCACATCTAACAAAGTTGTGGATTTAGGACCAAAATCTTAGTTCGTTGAAGCCAACAGCACTTCCTAACTTTGGCAAATAAAACTAGCGTTTCCTAAAAGTGCTTATGGAGTAACTCCTAGGACTCCATTTTTTAAGAGTTTTGACTTGGTTTTCCTTCTTTGCCTGAAGAAACAAATAGTTCTGCCCCCCTTCCATAACAAGGAAAACTGAAGAAAGCACACAAGTACTCTTGAAAAATCTTAGAAATAGAAATTGATATAGAAAAAAAAATCCATCAAAATATTTAAATGCACTAATATGTAAAATGAACCTTGACAGGTTTTCTGGCTTGCTTCACCTTGTAAGGGTGGGTTAAATGGCATTATCTTAAGTTGAGGAAAGTAAAGAGAGAGAAAAAAAAGGCAGCAGCCTCGGGCTGCACTTAGTTTCAGGCTCTCAAATTCTGCAGAATTCATCCCAGCAAACTCCACTGATCCCTCTGAATCAACAAATCCAGTGCGCTGCTGGAGAAGCTACTGAGCTACTGTCCCTCTATCCAAGCAGCAGTTCATTTCTCCTTAAATTGTCAGACATCTCAAGAAAAACTGTAAGAACAAAGCACAGGATTTTTACAGAGATTTAACTAGCTTTGGTAAGTAATTCTTTTGGGTGAGAGTTTGTAATCTGTGTTAGATGAACAATTGTGAAGGCAAGATCAATTGCAGAACAGAAAGTTAAGAGAAATTCAAGCAGGAATAGTAAACATTTTACCTTCATACCTCCAATCTTTACCTCTTTCCTTGTATTACATCCCTGGCACTCCTCTGAGCATATGCAAACAATCATGCACAGCTTCATCTACGAATAAAATAGCAATTTGTTCTTCACCAGAGGCTGACTTCTACCAAGAATCACTTAAAATATAATTTAGTGATGCTAAGTTACTTTATTACTATTATCTGAAAAGCAAAGACCTTGAAAGTGAAATCCTCTCTCTACAGCGTTTTTCTGCAAAATTTCACATGCACAAAACTATTGGGAAGGATGAAAAGATGGTGTTATTTAATCCATAACAGTAAATGTGAAAATGAATTAAAAACAGAATAGGAACAAGTGAAAATCAACTAGATAAATGGTATGTCAAGCTGCTGTTTGAGAAACTAAAACTAGCTCAAACACAATATCTATCTTAAAACATTTGGTTCTACCAACTTTAAGCAATCATACTTTATGCAATTCCCATACAAGGGTAGAAATGCTTCATTAAAGGAAATGTTTATATTAAAGAAATTAAATACTCACGGAAACAATGCAGTGGTCCAAAGGATCTTGGTAAATTTCCCATATATTAGAGGGATTTACAAGCTCCCTAGTGAATGTATGTCCTTGTTTCAGACTTTCACAAACATTTAGTTAATTGTCATCACCTGCCTGTACAGTTCCTCCATTTGCAGGGGGAACTCTGTGCTGGAGGAGGTGAACTTGAAGAAAGGGACAGTGAACAGGAATGAAATATCAAACATTTTGATGCTTACTCTGTTGGCTTCATCTATGCTTTGAAATGGATATGTATGACTACTTAGATAACATCATCTGGGACTTGCTTTATATTCCCACTGAATACCGAGGTATATTCAGCAATACTTCTAATTGTCAAAAACTTGAAAATCTGTGTTTGTAGATTTAGTATTTTCAAAAGCTAGCACTAGCTAAGCCTTCCGCACTAAGAGTTTAAACTTTAGAGGTTGCAATTTTACCAGCCCAAAGTATTCACAGTGCAAGAGAGACATATCAGCATCAGGCAGATATGAAAAAGAGAGCATGCACTTATCTCATAGGAAATGGTAAGCAAGCCTCTCGGCTTTCTTTTTTTAGTGTTAACACTTCATGTTTTTAATTGTTCAATCAAGGACACTGAAATAACTTTTCAAATAAATAGATATTTTCAAATCAAAAATATATTTTCAGTTCACTCAGTAACTTCCAAACTCCCGTGACTCTGAAAACAACATGGCATTAATTTGCCAACTCTGTGTCTGTCTTTATAGTTCAAAACAAATGTAAAACATTTTTTTTTTGATCATGAGATTTTCTTCAATTCTGTGGAATTATTTCCCCAAATGTGGATACTCAGCGACGGATTTCAGAAAGTTGTGCCAATGTTGCTTTCCTGACTTACTAAACGGAGCGTAACTGAGGTTCTCTACAACGTTTTAGCAGAGCTATTAAGACTGGCATGAGTGCAGTATGAATGGAAAAGAGGGTGTGTGAAAGCCCTAGGGAAAACAGCAGAACAAGGGTTAAAAAGAACAGCACATATCGATAACAAAGAACACGGTTTCCAAGACAGGTCTCCCAGGACACTGTTCCCAGCAGTGAAACTGAAGAATCTGTTGGGGTTTTCTTATGCCAAAGCTTCACTCTGGTAAGTCCCTGGCACTTACGATTTCAGTGGAAGACCACCGGCCATCCTAACTAACACGAGGAGAACCCCAGCAAGGCTGCCGTGTATCACGTGTGCGGTTCCCCCACGGCCCAACAAGGGAAGAAACAGACATTTCAGATAAACGAGGGAAAACAGTGGAGCGGGATAAGATTTACAGAGAGCGAAGTAAGCACAAATGTGAAGCAAAGGACTGCCCCATAGTAACTACTGACTCCAAGATGGTACAAAAGAGAAAAAATTCCCTTGCCCCAAATCTAGCTTGTTGCCCGAGATGCAAACACCAGGAAGGTGAGGAGGGTCAGCTGGGGAGCAGTTTCTGTCCTCTGCTCTGGCCCTGACTGCTGCTGGGCTCCTCGGCTGGGTGCAATGGGCCAGTTCAGTGCATAAACCCATGGGAAAGGAGTGGGAGCAGGTGCAGTGAACTCACTGCAAGGTTTTGTAAATACCTTCTCCTTCCATAATATCTTGCACTGATCTCATTATATTGCTTCTCCTGTACCAAATGGAAAGCAGGTCATGGTTTTCTGTTCTGTCTCCAAAGACCAGGCTAATGCGAACATAAATCTTTGAGAGGCAAGGAGGCAGAAAATGAACGCAGTCAGGGAAAGAGAGCAACAACGCTAACTTGTTGTACAGCAGTGTATTTTTATTTCAGCTGCTGCACCTTTTTATCTTATGTCACTGAACTGTGTTGCAAATTTCATTCATGAAAAGCATCTACTGAAAATTTGCAAGAAAAGAAAATCTCCTTTTTCCACTCCTGTAGTAGCAGCAAACAAACAGGACTTTTATGCATTTTTATTGAGAAAAAAAGAACACCTTAAATGTTCACAACATGAGTAATTAAAGACTACTGGACATCAGCAAGATATCAACAGTTAATTACTAGAACATTTTTGAGCTCTGAGTTACTACTTATCTGCATCTTTAGCTTCTTGTATAAACAGCTGTTTCTGTTGCAGCAGTGTTCACAGATACCAAAGCCATTAATCAGCACTCTGCAAATACTAGTCAAGTTACTGCAAGATATAAAATGCCAGGTGGTGAGGCACACAGAACGCAAGGAAGAGTCTGAATCCGAGTCTGAATTTAATTGACTGATAGTACTAGGATGACCCACAGTTTTTCCCAACTACAGTATTACGGAAAATCTGATAGTGCAACCTGTGAAATTTAGCCTATAAGTGAACTCATATTACTACATCTGAGAGATAAATTGCCAACAAAACATTTAAATCACAATTAATTACATTGGCAGGATCTGGAGAAAGACCATATGAACCTAAACACAAATTAAGATGTCTAGAGCCTTACTTTCTGTCTATGACAAGGCCAACTAACCCTCCTTCCCAGACCCAGTTTAATACCCTGGGAGCACCCTGAGCTGCTTGCAATTAGGATGCAATTAAAAAACGTGGATTATCACCACCCAGGTCCTGTGGGGTACCTCACTAGCCAGTGCTGCTCGGCCAGCTGATGCCAAGTCAGTGGGATATACTTTAAATACTGACCATCTCAGCTGGCCAGCTTAAATCTTAAGTGGAAGGGGGCAGCAGTGGTCACCTCGTCCAGGAGGTGATAAGGCTGAAGGTCTACCAGCTCTGCTCTGATTGATGCCTTCACCACACTGACAGAGAATGTTAAACCATGTCGGGGGGCTTACAGCCAGCCTGCTCCTGCCCCTTAGCTTTCAGTGGCTGCCCACGGCATGAGACGGAGCAACACTATCTGTGCTTTTGATCCAGACGTAACAGCAGAGTCACAAATTAAGACAGAGACTTACAAAGCTCTTGCTTTCTCCCAGGAACAACGTTATTGGTATCAACAACACAAGGATTTCAGCATAAGAAGGTAACAGGTAGGGATGAGTGAAGTTAGTTATAACTACATGAAGAACTGCAAACTGAAACTTCTTCTGCCTTGCAGGGAATATCAACAACAACAACAACAAAACTTGGAGAAGAAAGGAAAATACTTCTAGTGAGGGGTTGCAGCTCTTTATTTCTGAGTCATACGTATATATGTACATACAATGATATTAGATATCCTTGTATTGCTTAATCTATAACTCAAATTGGCGTAGGTATTTTAACAAAAGAAAACAAATCGTAACTGTTAATTTATATTTAATCTGAGCACGCTGATACACAGTAGAAAAAATCTGCTTATAAAAGATTATATTTGTGCAGTTATATGTACTATATTCTTCTTCCAACAAACTGCTATTAATATTGATACATTACTGTTAGTAGAATATATAATTGCCATAACATTAAAAAACATTTTTTTCAAATACATCAATATGCAAAGATAACCACATCTTATTCTTTCAACTATTTTCACACCATCACACTGATGCCCTATTTTATTTTAATGTAATATTTGGCTTGAAGAAACTCCTTCCATCTCAGACTGCCACTCTTAGTCTGTCCACATTAATGAAATTTAATTAATGTAGCTTTGCTGTTCAGTAATTCCAAACAATATCTGCATAATGAAATTCATTTCTGAGCTGATATCTGCCACTAAAAATACAAACCACTTTTACTCTATCTATGTAGGTCTCAATGAATGCATAAAGATTTATGCTGAACCTCTCTGCTTAGCAGCAAACTTCACTTTCAGCCAACACTTCTCTCACCTATAGTGCAACACAAGTCAACCTACGCTCATTCTAGGTAGCTTAAACTATAGGTCTACAGAAGATGTGATTTCATGCTACTAATTGCTGCAATAGTTCAGATCTAGGTCAAGCATAATTAGTACCTGGAAGTTAACACAAATATTAATTTCTACATAAAGCATTATCCCCAGTATATTAAGTGGCAGCATTGTTGTAAGACAGACACAAGCCAAGGATCAGACATCTGTGGAAATGTGCAAACTACCAGATCCTAATTTAGGGCATGATAAGGTCAGGTTATGGAGCAGCAATGACGGTGAGCAGGATCGGGCCCTTCCCCTGTGAAAATTACCCGGAATTGACAGAACGGTGTGATAAAACTGAGGTGACAGAGAAGCAACACATGGGCTTTCAGCACAAAATGGGCACTGCAGAGGTGCAGATATTTCAGTTTTTACGCTGACTGATAAAAAAGCATTTGTCAACTTTTCATCTTTCTGACGCTACTGTCAGTCTTCGTTAGAGCAGCTGAACTATGGGGCGCACCACGATGGACGCCTGCAGTCTCCCTTCTTGCAAACATACGCTACAAAGCAGCAGATAAAAATCTGCGAATCGCAGAATTAAAGTACCAGTATTTTAAAAGAAGGGCAAATTAGTTTTCATTCCTACTAAAAATCAAGATTCAACTGTCCTGCCTTTTTTTTGCACTCCTTTGCAAAGGAATTGTCTGAGACATTGCACATTATTTTTCATTTGACAATCAGGACTTACTACAGCGTTTTCCACATTAACATGCAGGACAGCAGCAAAGAAATGCTGGGGGATTTTTTTGTTTTGTTTTTGTTGCTGTTGTTGTTTATTTTTCTCATTTATACTTGTGTGTACCATGATACAGACAATAAAATACATTTTAACACTTATTTTTCTGATCCTAAATGCACTCTGAAGAATACTTTGACATTTATCCCCAACGAATGGTCATGACATCCAACTGTAGATTTATACATTTAATCTTCAGGTTTTAGTAAAAAGTACTATGTATTTGCCTCACACTCATAGAATTATTAGCTTTTATTATTTGAGTTAGGATGTCATTTTAAGAGTTGTAACCTAAAAAAAAAGTGTTCTGGAAAACCAGGCTTAGTAAACCAACAATAAGATAACAATGTTCCAAAGCTTTCATAATATGTGACAAATGGTTACAGAATTGGCTGACTTTTACAAAGCTATCCTAAAAAAAAAAAAAAATACTAAATTAAATTATCAAAATAAATTTAATTTCAATTAATCATTTGTCCTCTGGGAAAACTCTTTAATGACCAATTTTAAAATATACTAAGTTTTTCTGTGGCCAAAATAGAAAGCCAGTAGGGTTAAGTGATCATGGACTTTTCAGACAGCAAGAAACAGACTCATTTAAAAAAAAAAAAATCCTGCATCATTTATCAAATTCTTTAAAAAAAATAAAGTTGTAGCTGGTTTGTGAAACCAACTAGGCTAATATTTGTTGTAATAATAACTATTTTGATTTGTTACGCATAAACATTAATACGCTGAAAACAAAACTGAAACGCAACTACATCTTCAATGTCTCACGAGGCATATTGTTGGTAAAAATAGTATAGTATTTTTAAGCGGAAATTGCACACACTTATATAAACCAATGTTAATTGACAGAACATTCCTAATCCAAACTATACTTCTGAAAACAACATGAATAGCTATGTCGAATTTTCTGCCGTTTCCATGGCAACAGGATTGGCCCTTTTGCTTTTCTTGGATTGCTAAATGGCACTGAAGAACTGTAAAACAAATAAAATGAACCAAACTGCCTACTGTACGCCATGACCACGGGCATCTGGGTATGAAAGTCCACACAAATCCTCTTCTTCAAATGCCTTGCAAGTGGAACTTTTTATTTCAGACTCATGTCAATGCTGCATATTAAGAGGGAAAAGGAAAAATAAATCTTAATTAATAAATAAAATAAACCCTTTGCTACTTTCCCAAATTTCAAGATGTGCAAAGTATTAAGCACCTCATCCTTCATTTGCTTATGCATTAATATGCAAGCAGATTATTTATACAAACCTACCCAATTTAAATGGAAAATTGAGACCATAACAGGCCCTCTAACTGTTTTCTTGCAATTAATAGCTATGTTCCCAGCAACTCCAGTATGAGTAGAATTAGACACTGGATGTGGAAATAAATAAGCTATGGATGCCTTTAAAGATATTTTTAGAACTATGGTTTTGCCATTTAGTAAAAAAAAAATCTGTTATCCAATTCCTTGCACACACTCTTTAGAGTAAGACACATCATACACATTGCACCAGAACACAGTTTTCCTTCATAGAATTCATATCCATATTTATGTGGGTGTATTTATACATGTATATATATATATACAGGTATATGTCCTGTGAAGGCCACTATCAGCTATAGAACATGCAGAATTCCTTATTGCGGGTTATTTTATAAGGAATTTTTTCAGATAGCCATCAGGTAATACAAGAAATTCTAGTAAATGAGAGAGTAGGACAATAAACAAAAGCCTTTGGAATGGATATAAAAAAGAAAACTGAAGCAACTAAGATCTGGGCAGACTCCAGAGAGGTTCCAGCAGAAAGCATACAGAAAACGTCTCTGTAAAAACGGTGTCTGTCATCATTGTAGTGGCATTTACAAGGGAAATCTTATTTCCTGAGGAAAGGACACCAGAAGTGAATGATACGACCACAGGAAAATTGTTGCTGCTTCTAAAGACAGACACTGTATTTCTCAGAAAAAAAATAGCTGTAATTAACATTCATTCTGCCCCAATTCTTATTTACTTAAGCTAAATAAAAGTTCTCTTTCAATACTGCTTTTTTTTGCCCAGCTTTTTTTTTGTTAAAAAAAAAAAGCTCATGCCACAAAAGGCGAAAATCATAAATAAATAGTCTTTAATATGTTATTTAATTACTACTGCCATATATTCACATTGATTAATAATAGCATAGAGTGTGTCTGGAAAAAAAATGCTAATGGTTTTTGCCAATTGGTCTAATAGTAGGAATTGGGAATTTAGTTTCGGGTTCTGACATATGTGTGATTTTTAACACTGGGACACTTTATTCAAGCAAAGCTTTACTTGAAAAATGATTTCAAAAAGCTCCTTTTCATTCAGTGTCGCTCATAGGTAACTGTTAGAATTATCAGGGGCCTTCACTGAGGGGTCGGGATTGCCAGTGTGAAACAGCAACGTGTTGGGACGCCGCTGAGAGGGGTCAGCCGAGCGGCTCCTGCTTCCCAGGAAACACTCCATCTTCGAACGGCAGCGACGGAGAAGGGGGAAATAAGTGCGGAAGCAGCTGAGAGGCACAAAATGTAAAGAGAAGGAAGGCACCAAGGGCACAAGCCGGCACTCAAGGGGAAGAGTTTTGCACAGACAATTTGCTTAAGCTCATCTCAGAATTGGAGCAGCAAATTCACCACGTTTAATTGGGCAAACGCATGTGATCAACTTTACCCTGGCCATAATGTACTTGTTCTCTTTACCTGGCATACAACTTTACCTCCCAGGTAAGAATTGTATCTATCTCTGCTTAATAAAGGTCCATAAATATTTCAGCAATGCAAGTACATAAAACCTTAACTTCAGCACTTTTTCTGCATGCAAATATTGAATCAAGTTGCTGGGGGAAAAAAAAAAGTTTTGGTCTCCAGAAGGTCTCATGCAGTCTACCCAGTCTCAGTTCCTAACAGCATGGTTCTGAAATAATGTTAAAACGTAATAACGGTATCAGGCATAAATTCTTACTCCTGCTCCATTGAAGTAATTTCTGGATCATTTGTGAGGCAGCCAGTTCTGGGTGCAAGGAAAAAAGAAGCAGCAGTAAACATTTTGTTTCTTTCTGTTTTTTCTTTTTAGATATGGAATGAAATTTGAGGGATGTAACAACTAACTGCAGTGAGTATCTGTGACTGCACAAACATACAAACATTACTGACAGGAACGTAACAAGCGTTACTCCTGCAACATGGAGTAACTTGAGTAATATTTGCCTATAATTATTTTGGTAAGTTGAGGATGGAGAATGAACTACAGTGACATCATACATTAATCAATGATGCCACGTATGAATATTTAGTTCCTCTCTCACTGCTATGCTGTAGCCTGCATCCTCTTAAACAAGAGGGGTTAACAAGAATGCTGCTTTATTTTCACACAGTTTTTACTGTTGCATGTTTTTGAAAATATTTGAATAGAGGGGATACAAGTTGCATTTCATGTGTTGTTTTTTTCCTTCCTTATGGTTAATAAAATATTCAGGCGGCAATAGGTAACTGCTTATGTAGTTTTTTTTTGCTTCTCAGTCAATTGAGTGCTAGAATCAAGAACCAGGGACAAATGTTTGGGGTATTCCTCTGTGGCATTTCTCTCTGGTGATTTTAAAAGTCAAACTCAGAATTGGAGGCAAATGGTACTACAAAAGTGCAGACATCAGGGAAAAAAAAAAGCAAGGCAGTAACACTAAACTGTACACATTACAGGTATGAGACTGAAAAGGGACTTCAAAAACAGAACCTTAGGTTATAAAAACCCCAGGGAAAGGGTTATATGAGAAGCCGCCAACACAGCGCCTGGCGCTGGCGTCCGGGGCACAACGTGTGCACACAGACAGCACCCTGGGTAAACCCTCCCTAAGCTCACTTAGCAAGAGAAGGATTGTATCCTTCCAGCTAGGGATTTCCGTAGCACTTTACTGCATTCTGCCTCAGGACGCCACAGCCAGAGTACAGACTTCAGAGTTTAAAATACCTGAGCATCAGCTGAGACATTGATTTATTAATTGAACTTAGACAACACCGCACTTATTAAGCATTTATCCATCAACTCACACAACACATGGAAAGACAGAGTCAATTTCCTCAGCATGAGACACAATAGCCATTCTTAGCTTAGCAAATTGTTGTACAAAGAATGGCCTCATGCCTCACTAAAAAGTAAAAAGACTTAGTAGACAAAGGAGCAGAAAATGTCTAGTGAACCACTTTGAGTAAAAAAGTGGTTTCAGTCCTCTCTGTGACTGTAAAAAAATATTTACGCAAAACAGCAAAATGTTTTTTATATGGTCTAAGAATGCAATTAATCCTCATTGGGACCCAACTGCAAGAAGGCAGGCTGCGTACAGTGAGAAGGGAAGCCAATTCCCAACGGTGGCGACTCACAGTAACTGAAACTATGAGCTGGCTGCTGTACCAAACGCGTCATAGACTCTTGCATTCAACCCGCTCCTGTGAAACAAGCAAGCACAATGCCAGCACCCAGCTGAAAGCTGTCTTACTTGGCTGTTTCCGAAGCCTCCCTCAGCTCTTCATCCAGTCTGCGTGCGTACAAGTTATTGATATAAAGAAACAAAGAAGCAAGCAGAGCGTAAGAGAAAAGCAGAGCAATAGCAGAGCAAAGAACTGATACTCTACATGCTTCTAAAATAGGAGCACACTACTATGCACTGACCCTAAAGCTCTTCAGTTCAATATAGCAGCATTTACTCTTGTTCTTAACCCACCTTTGATTCGTAACTCCTTGTTTAGCTCATTTGAAGGCAGAAACATAAAAGCAGCAGGGGTCTGAGGCATGCTCAGCAGAGAGAGCTGAAAGCATTCAGTTGCTCCATCAGAGAGAATTAAATTAGCTGCAGCCTGAGCCAAGTCAAAGGCATTTACAGTTTAGTTAGTTCTACTTGCAAAAGAGGTTGATCTCAACAGCTTGAAGAATAAAATAAGACTGCACACTATTGCAGGGCTTCTCTCATTCAGCTGTTGAGGTCACCTTCAGGTGGAAGACTGCATCACAGAATTTTATTCCACCATGAGCAGCAGCACAGGTTGGAAAGTAATTTTTACCTCATTCTTCTCTTAAAATACTTCTCTTCATCATACCTTACAAGGTAAGAGTGGGTGGAGGGAAAAAAAAAAAAAAAAAGAAAGAGATGTACGAGTTCGTATGAAAAACCAGGCACACTCCATCTCACTTCAGCAAATACTATCACACAACAAAAGCACTTCAAACTGTGCCATAAACCCATGTCCTTTCTACAAGTGAAATTCACTGCAACCATGGTGGCATTTTTGTTATTTTTGTTCTTGTTAGTGGAGCAATGCTAAAAGCTACATTTTAATTTTACTATAGGAATCTTTTTCAATTTGAAGCAAATCTAAAACTACCAGCTGGAAAACAGCTCTTCTCTCTTCTTTTTTGACACTGGAATATCCATTCTCAGTACCTTGAATGCAGATATTCACTAAATTTTCATACCATGGCATCCTGAAAATGCTTGCCACCAGTGGAGTTAGTTATCTTTTCATTTTTGCTTCAGTGCAATCGAGGTCTGTCACCTAGCAGCTGATGACAAAAATAACCACTTCCCTAAAATCTCTTAAGCTTTAAGTCCTAAAGTTTCTTTGGTGATGGAAACCATTCACCTTTGGTCTGACAGATGAATGGACTTCAGGGAGTTTTGGTGCATAGGAAAGAAAAGACATCATAGTATAACAATAAAACAAAGCAAAAACTAGAAAGAAGAGAAAGCACTACTACTAAAAGATTGGTTTAAGATTCTTATCAAAGGCAACTGGAATGTTTCAGGAATAAAAGCGGAAGGGAGGGAGAAGGAGGGTAAAAGACTGTTAGGGGTGTTAAAACATTCTAGACATCTTTCTTATCAGATAGTCTCTCTCACACCACATCTTACTCTAAATTCTTTGCATTCACTCTACCTATAAAGTAATTACACAAGCAAATAAACTATCTATCTGAGTTGAAGGGATCTAAGAGAGCTGGAAGAGAAATGTTATTCATATCAAGTTAAACTGTAAGAAAAGATAAGCAGATACTTCTGTATTCACTTACCAAAACAGTTTCTTGAACAGCATCTTGCATTTATTTAAAATTTAGTACACTTGACACACAAAAGTAAACAATAATGCATTCCTTAACAGCAAAAACTGAGACTGCCTTTCAATTCTAGTTATAGGTTAAATCATGAAAAATCAATGAGAAAAGGAATGCTGAATCCATGGAATTTCAGTGGATTTCTTCTGAACTGAACTGCTTTCTTTTGCATTACTGTTTCAGTTCAAAGCTCTGTATGAGCTAAAAAACCTAAAAGCACAGTAAGACTTAGTGGTAACAGGGAAAAATAAGGTATAAGGCATGCCAGTGAGAGATTAAGGATTCCTATTTTCCTTCAAACTTACGATTAGAGAATGAACAGTCTTTTCCTATTCTGATTATATAGTCCTAAGTGTGAGGACAGGACCTTAAGCCTCAAAGTTTGTCTTCCAACTGTTATCATTTGATCAGGTACAAAACCTTCTTTTTCCTATAAACTTTGGTTCTCTTAGGATTTTTGTTTATTTGGTTTAGTTTTCAATGACAGAATGTCTTCCTGCTTCAGATTTTGATAGAGGATTTTTTCTGAAACAAAATGTAAACATTTGTAACAAAATCTCATACAAGCATATAAATTTTCTTGCAGGTTCTCAAACACCACTATGCCAAACAGGATTTGGAAAGGAAAACGTGGTTATACCTGTCTAGTAGACAGCTTGCTTAGATAGTGGAGATACTTTCCACTAGCACAAGCAGATCACTTACTTGACGATGCTCTCTGGTATGTGCACATATTCCATGGGAATCATCTCACGGAGCTCTGCCAGAGTGCTGACGTACTGTATCTTACTGCTGAACTTAGAGCTGCGACACAGAAACAGGACAGGTAAATTGAGTTTTCTTGCATGATTGGAAAAAATAAACACAGGGACATCTACTTGTAATCTAAGCAGCTGCCTATTTATATTCCAGTTATA
This sequence comes from Crypturellus undulatus, assembly GCA_013389825.1. Lineage (NCBI taxonomy): Eukaryota > Metazoa > Chordata > Aves > Tinamiformes > Tinamidae > Crypturellus > Crypturellus undulatus. Next base: position 523,259 of record VWPW01012027.1, on the reverse strand, counting down.
TGTAGTAGTTCTGATAATCATTAACATATCTCTGATCTAGTGAGGATGAAATCAGACTTAAGACCTTTGGCAGTTCCCTGGCCAGGCTGCATCATAATACTTAGGACAATATTATAAATTGTAATGCCTAGACAGTAGGCAACACGATTAGTTTTACCGTTTGAAGACAATATATTCAAATTCTAAAAATAAACTAATTCCTTGCAGCATATTTACACCAAAAAAAAAAAGGAGAGATGATGAGAAGCATTTACTTCAATTGATCATGATGAATTAGCATTTAGATTTGACTATGATTCCTCATCAAACAGAATACAGCTGAACTTCACTTTCGAACAGATTTGACGGTGTATGGGCATGTCTATTCTTCATGCAGGGTCTTATTATGATGAAGTATATTCATTGCTTAATCCAAACTGTGCTATCTGGTCATTATTACACTTGAGAAACTATCATAAACAGATACTATCATATAGTATCTATTTATTGATTTTTAACAGTCTATTAGGAATGTGTCTTTTTATTTCAACTTCAAGCAATTCTCCATATTCAACTCTGATCACCTTTAGAGTCTTTTAACATCAGAAACAGTGATGAATGCACATTGAGAATGAATATTCTTAAATCTGGGCCTTGAAAAACACAACATATTGTTCCTATTTACCACCGATTCAGGCGGTATAATCAAATACACAAAGTATCTGAAAGCGCTCTTAGCAAAATTTACCGCCCCTTTACTAGCCATATTTCTTCTTAATCAAATAAGGAAAACAACTAAAACAGGAATCTATTAAGGTATTGTAAATAGTACTTTGAACTCATTCAGCTTACTGAATGCTTAAGATGCATGAATCAATTCCCTGATCAAAGCCATGGTAACTTACAGATAATTCTCTGCATTAATCATAGTCTGGCAACTTGGTAAGCAGCACTCTGATCTGGAAACATCTCAAGACTGGAATGAATAAATAAATAGAATTGTTTGAAGGCTGTTTTCCTGTTGGTGTTTCTCCTGGGTCCACTAACTCCACCACAGTGACTGATGACAACCTATTTGCTTCATGTGGAAGTCTGTGTATCAGCATTCTCAATACATGCCTAAAATACGAAGTCCTTGTTTCCTTCTAACTTTAGGCATGTTGCCACTTGTGTTGAAATTTCTACTGATTATTTCCATCAAATGCTGAAATCCAAACACCTCCCACGCTCAACTCTTCTCCACCCCAAGTCACACTGGCCACATATACTGCCCATATACTGGCTACATATATCTTTTTACAGATTCCACCAGTACTTCACTTTCTTTTACTTCCAGCAGATATTCAATCCACTTCTTCGTTGAAATGGAATTTTTTAATTGGTCCTATTGTCTTAAGTTTTGTACTCTTAACTCTCTTTACCAAGGTGTTTATAAGATTTTTTTTTTCCCCAGTTTGGCAACGTAATGCTTGTGGCTACTGCTACTCAAGAATTGATACAGATGCTGCATCTTTGATTTTATTTTAATTTTACTGATCACCTTTTCTCTGTGAGGAAATAGGGTGACAACAGAATAACCTCAGACACCAAAGGCAACTGATTCCCATGACTGCTACTGCTAATTTGAACAACTGCATCCAAGTTACACTATTTTTCTTAGTTCTCACTTTCTGTTTGGTAATAGTCACCATATGAGAAACAATAGGTTTTGTTATTATATTCTGCCTGTCACACTTCAGTAGCAACAGGAGAACTCGCTCATTTCCCCATGCCCAGATTCCCTGCCAGGATGAAGCATCTTCTGACCGACGCCTTCGGGGCTCTTGTCAGTAGCCTGGGGGCAGATTTCTCTGCAGTCTGTCATGATGCACATTATAACATCTCTGTGTAACTTGTACATAAGGCGCATCTCCTCTCGCTTGCAGTAGCTCTTTTTTGCACCTGCCACTATACTCTCTCTGATTACAGGATTTCAAATACATACTTGCCCATCTTCTCCAACAACCTGAGAGCTCTTCAGTATCTGAAATATTTCTTTTCTTTTTTACTGATCAAAAAAATATCCTTGGTGGTAGAAAATTCTGGGGAGAATATGGCCTCCTAGGCCTTCACAGAGCTCAGGATGCTGGAAGGCTTCCTGACTGATCAGCATTTTTAGTTTTATTTTTTAATTAGAATTGTAGCTTAAACATCTTCTGGCCACTGTTTTCTAAATAGGGTGATTTGCCCAGACTTACTTCTCACATGCATTTCACCTGAGCTCTGAATAAGCAGAGAGATTTTTAAAGCAATAAATTTCCAGTTCTGCATGTACATACAGGCATATGATATCATGCCTGCAATGTATGCACTGTTTATTCCCTTTATTCATCATTCTACTTGATTTCCAGTCATGAGAATGAGAAAACAACTTCAGTTGTCAAAATCTCAGCATCAACTGCAAAATAAGTACCCTCCTGTGGGACGTTAACAGTCATGCTTATCATTTAGGAGCTTCAGGATTTTTAAGGTCAAAGAAAATAACAATATTCACTGCATACCTTATAAAAGGTCGTGTCACAGCCAGAATTGTCCTGATAAACCATGATGGATGGACAATAATAAATGATTTCAGGTTCTTCCTTAATCTAAGTTGAAAAGAAACCATTTCATTTTTAAAACATAAAACATACAGAAAGATCATATACAGTGAACACTGTCATACAGGAGAGCAACAGAAACTGATAGTTTAACATAATGGCAGTAGATCTGAAAGGAAAATACTGCTCACCGTCGATCAATCATTTGGTAACATTTTTTCATCCAGCCAAGTCCCGGCATCCTCCTTCTCGGCGTAGCTCCGTTCAAGTAGACAATCATATAGTCTTCAGCTACCATCAGTTCTAACGTACTTATCACATACCTGAAAAAACAACAAAGCAACTGAGCTTTTTTTTTTTTTTTTTACTATAATCCATTTAAGCCTAATAAAGCAGACCACTAGGCATACACCAATGCAAACTAAGGAATTTACAATAAGGCAATGTTTGATTTTTGTTTTAACTGAAAGCAGACATTTACAACTGTTGGCCATGCTTCCCATAGAATTATAAATAGCAAACCACAGTCTTATCTTCAGAAAATGTGGTTTCCTTCCAAAGATTCAGTTTCATAATAAGTTCTCCAATCTCACAAGTGTTATTTTTTCCTTCCTAAGCATATTTAATTAAGAAATTTTACAAGAGAGTTTCCCAGAATTTCTGAGATATAGCCATTTATATTTATTGAAGGAAAAAATGCTGGATATTTTAATGAAAAAATGTTATATAAAACTGTGAAGAGATTTAATGATTTACAGGTCTCCATATCCCTACAGGATATGGACAGGACATAATAGTAAGGAGCTCACACAGATTTACTTATATTATATATATGTATCAATTATTGGCTATGTTGTAGATTGTCAAACTCCATTTCAAAGCAATTAATAGGCTTACACATACAAGAAGGGGACAATCCAATATTTTCTTTTCTAGTTCCTATTGTGCTAGAGAGAATTGTGAATCTCTAAGTCTTAAAATAAGCTGAAGGTGCACAACCAAAGTGAACTCTGCTACACTACTCTAATGGAGAGTGGGATGTAAAATATACTTTGATGATATCCTTAATGGAAGTGGAAAAGCCTCTTAAGGCTCGAAAAGGCTTCCTTTGGCAAATTCCTTACCTGCAACTCTACCTGTGAAAAGGAAGGGGCCTTTAGTGAAGTGAAAGAACAACTATTTAATGGCAGTCACAGTTATTGGCAGATTTGTTTTCTAGTTATTGGGTTAAAACTACTGTAGGAATTCCTCCCCTGCAAATCTCTGGGCAGTGTGTAAATCTGGTACTGCAAACGACGTGGGGGACTTAAGAGACCTCTTTTTCAGACAAATGCTAGCAGTTGGTCTAACCTGGAACAGAACATTTTCACGTGTACATACAGCGTTGAGGCCTCTGGCTACCTCCACACACATCTTTATGGGCTGGAACTTTGTGGGGCCAGGAGCTCTGCTCTTGTAGCGAGGTCTGGCACCTTGTATGCAGCAAACGGTGAAGGCCAGGCCTCCAGTAGCTTTGGGGTTTTAGCATACATGGCCCTGGAAGGATTGATTTTTCAACAGGTGTAAGTGCAGCCAGCTGCAGGCTGTTCAGGGAAGTTGCAGAGTTTTTGGCTGCCAAGCTAAGTTGCTATTAGGAGTAATTTTGCTTGTTAAATGCTGTAATAAATTTGAGTTTACTGGGCAAAATTGTGTCAGTCCAGCTTGTCTCTGCCATTTTTAGTAACTGATTTGGGAGCGGCTGAAGTCAAGAAAAGTATTTTAGCTGTTTTTAATCAGCAAGTGTCAGTTATCCTGCATTTTTAAAACAAGTGCCAGCAAGTGCCTCTGTTGGTTCTAGAAAAATAGAATATGTTCAAAATATAATACATTACAGTAATATGCAATACACAATGACAGTGAAAAGCAATCCAGTGATCTAAATTCCTGCTCACTGTCCTCAGCAAGTGCTGGGAAGCATTGTTGAAACAGTGCAACCACTGAAGGTCCAATACTGCTGCAGATAGTATATCCCTTGTTGTTTAGGGAACTATTATAATCAGATTTGGTCTTGACAAGGACACCTTAATTTGGGGAGGGCAGGTAAGTGGCAAATACCTAAATAATGCTCCATTGAAGAATTTACCCCAAACTTCTGTTTCACTTCTCTTTGAGATCACTCCCGTTCTAACGACCTACATTACCTCTTAATTAAAGACAGGTTCTCTCTCACTACATAATTATGAGTATTAACTTAAAAGACTGCCCCACTGCTACATATCACTCACAGGAAAAGATTTTCCATGACATAGTTGTAGTCAGTTCGACTGCTGTCTGGCAAGAAGCATGCAGCAAACACAATGATAGCATTCAGACCATCACCATAGTATCCTGCGGAACAAACAAAAGGACATTTTTATCTTTGTCAAAGGCTCTAAGCAAGATATATTTAAAAATAAATTTCAGGGTCATGAAAAAGAGTGTATATGTCAATTCTGAAAAAGAGAGAAAACGAATGCACTATTATTAAGTGTTAAAAAGTAGGACACACTGTTTTGCCGAAATCCTGGCAAACATGCTAAGCACTACCATGAATAAACTTTATCTTAGCCAGGGAGAAAACTCCTTCTTGCTAATAACGCAATCCTACATGAAGCCCTGATTCACTGTATCTCTACTGCAAGCACGTGTAGAATGTGCCCCCGAGCCTGAAGAATAAAAGGCTGAAGAAAATATCCTACACTTCATCTCAAGCATCTTTTGAATGAGGATTTCCAAAGTCTCACCATCCAGCTTATCTGTGTAGCCCCAAAGGCCTCATGATATAACAGTTATGGCTGAAACCCACTATCCTGGTGATTGGATAAATTCTCTGCTGCAAGCTTTGTGGAAAATACTTGGTTAGGTAGGACACTCCAATTGCCCAAGGCTGGTCTTCTCTGGGGCTCCAGCAGGGCCCAACTGCAGCTGTAAAGCCACAAAGCTGCGAGGGCCCAGTACAGTTGCTTGGTACACAAAACAGAAAGCAATAATATGCAAAGTTTATGATGTATTTATACAGATCAGCCTTTTCCATAATATTTTACAATACCTATGGGCTACTACAGTACTACTAATAAATATAAAATATTTCTAATTACATGTGAAGGCTGAGATTTATTTAAAAGTTATGAATAATCTTGAGGGAATTTGTAAAGATATTGTAGAAATGGCTGTATTGCAAAAGCACTACTGATGCACAGTGATAGAGACTGGATATACCTAGGGAAGATCGGAAAGAAGGGGCTGGGAGAAACTAACCTTGATGGAGTTTCTCCTTTCTCACTCCACACCTAAACTGAATCTTAGCTAGCTGAAATATGAAGTAGAAGATGTTATGATACGCAAGTCTCTCCTTGTATTTTTAATCCCCACTATCTTTATGGCTTTGAAGAAATCTTATTTTAAAAGATTTGTAAATCCCTGAGAAAGTGTCTCAAGACACCTAACCATGAAATATTTCATGCTAAAGAGAAGTGTGGAGTAACCTCAACATAATCTCAGCCAAAAGGGTCATGAAGGGAGGTTCTTCGTTCACAGCACTCAACTATTCCTACAAGGACATCAAATATAATTGCTTCCTTTTTTACAAAGAGCAACCATAAAAAAGGATAAGCCTCAGAAAGAAAAATTTGCATGTCCCAAGTAATCTTCCTGCCTTGAGCCGTATCACTTCAAATCAAGTTTTGGCAAAGCTGCCTACTGAAAGATAATAGAGTTTTTCTCTTCCTGAATTTAATTTGGCAGATTTGACCAAATATAATGTACTCAACAAGTTGATGGTACATAATTATTTTACCAGTATCAATTAAGAATGCTAGCCTAGACCTCATCCACTGCAGAATTATTAGGGCATTGCAAAAGGTTACATATCTTTATCCTTAACTCCATCCCTCCGATGAAGCTGGCATCTTCTGCCTTTCCAGTACTGTGCAGTGGCTCTCTGAGTCCAGAAACCAGCTAATCTACACGTTGGCTTCCAGAGCTATCTATAAATCAGAGGCCCAGCATATATGCTCTGCCTTCTGCAATCCCATGCTGCTGCCTTGTAACTCATCCCATTGAAGGATGGGGACAGGCAGAAGACCCCAGGACTAGGGTCTGAGTTTGAGCCAAGCAGCAATGTGAATATAACTAGGTCAAGCCATATAACATGTGGGAGAGCAATCTTATGGTGTGGGAGAGCTTTGATGTTAGCAACCGCTAACAAGGACAATCTAAGCAGAGATACAGGTATGGCTGATTGGCCCTGTCGTCCTGGAGAAGACTCCATAGTTACATTCAAAGAGTAGCAGGAACGTGCATGGGAATGGGGGAAGAAACTCCAGTCCCCATCTACAAACTCTCACCACCTTATTTTACTCTCTGATATAGTTGGTCTTATCAGTTAGACCTGCACATTTCCAGAGAGATGGTGGTCAGTTCCTCTATCCCATCCTAGCTAATTGCTGAGCTAAATCATTAAGTAACGACAGCATTTTTTTCTCTGCTTTTCAAATAGGGAGGGGACTTCCATCATTATATAAAATTTTACATAGAAGCCGTTAAGAGATTTTCAGGACAGCTAACACCACGCTGTCACAAGGCAGCCCTTCCAACTGGCTCAGGCGTTTGGCAGCAGGAGACTGCAGCAGGTTTGTCCACAAAACTACACAGACCACTGTGCATTTGTAAAGCAAAATAATTCTGTGCAGTTGCCACCCTTCTAACTGCACACACAAGAAAAATCCATCAATAGATCAATTTAAACCACCTTTTCATACACCTGCCTGTAGACAAGGAAGGTTCACCCGAGGGAGAGGTGATTTTTAAACCATCACTAGAAGCTATTAACAGCCATTTACCTAAATTCCCAGGCTGCACAAAGAGACAGATGACTGAGAAATTTCTCCACTGACATATGTGGAAGGAAATCTCACACTCGGACTGGCAAGCTTTACCTCCTCCTTTTTTCTATTTTGTGGCTACTATCTAGATTCTGAAACAAACATGGAATGGAGGCCTGAAGGAAAATTACATTTTTTCTTTAGCTACTCCTGTTTGGAACTGTGAATCCCTGTGCAGCATGCAACACTTCACAGAGCACCATACTTCATCGTGCAGCACGTTTTTGTCACAATCTTGAGCATGGAGTTTTCAAGAACTTTTTCTATACAACAAAAGGGTTTTTTCCCTGCTCAAAAGAAATTTTAGACTACAAGTACCAGATTATTACTAACACCTCTTAGTTTACTTGTTACCACCAAAAAAGTGTTGCATTCAAAGTATTTGTTACTCTTTGCCATCCTGAACTGAAAACATGGTTGATTCATTTGTGTTTTTCTTCTACGGTTTTACTTTAGATGAACTCAGTTTGCTTCACTAGTATTAAAGACAGAGTAAGTGAGTTCAAATTAAAACTTTCTTTCCTCTTCCAAAAATAATTTAGCACTGCATTGAATTTACAGACAATGTTCTACCTGTTAGGATTACAATAACTTTCTCTACGTCACCACTCGTATAGGTACAGAAGCTACTACAGAAAAGCACACTTCACATCTCCAGCATTGGCTGCTCTCCTAACAAAACAGGAAAGACCTGTCCTGATGCAAGCGCAAGCATTGTTTTTCAGAACGTACTCTTCTACGAGGCTCCAGCAGATGACTAAAGCTTCTGTTCTTTTGAAGGCTTCTTAAGAGTCCTGTCAGTATCTACCCAAAATATATCCTTTTAATTCAGCATTCTATAAACAAACTCAAAGCATCTAGGAATGGCTTAGGTTAGGGCAACGCCAGTAGTTTATTGGTAACATTCTACCGTGATTTTCTTTTGCATATGGACCCTAAGACTGCTTCTCTAACTACAGAGTCAGTCATTGCTTATAGGCCTGATTGAAAAATAAACTCTTTCTCCCTACCAGTATGGTAACTAAAAAATGGTTTTTCACTTCAATCTAAAAAATGCACTCAGGGCTTTCCTACCTCCATGCGAAATGACCTTTCTGTAAGGTTCAATGACTTTCATATCAATCCTTTGCTCTTGTTCTCCAATAACCACTGTTCTCCATAACCTGTTGTCCTCTCTTTCCTCCTCAGCAGTATATTCTGGAATTGATTCAGACTCCTCCTGGGAAGCATCCTTAACGCCTGCTTGGTGTTCTGAAAAATAAAATTGCATATATTAAATCTTCATGCAAATTCCCTGTATATTTTCCTGTTAAACACATTTTAAATAGATAATTGAAATCACGTGGCTTTTCAGAGCACTATTCTGGATCTGCACTGCTGCAAAAAACAGCTGAATGTAAACATGAAAGGAGTAGTCTTTCTGGTTTTTTTTAAAGAAAAGTTTATCATCATTATGCACATAATAATAACAGCAACACACATAACCATGCAGAATACTGCCCAAGGATTTTTGCATTTTTCCGGTAACCACATAACACTCATCATGTTAGTAAAACTGACTGGCTGAGGCCTTGTATCTCCTCAAAAACCTCTGTGCAACTAGTATGGTAACTGTACTAAAATGCAAAGCATGAAGCTAAAAGATCCCTATTACCTAATAAGAGATTACCCACAAGCTACAACATTACAACTCCTTTCTCCCTTCTCCCGTTTCTCTTCTCTGATCCCTTTGTATCTGCTACCAGCAATTGTGAAGAACATCCACGTTCAGCTGTTCCAGCCATAGGGTATGTTTAAATATACGCTGGATATCTTAAACATAGCATTCACCTCCCTCTGGGCCTTCCAGTTGTGTTTAAACATCAGTTCCTTTCCAGTTACAAAGTACAAACCATCCACACAATTCGTCTGTTCATACCAGCACATGACGAACGGGTACAGGAGTCCACAACCCCAGCGACCACAATAAACAAACTGCATGGATCTTAAAAGATTATGCAGTCTCATAGCACAGGCTCTCTGCTGGACACGCTTAACTTTGGAAAACCTGTGAAGTATTAATAGAACCTACATTTTCACTGATGAGACAGCAATTACAACGTGTTTTAGTGCATTTCACTTGATCGAACTTAATAGCTGGTTACATAAGAAGTGTTATTAAGACTGATTCTGTGCACAGTCTATTACTTCATTTTCTTTTTTAGTTATTGAATAAAACATACTGCTCTTTCTGTGATTTTTACCCCTATCCTTTGCACAATTTCTCTTGCTGTAGCACCCTTGCCTTGTGGTTAAATTCACATATTATTATTATTATATCTTGATTGTAAAGATCTTGCACATTTCTTATATATGTACGAAGCAGGCAGTGAAATAATTTATTTTTTATAGCATTACTCAGGATCTGCAAGGATATAATTAAGAGCAGAATTTGATCATGAAATGAGATAACATACATGCACGGCAGACATAGATGTATATGGCATATATATATACAAAGTAGATCAGATATTTCAGTTAAAAATGCCAAAGAAAGCAGTAGAAAGAGTTCAGAATAAAAGAAAGAAAAGATTTCAATTGCGAAAAGAAGAAAAGAACATAGTGTGTTTGTAAAAGTCCTCATTTTTTTCTACTTATTGCTTTATTCTGAGATTTCTCTGCTCTAATTAATGCTGCCTCTTGAACTGCTTGCATAAACAGAGGTACATGATCAATAAAACATACAAGTTTATCATACAAACTAAAATATTTATCCATACGAAATCAGGAACAGATATATTGTATTATACATATACACACACACAGCCAACATGAACATATACACATAGAATGAATCATAGAATGCCTAAGGTTGGAAGGGACCTCTAGGGGTCATCTAGTCCAACCCCCCTGCACACGCAGGGCCACCTAGAGCACGTGGCACAGGGCTGCATCCAAGCGGGTCTTGAAGATCTCCAGAGAAGGAGAGTCCACAACCTCTCTGGGCAGCCTGTTCCAGTGCCCTGTCACCCTCACCGTCAAGAAGTTCTTCCTTAAGTTCCCGTGGAACTTTTTATGCTTCAATTTGTGGCCATTTCCTCTGGTTCTGTCAGTGACCACCAGTGAAAAGAGGCCGGCCCCATCTTCCTCATTGCCTCCCTTGAGGCACTTATAGACACAGACCAGGTCCCCTCTCAGCCTTCTCTTCTCCAGGCTGAACAGGCCCAGCTCCCTCAGCCTCTCCTCACAGGGCAGATGTTCCAGGCCCCTGATCATCCTCGTGGCCCTGCGCTGGACTCTCCCCAGCAGCTCCACATCCCTTTTGTACTGGGGGGCCCAGAACTGGACACAGTGCTCCAGATGTGGCCTCACCAGGGCTGAGTAGAGGGGCAGGATCCCCTCCCTCGACCTGCTGGAGACGCTCCTCTTAATGCACCCCAGGATGCCATTGGCCTTCTTGGCCACGAGGGCACACTGCTGCCTCATGGTCAACCTGTCGTCCACCATGACGCCCAGGTCCTTCTCAGCAGAGCTGCTCTCCAGCAGGTCGGTCCCCAGCCTGTACTGGTGTCTGGGGTTATTTCTCCCCAGGTGCAGGACCGTGCACTTGGCCTTGTTGAATTTCATGAGGTTTTTGACCGCCCAGTTGTCCAGTCTGTCCAGGTCCCTCTGGATGGCAGCACAGCCCTCTGGAGTATCCGCTACTCCTCCCAGCTTCGTATCATCTGCAAACTTGCTGAGGGAGCACTCTGTGCCTTCATCCAGATCGTTGATAAATAAATTGAACAGGACTGGACCGAGGACTGACCCCTGGGGCACTCCGCTCAACACAGGCCTCCAACTAGACTCTGCACCGCTGATCACCACCCTCTGAGTTCTGCCATCTAGCCAGTTGCCAATCCACCTCACCGACCACTCATCCAGCCCACACCTCCGGAGCTTGTCCAGGAGGATGTTGTGAGGGACGGTGTCAAAAGCCTTGGTGAAGTCAAGGTAGATGACATCCACCGCTCTTCCCTCGTCTATCCAGCCAGTCATCCCATCATAGAAGGCTATCAGATTAGTCAAGCATGATTTCCCTTTCGCGAATCCATGCTGACTAGTCCTGAGCACCTTCTTGTCCTCCACGTGCCTGGAGACAACGGCCAGTATGAGCCGTTCCATCACTTTTCCAGGTACGGAGGTGAGGCTGACCGGCCTGTAGTTGCCCGGGTCCTCCTTCTTGCCTTTTTTGAAGACTGGCGTGACATTGGCCTTCTTCCAGTCCTCCGGCACCTCCCCCGTTCTCCAGGATCTTTCAAAGATGATGGAGAGCGGCTCGGCTACGACATCGGCCAGCTCACGCAGAACTCTGGGGTGCATCCCATCGGGGCCCATGGATTTGTTGGCATCGAGGTGTCTTAGGTGCTCTCTGACCCAATCTTCCTCTACCCTGGGCAAGTCTTCCTTTCTTCCAGCTTCTTCTCCTGTCACTAGGGCCTGGGACTCTACAGGGCTGCCCCTGGTAAACACCGAAGCAAAGCGGGCATTCAGCAGCTCTGCTTTTTCTGTGTTCTTCGTAACCAGGGTGCCCATCCCATTCACTAGAGGACCCACATTTCCCCTGATCTTCCTTTTACTGTTAATATATTTATAGAAGTTTTTCTTGTTATTTTTAACATCCCTTGCCAGGCTGCGTTCCAGCTGCGCCTTAGCTTTCCTAGTTGCATTTCTGCATTCCCTGACTACGCTCCTGTATTTTTCCCAGGGGGCCTGCCCTTTCTTCCACAATCTGTATACCCCCTTCTTCTGCTTGAGCATTGCCACCAGCATATTTGCACTGATTAGAGCAAATTTCAGTACCAAAAGTACCAATATTTCCAATTAATTTTTCATGATTAACAAGTTCAATAGGATAAAAGCATGATTTGAACTTTTTTTTTATGTATATATATTAGGTTGAGCACACACCCGTATTTTGGTTCATATATCAAGGTCAAAAACACCTTCAAGCAACAGCCATGCCTGAATAAGGAAAAACATTCAACTGTCTCTAACACAGTCTCAGGAAATGCCTGCAAGTCTCATAAACGGTAGCAAATAGAAAATAGCAATGAGGAAGAAAAAGTGGGAGAGGAAACAAGTGGTTCTGTGACAATGGGGCTAATGATGCCTCGTTTGCACTGACACCTGACTTGTGGCTGTAAGCTGTGCTCTTAGTAATAGGCAAATTCTGATGGAAATTTGCTTTCTCCCAGCTGAATTACCTGTTTTGTAATAACAGCTGATTTGTCTTCTTTTCCTACTGCCTCTCTGCTGGAAACTCAGAACAGCTCCTACCAAACTTGATAGAAATCAGGGAGTGAGTTATAAATGCACTACTGTCAAAATGTATTAACGGTGGAAATAGAGAAGGAAAGGACAGGCTAAGATGCATGTACACATGAGGCTATGAAAGAGCCATATGAACCTTTATTTCCCTTAGGGAATGCAGATCAAGGAAAAGTGGAGGAGATAGAAGATTGTGAAGAACAGACTGCAAAAGGTATATTTATTTTTCAAATATACTAATTCAAATTGTTTTAACAGCTACTGTTCAGCTGAACATGACATAATCTACTGAGGTATATATTCTCAGGGTACAATGCTTAAAATATTTAATAATATACTTGGCATTTGACGGCACAGAGTGCTCCTGAAGGCACAGAGTGCTCCCTCAGCAAGTTTGCAGGTGATACGAAGCTGGGGGGAGTAGCGGATACTCCAGAGGGCTGTGCTGCCATCCAGAGGGACCTGGACAGACTAGACAACTGGGCGGTCAAAAACCTCATGAAATTCAACAAGGCCAAGTGCACGGTCCTGCACCTGGGCAGAAATAACCCCAGACACCAGTACAGGCTGGGGACCGACCTGCTGGAGAGCAGCTCTGCAGAGAAGGACCTGGGCGTCATGGTGGACGACAGGTTGACCATGAGGCAGCAGTGTGCCCTCGTGGCCAAGAAGGCCAATGGGGTCCTGGGGTGCATTAAGAGGAGCATCTCCAGCAGGTCGAGGGAGGGGATCCTGCCCCTCTCCTCAGCCCTGGTGAGGCCACATCTGGAGCTCTGTGTCCAGTTCTGGGCCCCCCAGTACAAGAGGGATGTGGAGCTGCTGGAGAGAGTCCAGTGCAGGGCCACGAGGATGATCAGGGGCCTGGAACATCTGCCCTGTGAGGAGAGGCTGAGGGAGCTGGGCCTGTTCAGCCTGGAGAAGAGGAGGCTGAGAGGGGACCTCATTAGTGTGTACAAGTGCCTCAAGGGAGGCAGTGAGGAGGATGGGGCTGGCCTCTTTTCACTGGTGGTCACTGACAGAACCAGAAGAAATGGCCACAAATTGAAGCATAAAAAGTTCCACGGGAACTTAAGGAAGAACTTCTTGACAGTGAGGGTGACAGAGCCCTGGAACAGGCTGCCCAGAGAGGCTGTGGAGTCTCCTTCTCTGGAGATCTTCAAGACCCGCTTGGATGCAGCCCTGTGCCACGTGCTCTAGGTGGCCCTGCGTGTGCAGGGGGGTTGGACCAGATGACCTCTAGAGGTCCCTTCCAACCTTAGGCATTCTGTGATTCTATGATTCTATGATTTACTTTTGAAATAGAACATTGCAAATATTTAGTGATGTTTGCAATGACTCTATGAAATATATATTTAAAAAATGAACTTAAATATCTTAATCCAACTTTGTGCAAGTTAATCATGTAAAATACTATAAAAAATGAAAATTGCATGCAAGCAATTGAACTATGAAAACTTTGACAAATTCCCACAGAATCTCTATTCTATATGATTCTCATAGTCCTCTATTATATAGTTCATATGCTTTCAGAACAGTTACAAGGTTTCGATACAGGGAATTACTAGAAAAGTCTAGCAAAACTAGTCAGCTAGTTCTTCCTTTGGGGTTGAAAGAACATACTTGAGGGGGAAAGCAACAGCAGGCAGATTAGCTTTAGTGAAAAGAGTCCGGGTTAGGTCACTCCCAGACTATACTGCATACGGGGGTTTGCTGCTCAAATTTTTTTGGTGAAACTGCAAATGATGTTCTAGAATAGGACCCTGAGAAAGCCTAGGATATTCTAACCAGACACAAAAATTATTTCCGAAGCTGATGAAGTTCAGAAATGATACTAGATCGCCTTCTCCTAAGAAGTAATTATGCTATACTGCTTGGATGCACTAGTGTGAAATTCACATGGGAATCATTCATCTGCAGATAAAATAAACAGCACTTTTTAAGTTCTAAATAAGACTGGTGTAAGGGAGGAGCTTCACTTATATATAATATCGTTTTCGATAAATTCTGTTGTGATAAATTCATTGCACAGTTGTGAAAAACCTTCAGAAAGATGAGCTGGTGGTGAAAGAAAATGTTTCAATATTTGAGGGATTAGTGTATGCAACAGAGACAAAATCCTAATTCTAAATGTGAAAATAGTTTAAGACCAGTACTTTAATATTTTCCACTCTTATGTGTGCAATTTTCTTGCACTTTATTGATGAAGAATCAGCACAACTGCATTTTTTTTAACGTAAGTTTCAGGGCATTTTTGATATACAGAGTCATCATTTTTCTAGTGATGAGACTCTTGAATCATGGCACAAATCTTGCTTTTTGCAGTTGCTTTAAGTTGCAGATTTAAACAGTTTCTTTTTACAGCTTAGAAGAACTTCTGTAGCCTGAGGGTCACAAGCTAAATAATCACCATTCTGTACAATCTTGACAGCAATGTATTTACTTGACTGGGTGTGCTACAGCGCTCCAGAAACACTGACCGGTGCGAGATTATAAAGTGCTTGTGCAATGGCAACAGCAGAGTGACAAGTATGGAACAGCACAGGCTAACTTACCATGCACATTCTGCACTGAACTTGTGACTACTTACTTCATTGACAACTGGCTTTAATTTTTATTTTTCTCTTTTTTCACTTTTGTGGCTGGCTCACCTAAGCAGAGGACTCTGGTAAGTAACTGTGTTTCACGAACAATCTAAAATACAACTGTAAAAAATGTCAGGCACCTTGAATTCTTTTTTTTTTTCTTTTAGGTATTTTGTGAAATTGGTCCAATTTTAGTAATCAAATGAAATATCATATTTACAAAGCAACAAAAACAGGCAGGCAAAAATGCTTGCCATAAATGCAATTGTCACCAACATCACTGGAGCTGAATTTATTTACTTCAGGGCTTAGAGGCAAAAATCTGTTCCATTGCAGAGCTTTTTGCTCTCACACAATGGCCATAATATTCTAAAATTGCAAGCACCCACTATTCTGCGTGTATGAGTGAGTGTGCATGTGCGCACATTAGTTTGAACCTTTTCTACAAAACATTCCAACCATTTAGTAACTCATCATCATGCTCTGTATCTGCCCATAAGGAACTCGGCCTTCTAATGAGAAGTGACATTAAAGATGCTTATGCATGACTGAGTACACAGTAATGCCTCTTTAGCAATATCATTTAAGCTGATGCAATTGTTCTTGTATGCTCAAAAGATCATACATTTTTTAATTTATAATGACCTCACTACTAGTAGAAAATTTCATTAGCAGTAGAGAATTTAAATACAAGGGAAAATTCAGTTTAAATGTATATATTTTTATGTTACTCCCTGCTGTAGACTATAAAATAGTCACACGCATCTTTTCCCCCACAAATGGCTTATAATCTTTATGTGTTTACAGTAGTAAATACAATTCCTATACAGTCTTTCAGCTGCTAGCAAGGAAAGAGTATTGTTTCCTCATTACATTAATCATGAGGTTCAACTAGTCAAATAAAAATAACCTCAAGGTCAAGATGCCAAGCAAAATACAGCATCTGTGGTTCTTCCTACGCAAGACAAGCTGCATTCTTCAAGGTTTATCTGTACCAAGCAACTAGGCCTGCTAAGAAAGGATATTAAACTTGGTAGAATGCTGCATTATTTTGTTCCATGATCTGAACAAGCCATATTACGCCACACAGGCCTAACCTCCACATCTCAGCTTTCCAACCATATACAGTACTAACAAAATACTTCTCAAGCTGTATCATCCAGTTTGTTTATTTACTGCAAGCTCTTCAGTGCAAATTTTGTCCAGGGTGGTTGGGTGCATTTAGTTATCATTATGAAAAAAAATAGCATATAAATAGCACCTGGACTTCAGAAAATTACTAAACAGTATAAAGCAACTACATTCTGTTAACTTCAAAGCAAAATCTAGAGAAATAATGAGAAGAGATACTTTGGGATAAGATCTTTTAGTTCTGACTTTCTACTTGGCACAGAACTTTATCCCAAAGTTCTACTACTGTCACCATAGCCTAGAGCTGGTCTCCAAAGATGCATTTAGCTCTGGTGTTCTCCATGCTGTCACTCCTCAGACAGCACTCTTTTCCTCTTTCCTGAAAGATTCTTTTCAGGCAAGTCCTATGATTTCTACTGGACGGACACTCGGAAGTTTGAATCTTTCCAAATGGCTCTTCTTAATTTGTTTGATCAGAAGACCTTTATTTATTTATTTATTTATTTATTTTGCAGGGGGAAAATTGCATAAATAGAAATATATTACTTTGTAAAGGGTAAAAAAGATTTAAAGTAGCAGAAAATAAAAACATCTGAAACTGCCACATTATATCTAAAATGTATTATCTATGCTCATGGTATGGCAAATGTGAGCCTGATCATGTGAACAAGACAGGATGAAACAGAGATGCTTCTTTCTATTGTCTAGACAATAGAAAATGCATGTTTCACTAGAACATTACCTTGTCCATTGTATTCAAAAGAATCTGCTTCATCAGGAGTGTCAAGATCATCTACATTGATGTCAATTTCATCTGGGGTGTCCAAATTATCATCAGAAAGCACGGATCCTTCACTCTGGTCCAAAGACAGATTGATATTTGGAGCTGTGAGCTTTATTCTTCTGGGATGGGAGCCATTCAGATCAAGAGAATTGGGAGGTTCTGAAAAAGGAGGACGAAAAATGAACATTATCTCCTCTGCATACCTGTCATCTCCCAAATACTTGGAAATCACCTTCAAATATACCGGAAGAGAGCAACTTTAGAACAGCAAGCCATTTAAGGCAAACTTACATAAAACACTAACATGACACATTAGCGTTTAAAAAAATAAAAGAAACATCTATAGGAATATAAGATTTAGCTGAAGGTTCTTAAATTATGCAGCAGACTGCTGCATAATATAATAATATAATCGTCAGCCAAAAAAGAATCTTAAGAAATGCTTTTGAACAGCAAGGCTTGAGTGTTTAAAGAGCAAGTCATTCAAGCTTTGAAATGGCACATTGCCAAATGTGGGAGAAATTCATACATGTGAAATGTTCTTGCTAAGTATCAGATTTGTTGTGCATTTGCTGCTATTCCAGTGATGTTCATTTACAAGCAGGATCCTACGTCTTCAGTCTTAACTAGATGACATGATATTCAATACAATCATAAAAATAGCTTTGAGTTTCATAATCTTAAGCAAAAGTAATCTTCAATAAGACAAAAGCAAGGTCTAGTCACTTGCTGCTGTTTGTGTGCTGCCTTTTAAGCTGTTCTGCTGAATTTATATACTCTAATGTTCAGTTCACTAAGACACTATGACTATAGTCAAATATAAGATAAAGAAGACTATTTAAACATCACAAGAACTAAAGAAAAGGATGAAAACAATTCACAGGAGAAAACAGATGGCACACTACAATTATCACTTGTAAAGTGAAGAACAGAATTAACTAAAGCAAATTTAACACTTTTTCTTTTTAACATTGATTCCTTACCAGCACGAAAACCTCTCACTGCATAATTAATGGTAAGGGAAGAAGGTATAATTAAAATAAGAAGTGCTTCTCTTACCAGGTCTCATTTCTGTAGAACTGGGGTTTAATTCACCCTCGACAAAGGGGATGTCCATTCCCACATTCTCCAGCGGCAATCTGGGAGGTAAAAAAAAAACACACGATCTTAGAGGTAAACGAATTAACCGAGTTCTCAGGATGATTCGTATGATCTCACATAGAATTAAGTTTTTCCTCAACATATCTAATTTAAAAGTCTGTTCGCAGATTAATATAGAAGAGAACTGAACATAGCTATTTTAATTCTATATGTAGCCCTTATCCCTGTATTTACACACATATCTATAGAGACTTTAGAGATCATGGGTCTCCAGAATAGGTTCACAGTGTCACTTGTCTTTGGATCAAGACAAAGCATTGAATAATAACAAGTTGGCAAAAGCAACATTTCTCATTCAACACAAATTAAGTTGATTTTTTGGAATCTGACAAATAGGGCACAAGATTGCAATAAGTTTCATTTATTCTGTACAAGCTGCAAACTGCAGTAATAGTTTGTATTAGTATTTTAATTGCTGTAAATATAGTTACTGCTTAGCAAAAATCAGATCATGAGACTTTTCATTCTTTTGACATTATTTGTACTTTAGAGCAATTCTGACCCAAATCAGTCATTTTGCAATACTGAAAAAGTTGATGTCCTGCAGTGAAGAAGTACAGGAAACACAGAAATAAGAATCAAAACTGCATTAAAGATTTTCAAAGGCTACAAGGTTGTAAAATATCCTACCTACATTACACTACACTACTAGGAATACCTACCTACATTTTTAGGAATATAATAAGAAATTACATTAAACATACACACATATTATGACAAATTAAAGATATTACGAGGTGAAAAAGATTATCAAGGTGGTTGAGTATTTAAAGTAATTAACTTAATTACTTTACATTATAAAAATGAATTGACTTCAAACTCTTTTCATGCTTATTTTCTATTCAGATATTTTACAAAAGGCTTGCTGGAAGGAATTTTCAACATTATGTAGGGAGCAACACTTCACAGGATGTGCCAGACTTTCAAAACATTCATTAATCTTACTAATTTCACTAGATTTATCCATAAGCACTGCAGAATACATCCAACACAAATACAAATTAGCTGCTTAATGATTTCTATAAAACACACCAATTCTGGAATACATTTACTGTCAAATAAGGCTTGGAATATTCTTTCTTTTTGGACACACAGTAAAAAGAAATGATCAAAGTACGTTGCTCATAAATAAAATTAATGGCATAAATTGCCTGTAATTTGCCACTTCCTTTTGTTTTACTCTTTAGCATCTTCCATGTTGAGAAGCTGTACAAAAACTGGATACACAGAATATCATAGCAATTTACTAAGAAAATGTAAAAAAATCATTAGAGACTTCAACTCTTCCTGGTGTCTGTCCAATTCATAGTAAAATATAATTTATTCTCCCAAAATTAGCAGAGAAAAAGTGAATTCCAAAGGCAATGCTGGTATTGGTAACGGCCAGATAAACTAATGTCTTTTAAAGAAAAATATAAGAAATCATTGCGGTAGAAACAGTGTGGGAGAGGCTGAATTTAAGCCTTTATTAACATTTCTAAATGTAGAAATGTATATCTGAATATTAATATTTTTCATATTACAGCAGTTTAAAAATACTAAAATGATGATCTATTGGTGTTCAAGTGCATGAATATTTTGGCCATACAGAAGGGGTTATTGATACTAACATATAAAGCATTCGTTTATAAAATCTCTTAGATTCTTGCCACACCAAAAGACAACTTCTTACTGAATTAGCTTAAAAAATCATTGTAGAAAGCAACTCAAAAGGAAACGCTGTTTTCACACATTGCATTGAGAGTGAGCTATATGAGGACAGTGCACACTAAATTCAAAAAAATCTTGTTTCTGTAAATCTTAACAGTAAGGAGATTTGTAGAAAGGTATATGAAAATAAGTTCTATATTAAAAAGGGACAGTATTTTCACATGCCTGTTAAAATGTTTGTATGTAACAAAGTTCACCATCTTGCCTCCATGACTAGGGCATGACTGAGTTTTACGAACAGTGACAGCATCATCTACAGAAGCGATTTGCTAGAAGTAGTTCATTCAGAATTTTATACGAATTGCCTAGAATTTTACTAATGCTCGGGACGGAATGATCCCAAATTGCCTGAAGATTGCTTTTCTTCCTGTGGCAGCCTTATCTTTAAAACGTACTTGCACTGACACTGCTGTTTTCTCTAGAACATCTTCCAGTTTTGTAATATAAAGTGTTTTTTTTTCCGGGGCGGGGGAAGGAGGGCAGTAGCACAGTTGAGAAAAAAACAGATATGAAATGCTAGATGTATGTTCCTAAGAATTGTGTACTTCTGGGGCTCCAAAAGATAGATGTGTTTCCTATGCTTAGGTTTGAATCTATAAAGAAACACAGCTCCAGAGGCAAAATACTCAAAGAATATCCCACTCTCGTAAATAAAACCAGCATTTGTATGAGAATCATTAACTTTGTTTTGATGATTCAGTGTTTTTAATGTCAATAATCCATATCACTCAACTGGGATACTTGATTTGCGAACTAAGAGGAACTAAGAGAAACTTTGGGAACTGTGGTCCTGAAAGATCTGGGACAAAAAAGGCAGTATAAAGTAAGTCAAAGTCCAGTCACAAAATCATTGTTGACTTAAGCTCATCCACTCTATTTTCAACCACCTTCTAACAAGATGGATTTTCAACAAGTATGCCTTTTTTTTTTTGCTTAGAATACATTTATTCTTAAAAACAAACAAAACACAACAGAACCTCATTTACTATAAAATAACTGTGATTTTAAGGGGACAAGTTAAAGAAAACAGCTCTTGTGTTTAATTGTATTTTTCTAGATCTCTTGCACAGAGCCCAAACAGATTAAAGAAATATATATTTTGCTATTTTTAGTGAAAGTTGATAGTTTCTAAAAAACTGTGATCAATATTCGCTCACTCATAAACTAACAGGCAATATCAGCATCTTTCAAAACTAGTATAATGGAATAACAGCTTCAGTCCATAGAAGGTTTGGCTTATATTCCCTTGTATCTCAACATGTTTTGTGTCTTACGATGCTCCTCAAACTACCCACCAGTGTGAAAACGAGCAAGATACAGACAAAAGTTTGTTTCCTGCAACCACTTTGCGAGGGATTCTGTGAGAGAGAGATTCTGTGAGCGTATAAAGGCTGATCGGCTAAACGAACTTAAACGAACGGCATGTCTATCTATAAATTGGGAGAGAATCAGGTTGCAACAGATCTCTACACGAACTCTAGTAATGAAGGACAGACACCAGAAACTTAAATTAAGCACCTCCTCTTTCTTTACCCACCTCACATATTCCCAAAATTGTAGCTTACAGACTTCAGTGCTTTTCATAGAGGTACAATTAATGCCATGTATGATTATTACCAAAAGTATTAGAAACAGAGAACACTGCTTTTACTGAATGTTCTTCGCTGAAGGGGCAAATTAAACTAAATGAGAAAGCTCATTCTAATCAGGTAAGACTTACTGGACTGATAAATAAGAAAGATCTTTCACTTGAAACAGAGGTCAAAATAAAGTAAGCTTTTTGTGTTGTAAATGACTTCTTTCATGTGGTACACAGACCAGTCATTCAAAGATCAGCTGCACTGAGAATCAGGTTACTGCGTACTTGCTTTGATAATTCAGGTCTAAAAACTTGTTCAGAAGTAAGCAAAAAAAAAAAAAAAACAAAAAAAAAACTTATTTCTCAAAGGTGGTTCAGAGCCAGATGTCAAATTCTTACGAAAGGAGGAGCCAGCGCTGAGGCTGAAAGGCTGCTTGCCCTTTCCTGATTCAGACATTCTTACAGCTCAGTGAATTAATAATCTTTATATATATTTTTAGTGCTCTCCCAAGTCTGTAGTTCTGAGAATTAACATGATTCTTTTTGACTTTTCTAGATATATCTGCATTCTGCTGTTTCAGAAAGAGCAACTCTGAATGTGCGCAGCAATATGTCATAATCCCTATGGGCTGTGCGCTGCCTCACCCTTGTGTCATATGTGATATATCACCAGTTTCCAAGTTACATTCCTTATTCCAAATCACCAAGCAAGTCATCTCTCCAATGCGTCACTGAAAGAGCCCCTACCTTCACGGTGCTATGGAGGCTGACTCACCTCTCTGAAGCTAATCCATCTGCTGCAAACCAGCTTTAACTCATTTACTGACCAGACTGCAAATTATATACACTTCCCAGGTTTCCGTATCCATCAACACAAAAGTTCAACCTAAAGTGAAGCCTACAGCTCCAAACAACGCTTCCGAGATAAGTATCTTCCATGTCTTCTCATGCCTCCATACCCAGCAATACTTTTATACTGCTTTTTTTCTCCTGTATTTTTTTAAGACATGATTAACAGAAAGAATGAAAAGCGTGAAATCACCTTAACTGATATTAATGTGTGCTTTTTTGGGAAAATAAATAGGAGGAGAGGAGATGAAGTAAAAAAAAATTAATTCACAAACTAAACATCTGTATTTTTTAATCTTTTCAGATTTCACAAATTACAGAGGTATACCATGGTATCAAGTGAAGTAAAACGCTTGTGTATGGCCCATTTTCTCACTGGCTCGCAGTGAAAAATTGAGCCGTTTTGAGGAAGAATGAGTAACGTGAAATTTTAGGTAAAAATATTATGGGAACTTACTACTATTTTTTTGACTCCATCCTCACCTAGATTTCAGATGTAGCAGAAGTGCCTTGCCGATAAAACGAAAAGCAGCAATTTGAGGCACTGAGCACGACTGCACACACCTTGCAAGGTATTAGAAAACCCTTGTCTTTTATCCAGTAACTCCCACCAACTGAGCATCAGCACGGCCTCCTGTAAGCACCCTGAGGACTACCTTGAGGTAACGCTTAGGATCCAAATAACAATGCATTTTTTTTTCTATATGTAGAAGATATACATGTATATGTACACACACAAAAAAAAAAAACCCCAACCAAACAAACAAAAAACACCTTGGAGAGCTCTGAAGAGGAACGTATAGCTCTTCCAGCAGCACTCCAGAAACCAGAATTTACCTCAAGGAAGAGTCTGACAAAATGCTATTTCTTAGTTACTACATTGCTAGTATGTTTCTTAGTTACTACAGTGCTACAGAATGGCATATTTTATATACCTGTCCAGACGGCAGACACTTTAGGAGCTGTTTGCTACCATCCATCTTGATAGTTACTCCAACATTCACCTCACACCAGATAAAAGAGCAGGAAAATCTTATTATCACCACTAAACACTTGTCACATTATTTTATTTTTAGAATAGAATAGAAATTGTTGATCTCCTTTGCATTTTCTCCAAACAAAAAGTCTTTCCCTTTCTTTCATACTTTACACATCTGTGTTGCCAATCTTTTGGCTTGTCTTTGGAGTTCTTTTTCTCATCAAAAATATCTGAAGATAAGAAGACTATCAGGGTCTTACTGCATAGTGTTTAAGAATAATGGTAAATACCTACTTCTTGAAATTATGATTCCTTTTTGGAGATCTCAGTTATAAAATTCAAACAACAACAGCAAGAAAAAAGATTAATAAAAGAAATATTAACATCCTGCATTTTAAAGGAAGCATGCTTCTTTGACATATAGACACAACTTTATAAACTGCACTACAAATTGGACATGCTATTTCAGAGATCTATTATGTAAATAGACTAATAGCAAAGCTTAATTTAGACTGCATGTTTTTGTATTTCAATGCTTACTAGACATGTAGGATGGGCAGAAATAATCTGCAAAGTCAGAGAAATGTTGGAAATATTTCAGTATCAATCAGGTGTGTACATAACTACAAAAGATCTAGGAAATAAAGCCTATATTGAATATATAAAGTTAAAAAATAAATAAATAAAATATAGGTGATAGTCTAAAGAAAATACAAAGCAAACTACAACAAGAAAAAAAAAGTCTTAAGCATTTGCCTCAAATAATTGAAAACAACCTCAAAATGACTTCCTTAAACTAGACCTTTACTACAAAACTTATGGAAAACAAATGGAGCAATTTCTATAGTTCCCTTTTTCAGTGATAAGAGAGATTGCAGCATGAATTCTTTTAAGTTCAGGAAACTAATGATCCCTAAACTACAGTGGAATAAGCAACAAATCAGTGAAATACACTATGAAGATTTAGTGAGAATCAGTCAGGGACATGGTTCATCTATATCACAAGAAAATGAACATATTCCAAGAGATCCACTCCAAGAAATCCAAATTTAGAAAAAAAAATTATTACTTTAATCACAACTGTGAAAAAGTAACCATGCTGCACATACAGGTGACTTGGAAAAACTAATTAATTTTATAACCTCCTGAGAAATAGTTGCATTCAGCAACCATATGGTAGCATACTAAATTAACTGTATTCCTACTGCTATTTACTTGGTAGCTCTTAATCACAAATTAGTTCAGAAAAGGTCTATAATTTGATGGTTATGCATAGCTTGAGACTCTTATTTCTGTTGCTGGATATGAAACAAAAATAAAAAAATTATCTATTTTATTTGAGCCAAAAATTATTAATTATCTATGCAAATGTTAACTAATAATTTTATATTGTTCTACAGTAGATAAACACAAGAGGGTACCCATTTTACAGAAGAACAAGTCATTTACTTGCAAGTACTTCCTACTTTCTCACATTTTACTTCCTAGATATCAAGCTTCTTCTGCAGAACATACTTAAGTTATTTGATATTTTCTCAATGTCCATTTTTTATTCCACTTTCAGCATTAAGTTTGAAATAAAGAGGAATGCCTGTTTGCATGAAGTAGTATCTTTTCTGCAGGAAAGTTGTGTGTTACAGCCAGAAGATTTAAATTGTTTGCATCTCAAAATATTAACTGAAACATATGGACACTTCTCACTATTCTGCAATCAGCTATAGTATTTAGGACCTGTTCTGCTACCTATTTTGCTCCTTTTCTCTGCATCACAGGCCCATTTTTTTTCAGGTAGTCATTCGGAATAGTGGGCTCCCCTGTCTGTCCATGGCAGTTTCAGACTGCTAAGAAAGAGGAGCCGCTGCTCCCAGCACACGCTAGCGCTCTCCCTGCTGCTGAGCAGCCGCAGGCTGTCTGCTCTGACTCCTTGCCAGCTCCCTCCTGGCATCACTGCACAAGAGAAGCAGGAAAAGCTGAGGAGGGATGCAGGGAGCCATGAAGGGACAAATCTAAGCAAACAGATGACTGATAATGCAATTCACTAGGCTACTTCATCAACCTTACGAACATGCTCATGGATCAGAAAGGCTTATGGAAGGAAGCCAGGGCTCGAGGCTTCCTCATTTATCTGTGGCTTCTAGCCACATGAAACAGAAAGCCTCTCCATACAAAAGAAGAAAAACTGGATTTCAGGTTCAATCCAGATGCCTTGTTGGAAAGGAGTCTTAGGAAATCCAGACAGACTGAAGTCGCCTCCAGGAGATCCAAATCACCTTCCTTCCTAGAGGTCTGTCATCCCTGCACCATAATATGCTACTTACTGTTCTCCACATAAATCTTACGGTTTACACTGGAACAACAGTGCAAGGCAGTGAACAACTATGCAATAACTTACCTTGTCCTTTATGCATCCCCAAGCTTTATTTACTATGCACGACAAATTCAAACACTGTTCTGAAGACAAGATATTTGATCCTTTTCAGACCTTTTCAGGGGGTGCTACTCAGGTGAGTATTGGACATTACTAAACATTAATTAAACTTAACAACAGCTCTGTGAGTTACACTGTTACAGAAGTGGAGAAGTTTGCAAGGGTCCATCAACAGTGAACGACCAACAGAAGATGAATAATGACCCTGCTTTCCGTTTAAACGATACACTGCATTTTACAGCATCATCTATCTGTCTCTACTACTCCCCGACTTAGCAGTAGAGAAGTAGTTGAAAAGATCAGCATCTCAGACCTCAGGGGCTTCTCTTTGGCATTCAGGAAATAAAGAACAAATGATGGAGGTCAGCGGAGAAAGATATCAAAACAAGGAGAAAATGACTCCTTGTGCAGATGACTGGTGTCAGTTACCTGCCCACAGCACATACGAATTCTGTGAGATGGACAAGAACAAAAAGTAGTTCTTCAGTTCTTCAGTAGTTCTTCAGCTCTCCAGTTCTTCAGTTCTTCTGAAATCTAACCTACAAAACACACTATTTCCAACCGTGCTTCTTACTGTGAAGAGTCTGGTAGTCATTTCCTAACTTTACCATTTTAATAATATTCTCAAAGCAGAATTTGGTGTGCAAAAGCACATGATCTGGTTATCACAGAATCACAGAATCACAGAATGCTTAAGGTTGGAAGGGACCTCTAGGTCATCTAGGTCCAACTCCCCTGCTCCAGCAGGGACACCCAGAGCACGTGGCACAGGGCGGCATCCAGGCGGGTTTGGAAGATCTCCAGAGAAGGAGACTCCACAAGGAGCCTCCCTGGGCAGCCTGTGCCAGGGCTCTGGCACCCTCACTGTCAGAGACTAACACACAGAAACAACATATCACTAGACACCTATTTCTCTGCTTCAGTGTTGCAGTAACATACCTCCACATGGTCTTGTCCTTGGAGCAGGAGTCCTCTTGCTATGTGCCTATCTTGGTGCTGCCTATTCTTGACCGTGCCCGCAGAAAACTGCTGGAATTAACAGCAAAAAGTTGGAGAACTTGTGTGATGGGTGATCGCAGGTTGATGCTGATAGATTACAGGGTTTGGCAAGGACCTATGCAGGTTCAGAGTAGCAACAGCTTTTAGGAAATCTATGTGAGCTGATGTGAACTCCCTCCTCAATGCTCTTTTACTCGCATTGTTAATACAGGTAGATGATCTGCTATTCCATGGTTACTGATAAATAGTACAAACACCCAGTCAGCAGATGTAGGAGGAATTAACTTAGTGTTAATGTGCTGTTAAAAATCCTGAAGTACAACCTGAAAATATGTTTTGTTGTAACACTGTATTTTACAAAAAAAACCGTCAAAATGCCAGGCCTAGGCATTTTGGTCTTTGGCTCATTCAGAGACCTTTCTCTGAATACCTGCAGTTCGAAATGATGCACCTGGCACAAGACCAGCCCTTGAAAAAGCGGTATGTTCCCTATATCCTACACAGCCATCTGCCACATGCAGGAAATACATTAATTCTTTGAGACTAGTTGATGAGATGGGATTAGCAGTATCAGAAGCAGAAAATCTTTAGCAAGTTGTATGTTTTATGCTCCTCTTAGATTATATGTGGGGTTGTGAGAACTCCCCTCTACAACTTAATATACACATTTCCTCCCAGAAGAATACTTTTAAAAATCGCTCTGACAGTTCTATAGCCATTAATCCATTAATCCGCAACTGATCTAACATGTCAACTTTGGTGACTATTTTCCACTTGGCTCTCATTTTTTCAACATTGCATTACTTAATGGATATGTTCTTTGTGTGTATGGATGCTGATACATGCAACAATTATTATACTTAAACACTGGAAATACCAGCTGGAATCAAATATATTAATAAAGCATCTTGCTACAGGTGAGTCCAGCTTTGCTCACATGCCAAAAGATGCTTAGGGATAATTTTAAGAACTAAGGACTCACTGAACATCAACAGATATATAGCATTTTTACAGATTAACTACTCATTAAATCACCAGGCTTTTCTTCAATCACTCAATCACTTCAATTCTTCAATCACTTCAATCACAGCTTCTAATATACTGCTGGCCATGAAAGGATAAATAACATTTTTTACACTAAATGACTGCTGTCTTTTTCTGTTAACATCATCTTAACTGTGCTCCTGTATTTTACTTCATCCTTTATCCTTCTATTCCGTACTCAAATAACTATTCCATTTTCCAGTTGCATTAATACCTTAGATCTTGTTAATTTGTCTGCTTTCTTCTCTATTTCTCTCACTTGTGTGCTTGTATCCCAAATTTCTGTTTCAAGTTTGCGTTATTATATTTCACTGCTCATATTCAAATATTATTATAATTTGGATTCATATCTTACCTACCACAGCAAACTTATAAACCACTGACAGCTACCTTCCCCCCATCTGGGGAGCCAAAGAAAATCCACTAAAAATCCACTGATGTTAAGCCTCAGTTGGGGTGAACACTGCTGCTGCCTGAGACACAACAGGTTAGAGGGGAATGTAACTAATGATGTGGGATATTGAAGGGAATCTCAGGCAGAGGGATTAAAATGGAAACATCCCAGCTGGTGTAACTTGGGAACTGAAAAGGAAAGGCAGCCGTATCAGGTAACCCACAACTTGGGGGAGCAGCGGTACCTCACCAAGGTCCATGAGCAGTAACACCAGGACCAGCCAAGGCAGTGTGAATCCTGCTCTGGCAGGAGTGTCCTGAGCCAGGAAAGTGGTTGGATCCTGCATAGTGCAGGTCTAAAGAGGTGCATGCAAAGGGATTCAGAGGAGTCGAAAGCCACCAGCTCTCTTCAGAGGTAAAACTGTCACTAAGATGGAAAAGCCACAGAAACGGTATGAAGATATGAACCCACTAAGGTGTGGGAGAGACAAGAAACTCATATATGCAAGTTCACTGTGAAAAAGAGTGATAGGAAATGGCAGACCGGAGAAGTAATGTGCAGGAGTGAGGTCAGAAAGCAGGACTCCTCCTCTACCCGCAGGGCATTCCTTATACTCCATAGCTTGGGAAATGCACATGGGAGGTTGGTGATAACCTCCCTGCTCCACACAGGGCAGCCAAGATTTACTCTGCCAGGTTGCTGTGCACAAATAACACCCCTGTAAGTCTGCAGACAGTATTTTCTGCTAACGAGAGTCACCTTGTCTTTGCAGGACATAGCCAGCTTTTATCTGGTAGCCTAGAGGTTTCCTCTTCTACTGTCTACTTTTCACATCTTGCGACACTACAGTGATATAAATACAGCAGTATAAATAACTTTACCAACATTAACTAAGGCTGACAAAAATTGCTTCTTTGTAAGTTTAAGGTGCATTTTTTTGGTCTGAATTTAAAAAAAAAATGTGACTTAAGGAACACCTTTTTTTTTTGCCTCTTGGTACAGTTATACTGTAAGCTGTTGTTGCTCTCTTGTATCTGAGTGTTATGGGTATGCTATAATATCACAACAAACTGCTTGTAGCAGGTTCTAAGTTTTACAAGTAGGGAGCATCTACAGACACTACAGTTATCTCTAATGATACAAAACTTTTTTATAATATTGACCAGGCTTGCACAAGGCCAGAGAACAGGCAAACTCATCAAAGGCAGGAAGGCAAGGGTTGTTTTGACTTCAGTACTCACATGGCCTGTAAGAGATAACAGTGATGAGCATGGGGGAGGAAGACAGCAGCCAGGGAAAAATACGTTTTGGCAGGGTCAGGCTCCAATCCCTCCTCCCCCCAACACTTATGGCTGCCTTTTTACCTCCTGACGCTGCTGCTGGAGCTGCATCCATCCTCCCCTCTGCTCAACACAGCTCTGCTACCCAGGAGTATTAGCACAGATAAACCCAGAAATGACACCCAGCCTCCCCACCTCATCATTCAGTTACAATGATTGCAAGTGAAGCACACAACACTGCAAGCATTTCCTCTCAGCTTTGCTCCAAGTAACTCCTGTTTACACATGCTATACATTTTCAATGCCTTCTGCATCTTACTATCATTTATTTGCCTACTACACTCACAACCAAAAAATATTTTCATTTCTTCATTACAGACAAGAATTCAGACGACAAATCAATCCATAATTAGAGCCAAACATACACAGAGCCTGTGCAAACTTCTGCAGTATTTTTTCACTCCCCTTCCTACTGACATTATTCCTGCATCTCTGATCATGTAACCTTCAAAGACCATAGATGCTTTTCACTGTGACAATTTACAGTACTTAATGCTGCAAAATACTCAAAAAATCTATGCTTCAGATGATAGTAAAAACTGCAAGCAATAACACTGTTAAGTACTCTGCTATGACAGTTATTACAAACAATGTCATTAATTAAGGAGGCTTAAAACTAAGTTATCCATCGACAATGCCCAAACACCCTTCTTCTCCCGCTGTATCCTCAGAGCTAGGCAAGCAGGCTGAAAATAATCAGAAGTGCTAGATGACTGCACGGCGAAGTTTTGTTTCCTAATTACAAATGCTGTGCCTGCATCCAGACAAAAGAAATCCCATCGACTTGATGCAAGCAACACCAGAATTAAAACACAGCTGCCTGATTTTTGTTAATGAGGTCCGGGGCGCTGTGCATCCTCCTGACAAATATTCCCCCGACAAACATTCCCCCTTTTTTTCCTCTCGGAAGCAACTGCAACAATAGAGCCGTAATCAGAAAAATCTCCTGCCTACGAGCCTCTCGGTGCAAAGAGCCACTTACCTTCGGCAGGCTGGGAGGCCTTCCTAGGGAGAAGATAACAAAGATGCTTTACTGCTGCGCTCCAGCATCCCCTCTCTGTAGCAGTTTACTAGGAATAAGGATCCTCCACCATTTTCCCGTCACGTGACTGGTGGTACTGCTAAATAAGGACGATCACCTGCCTCCAGACAGCCGGCTCCGGCTCCGAGGAGCAGCGGACACGGGCTTCGGCTCAGCGGATGCCTAGCAGCACAGCACCGTTTCGCCCCTGAACACTCCTACGATGTTTTTTTTGATTTTTTACATTCCCCATGGAGCTTTGTCACAGCATCTTCAAACTTTTATCTGGCAAGTCGGCTGGCAGTAAGGAAAAGCTCCCCACTGTTTTGTTTTGGAGCCCGAGGACAGCCTGCAATGAGAGATTGCCTGACAAAAGTTCGTACGGATTCAACCCCTCTCGGCCCTTGCTGCTGTTTGTATATGATGGGTATAGAGCACATGCATATTCAAACATGATTTACATAATTTGCTCAGTGTGCCATTCGGCAATGGAAAAGCATATGCAAATTAAAAAAAGGAAAAATCACAAAGCAGGGTGAAAGCCAGAGACACAAAACTGAGTGCCAGGCAGCAACACCCGTGGCCTGTGCTCGCGCCTGCTGCTTCTTAGGGGGTGCTTGCTGGAAGGTAATTGCTTCCCATGCAGGATAATATCCTATTACAGAGCCTTATTAGGGGGCTGGGGTCCTAGAAATTCTAGATTTCTTCCCAAATAGTAAACAGTTTTTGATCCTTCTACCTCCCAATCTTGTGGAAGTGAAACAGCAGAGGCAAAGGACCTGGGAGAGCCTCACCTTGTGCCCCTTCACACTGTGATATTCCTCCTTCGAGGTGAATTACAGGAGACCTGAAGGTATTTCCACCTCAAGTCCATAAGCACTCAAAAGCAAACAAAAACCTGCATGTATTTTCCTTAGGCAGTGCAGCATCATGCACATCTACAGCACAGCATGAATAAAAATTCAGTGGTTCCCACTTTGTTCTTCCTGGGATTAAGTCATCCTCCAGGGCAGGTTCTCAGTCTACCGCACAACTCCTGAGAAACCTGCCCTTGGCTACACTTTTAAAGAAACACATACCAATCCTACGCACTTAAAGAAACACAAAAATCACCACCTAAAGATACTTTCTGACGAGGACGCTGCTGAAGAGTGACCCCTGACGCTGCTGTCAGTTAACTGTAGAGAAATTTCCCAGTGATGGGCATATGCTTAGTGCTTTTTCAGCTGAGTTGTCTGCACGTCATTTGAGATGTTAGGGCCAGGCACTCAGAAGTATAACCCAAGACTGTATCTATAAAGTACTTATGTTCAAGAGAAATCATTAGTAACACCATCATGATAAGGCCAAATATGATATTGAAAACATGTAAAAGCCTGCTGCTTGCTCAGGTCCAACACAGAAAATCTTGGAGATTTTATGATTCTCTGCTAGGACTTACTGAAATTAATGGGTTCATTGTCAAAGTCAGGTGCATCAACAGCGCTGACTCTTTAACACTTTAGGCTGAAATATTATGTTATTGACCACACTGGTTGGAATGAATAAACAGTGAACTCACACAGAAAAACACAGTATATGCATTACAGGGGAGCTTTTTATGTGACAGATAAACTTTACCACCCTAGTGTAGTTTTTTTAAGGAAAATGAATTTATTAGCCCAGTCTCACAAATTAAGTAAGATCTCAGAATCACAGTGAGTAATGCTATTTTTTTCTTTTCATTTTAGATTGCTTTTTAATCAAGTGTCCTGGTCTTGTTAAAACATTTTAATAAAGTGGTGGGTATCTGGCATGATGTAAATATTATTGCTGTTTTTGCAAAAATAGGATTATCACCATATTGACAGCTGCTATTGTTTAACAGCTGGCTCTGCAATGGAAACTGGGTTTTTAGGTTTAATTAATTTTTAGCCTCCAGATGGTGATGGGAAAAACAGTATCACCCCAAAATAGATAACAAAAAAGACGTCTGTCATGTCGTAGGCCAAGCCAAATACAGGAAAGAAACGTTGTTAGGCAAACCCATGAATTACAGTGTATATTATTACTTCGGTCCATTTAAAGTCAGGAGTGTAATTCACTGGTATTAAAATGGGTAACTGCAAAAAAAAATCTCAAAATAAAGAGTAATTTTGGTGTAGAAAAATCCCTTGCTCTGAATCCATCCCTGAGTTTTTTTCATTTTCACAGAAGCAACAGCTTTGCAAAGGATCACATATAACATATAATATCTAATAACATAATATCGAATATATATTGCTATAATTATTGCAATAATATGACATATAATATAAACTGTATTAAATATATAATTTCCCATCGTTGATGTAG
The DNA here is from genome assembly GCA_013389825.1 of Crypturellus undulatus. Lineage (NCBI taxonomy): Eukaryota > Metazoa > Chordata > Aves > Tinamiformes > Tinamidae > Crypturellus > Crypturellus undulatus. The sequence continues at coordinate 490,176 of VWPW01012027.1, read as the reverse complement.
ATGAACATAAAAATCTCGAGTTTTGACCCAGCCCAGCAATCTTAGAGAATTTTTGCTCAAGCTAACCAAAACATCTTTTAGTTTCTTTTTACTTTTTGTTACAGGAATTAACTCTCATTTCTGCCAAAAAAGGGCACAGAACAATTATTAAATTATAATTTCACTAATAAACATTTGTGTATACTAAATCATTACAAATCCTTTCCTATACAGCTACCTACAAACCACCCTCTATGTTGTTGCTGCTTTCCATATATGTTTGTTTTTAACCTATAAAGCAAATTCCTTGTGTTCAATGAATTGTCACAATTCCTGCTGCCAAGATGGAGACCATTCCAAGTCTGTAATCTCATAGTTAGAAGGAGCTGGAAGTTCTATTTTGTCATTATTTCAGTTCAGTGTGGTATATTTATCTTTGATTTGTATCATTCAAATTGATTTGAATCAATCAAATACACAATGATGTGTATTTTTTTCTTCATATCTGATTACTTTTATTCATTGCTAAACATGGGAAATATGATGAAAACAGGCTTCTATTCAAAATTTACTGGGCTGCTTGGGGTATTGGGAAATTTTAATGGTCATCTACAGCACAGCAGCAGTGACACAGATACTCTGGACACACCAGACGGGAAAAGCATCTCTTCCAGAGAATCACTATGCAAGCGAGCAAAAAAAAAAATGATTGAGAAAATGATTCCTACTTTTATTATTTTTTTAGAATATGCTTTTAGATGGAGAATAAAGCTTGCCTTTGCAGCTTTATCCTAGTGAATTAAGAACATCATAGTTGTAGTTCAAAGGAAGTTCTTTTTATCCTGCTCAGTTTTGTGACCAATTCCCAAGCTCTTTCCCAAATCTTCCAACAATCAGTGCCCTTGTCTGTACTGCTCTCAGCTCACACTTCCTCAAGCCAACACATCATTTCACAGTATTTCCCTCAGATACTTTTAACATTTCCTAGTGTCAGTGCTTCAGGAAGAACCCAGTAATGACGATCCATCCCTACAGCACAGATTAAGGGTCGAGCAGACCCAAAGCACAAACACACAGACAGAAGTGTGCTGATACACAGGAGCTCGCATGATCAGCAGTGGTATCCTCCCTCTGGCGCTCACTTCATGTAGTTATGTAAGATGATGTAGCTTCTGTCACGAAGAAAATTGCCTTCAGTCTTCCTAAATTTTACTGTTGGCACAGCTCCAGCAGCAGCAGCAAAGTATGTTATCCTGCAAAGCCAACATTTGTACAATGCTTTGCACAGTCTCCTATTTTAAATTTAGTCACTCTTGGCTGTTCATACATGAAAAGTTATTTTCTTTCTGGGAAGACTGATGCTAATAATGTGCTGTCAGCTCCTTCTGTACCTTTCATGGCACCAAATAAACCCCTGGGGTTCTTATTTCTGGTGTTTGTATATACTGACGTAGGTGTACATCTCTTCTTCAGTATTTTAATGCTACCAAGCATCTTCACATTTTTATTCTCTTCCTGATGCTGCTTTTATTTGAAGCAGAAAAACAAGGCAGGAGACAGGAACTTTGTGACTCAACTCTCAAAACCCACTTGAACCCCCTGGAGAGCTGTATGTTTGAAATGTGTTTATCTGACATTGGAGTAAAGGGCATAGTGACCAGCAGACTGCATGGTTTTAATCCACTTCTTCATTCTCACTCTTGTTTACACTTACTGTTTCAAAGCTGTAATTCCCTCTTCCACAAAACAGACAAACTTCATAGCTAAAATGAGATACCTTCTGGATGAAAATAATGCAAACTGCATCCTTTGCTGATTCTTATTCTACCTCTGAAAGGACCCAAATCAGCATAGCATGTAAGCACGAACTCCATTTATTACTAAATAGGGGAACGTGAGTAGGTTGGATCCTAAAGACTGGATTCACAAAAGATCTTAGGAGGCATTTAATGAGTAAATACCTCCATGAAATTTAAGACTCCCAGGCCAACTCTTACCGTAGCTGAGATGTCCCAGTCATCTCCCTCAGCACAGATAATAAGCTTATCTTAGTCTCTATATCTAGAGATACTGTGTTTGTATCATACGAAATATGTGATGGTGAGGAACATGCCTAAATTGAGAAATCTAATTTCTATGCCCTCTGAAGAAGATTTATTTCCAAACCAGAAGGCTATAGAAAATCACTAGCCGTGCTCCATTGACCTGGGGGAAGCAAAGCCTGCATTAAAGGAAGACCCCAATTTGGTAGCCAATTTTAGGAGCACTGTCACAGGGACAAGCTGTCACAGGTCTGCTCCCAGAATGGTCCATTTGCATTAAACAACTACTTGACAAAACAAACAATCCCTGCTGAGGTAACAGTCATCCAGCTGGTCTAAGGGTGCTTAATTTACTTGCACCAAGCAGGCTTAAGCATAGGCTAGGAAATAACACGCTACTGGCAAAAGCAGCATTTAGTGAAGCATCCAAAAAACTTTGCTGAGTGAAAAATGTGAAAGTATATTAAGTTTAGCAGGAGACATCTAAGGGAACTTAGTACCAGGCCCTAATACTTTGGTTCAATTCTATTTAAAACCTTCTTAAATGATGTAAATTGTGCAGTTACAACCTTGTGACGAGTACCATCAAGTAGTTCAAGAGCTCTCTTGCAATAGATACAAGACAAAAATATTTTGTTTTCTTCTCTCACACGATGGCTCATCTTTCTGTGATAAACTGTCATAGGACTGACATAGCTCTACTGTATCACATTATTTTAAACTTTTCTTCGCCAAACAGGAAAGTAAATTTCAGACTTACAAGCTGCTAAGTAAGTTAAGGAGCTTATGTTTTTAAAAAATATCAGTGACATGGATTAGAAAGTATTCCCAATTACACACATCAGCCACATCAGTTGCTGTTTTCTTCAGCAGTTAAGAGGTTGAATAATTTTGCCATATAATCTAAAATGACTATTCTCGTGTGTGTTTTACCCTTTCTACTATAATATTTCTTCATGCTTTTACCTTCATTTCAAAGGAACCCAAATGTCTGTGATCACATAGTGGACATATGCAGGGACATCTGCATGTGTCTCTGCTGTCCCCTAATAAATTTGAAGCCATTAGCTAATTGACCCAAGACACCAGCTTATTCCAAGTCTGTTGAACATTGGCTACTCACACACAGGGAAAACTGCAACGTGAAAGCAATCCTTGCTAGATGAAATCCTCACAAGAGAGCAATGTTTTGAATAGCATTAATGATGGCAACGAGCATCTTCCTAGCCACACACATACACAAAACAAACAAACAAACAAACAAAAGCCTAACTAAAACACACACATAAATCCATGCATATTGGGTCTATTTTTCTAGTGTTTCAATCGAAGTTCGCAATCAGATTCTTTTCTAATGTGTCCTTACATGATCTCTTTTGTTGCTTCAAAGTTATCTCTGCTTCATTGTGTTTGTTCATTAAAATCATTTAAAAGCAGATACCCAAGATCATTTTCCTTTCCAGAATCATTAGCATCACTGGCATATAAGCAAGGCAAGCCAAAACCCTGAGATACTGCCTCCATGTAATTAATCAGTGTGACTTAAGCAGGGTCAGCATCTGGCTGCTTTTAATTTAAAATGCCTTTTCTGGAAGACAAAGGAGTTGACAGCTAATTTCTTCAAGTGAGATTAGCAAGACCACAATTATCCTGCACCTCTAAATAACTCTTTCTTTTTCCTGTATCACTCACCATTTGTTGTGAGCAGAGGTGGTAAAGATCTGCCCTGGAAAATGTTGGTTTGACAAAAAAAAAAAAAAAAAAAAAAAAAGAAAAGGAAAATAAAAAAGAAAAGCTTTATTCGTAGAAAGGAGTTGCTTTTGATGATCTCCCAGATAAACCAGGCAATGCTAGTGGAGAAGGAATGCTTCCAGAGTGTAGGCTTGCCCTAAACAAGCAGACTACCCCAAAGTAAGACCAACTCGTTTTTCTCAGTCTTCAAATCCTAAACCACTTTACCACACACTACCTTGGATTCACAACAACTGCTTTTGCTTATGTTTCTTCTTCCAAATTTCTCTCTTGAGGAAGATTTCAGGTTTTCCACTTTTCCTTCAAGAACAATCTGGGAAATGTGGAGAACTGGATGTAACAGAAACAACAGGTTGTCATCCAGCTCTACTTCAGATAGTTTCAGGGTCAAGCACTCAGCATTTTGTTTACTTCAGACCACAGAAAGCTGAGAAGTGCTCATCTGCTGCTAACCCTCCTTAAGATTTGTGTCTTTCTTCTGGAAAACAAGTGCTAAACCTGCATCAATAAAACCTGTTCACGTCTACACAAAGTCCCTCTCATCTCATAATGTCCTCAGTGCTATTTGTCTAGTCAGACTGGAGCAATTCCAGGTAGGGACATTGTGCTAAAGTAAGGGAAGGGTGCTTGTATTTTGTATACTATTCAAAATCTTGTCTGAAAAACCTAAAGCCCTATAAATGTTTAAGTTTAAGCTTGCAAATAACATCACTACAACTCAGGGTTTATGAGACTCGTATATATTTTTAGAGGCTTTTCTACTAGAATCTTTGTGTGCAGTTAGCAGGGTTATACTGCCACAGACGGTTGCATTGTCAATAAGGAATAAAAAAAGCCCACTGCTAGTCTGATAAATTATTGGTAAAAAAATTGGAAGTTAAAGTCTAACATAATTTGCAAACTAATCAAAATAAGATAATAGAATTTGCAAACATGATGTGTAGCTGATTCCCAAGTACTTGGGAGAAACTTGAAGAAACATCAAAAATCAATTCCAGATTTCACACAAATGATGTCACAACACATTTTGTATCACATTCTTGTTCTCTTGGGTAAGCATATTTCAAAAGGAGAAACATGTATGAAGCAGTTAGTTATCCCTACTCAGTTTTATTCCTGCTGGTAAATTTCTTTTGCTGTTTACAAAATTTGCTGCACAATCTGCGTGATAGCTTCCTGATCCAGAACTGCAGCACTTGAGTGGAAGCTGTACAGGAGCAATCAGCCCAGACCTCTGCACTTGCATCCCCATGGACCTGCTGGGGGACCCCAGCAGCCCCTTACAGCCCATAGGTACCTAGCAGAGGTAGCATCTGCGGAGCCACTAACAGAAGCGCCTTCCCCAAAATGCTGCAGGTGCTGGGGCCCAGGGAGACACCACTGCTAACTCCCTTTCCCTCTGGCAATGCTCAGCAGGGAGACAGGGGGCAGCAATGCTGTCAACACAATAGCTGCATTTCCACTGTGTGCAAACACTCCATCTCAACGGCTAACGCAGTTCAAAAAGAAGGAAATGCTGCTTTGGTCTCATTGCAGCTTGGAAACAAACACAGAGACAATAATTTTCCCTCATCATTTTTTTCTTCCTCTACAAGCAGCATCATTTTCTGACTCCAGGTCTCTGCTCCAGCCCATCTTCCTTTCCAGCATTTCCCCACTCGCCAGAGGGAGGACTTCACTTCCACCATCAGCATTGCAACACCATCAATATCTGTTTCTTTGGGTTCCCTGGCCATGGATTTCAGATTTAAGGGCAGATTATAAAGCCTATGGGACATTATAGAGGGAACACAGACTTCTTCCTGCAAGGAAGAGGCCTTACAAGCTTTCTGCATTATAAAACAATCCTATTTTGATTCACATTAAGCAACCAGGATTGTTCTTAGAAAGTGAGCAATCCAGCCATACTTCAATTGTGTAAATAATATTACTGTTTAAGCCTTGCAAATCCTATCTACTCATAATCCCACATACTTTAATAACATTGATATTAGATGAACAGAAGGCCCTGAAAAGAAATGGGTCACTTTTTCCTTACCCTGATTTTTGACTCAGTTTTCTTTCACTGCTGAGAAACATGGTTTCTTCCTCCATTTCTTGTTCTATGTTATTTCCGAGTCTCTGTTGAGAATTTGCCTCCCGTACATCATCACCACCAACCACATGCAATGCAAGGGCATCTGTTCTTCCGATATTCTCATCCTCAGTAGTCAGATTGTCCAAGGGAGAACAGCCCCCATGTTCAGCTGATTTATGAAGGGGAGATTCTAGCCGATATTCTGCTTGAGCATCAAGAACTGATTCCTGCTCTGCAACACCTTCCAGTTCTTTGACAGAATGTGCAGATTCTGATTTTGCAGTCTCTAATCCGGCAGAAAGTTCCTCAGGTGATATGCCACCAGCTTCAGTTTGGCCCAAAACAATCCAGCCCTCATCTTGCCCACAGTTTTCCGGTGATCTCCTTTCATCATCCACTTTTTGAGGTATGATAGAAGAACTTTTCTCTGCGAAGTTAACAGAGTCCCATTCAATCTCCCAAGCACACTGGCCTTCCCTTTCATTTATTATGGAAATTGCCTGATATGTATCCAAGGAGCCTGGTGAAAAGCCTTCATGAGATTCTGTTTGTTCAGCTACATTAACTTCTTGAAATGCAAAATCACTTCCTTTTGTTTCAAGGGTATCCTCCCTTGAAGGTATATTTTCTTCCCCAGTAACAAGGATGTAATCCATCTCCAGTGAAGTTTGATCTCGGTGCACCTGCATCCTCATATCTTCTTTACCTTCCGTACTTTCCAGTTCGGAGCTCTCGGAGGAATTTCTCGACTTAGTCTCTCTATAAAGTGGGTCGGTGGCAGCTTCTAAAAAAAGAGGTAGACAGAGACTGTTTTTAGTTTTCGCATTACTATTTTAGTCAGCACAATTTCTTTAAATCAGTACAGCAGAAATAGCTTCTTTCAGTTTGCTTTGACAGCCTCTGTTAATGTGTACTTGAACTTTATAACATCATAATTATTATTACTGCTAAAGATTATACATTAACATTGTGATCAAATGACTCAGTCTCCCATGTGCTAGGCCCTATATAAACATCATAAATGATATCACTGTTTCAAAGTCTAAAAGCTATGGATCAGTCTAAAAGTGGGATGTTAGAGGTATTCTCAAAGTACACCAGGGAGGCACACAAACCTGAAAATTAACTAAAGGCCTCACCATTCAGCAGTAATACTCAAATATTTATTTCTTTCCTTGCTCTATGAACATGCTTTGGAAGAAGAATAGATTTGCTTACCATCGGATGATCTTTTATCTCCACCTGGTGGTGAGTCAAGATCAGTTGTTTCTGGTTCATGTTTGATTTCTTTCAATATCTCAGAGGCTCCTGGAGTTACTTCAGACGTCAAGGATGGAGACATCAACAGGGGATCTTCCTGAGGGCACTCTGTGGATGTGTCAGGCGCTTGATCCTTGACATCACTATCTTTCATCAGTAAGGTGCCTTCTGCATCTTCCTGAGGAGTAAACAGAGGCTGTTCCAAAGAACCACTGTCACAAAAGGGCTTCTGTACCAAGAGCGCATCCTCAGCACACTCTCTGGTGCCAGAGGGTTTGGCACCAAGAGATACATGGGAAGGTGGAGAGCACATCACTGGTGATTGATCACTAGGCATTCCCTTAAACAGAGGAGCATCATTTTCAGTTTTATGCTTGGGTTCTTTTATTATGTCATCAATGAACTGATGCTTTGAATCGCGGTCATAGTTTTCATTATCATCAGGCAGAGATCTGGAGAACAGCTGTTTAGCACTTGATTCCCTTTCTGCTGTTTCACTGCCCACTACCGTCCATGTGTTGTTTCTTGTACATGTACTTGATGGGATATTAGTGACAGATGTGTCACTGATGTTACCTTTTACTCCAGTCTTAGATCCATCCATGCATTCATCTGTCATTTCTAATTCACTCCTGTTTATTGTTATTTGATCAGTATCAGAATATTTTCCTATTTCAGCCAAGGCACTTATTTCTTTTAAGCTTTGTTCTGGCATATTGGGTAGAGTGAAATCATTGGGAATAAAATATGTTTGGGAGTTCACTGTTTGAGTTGAATCAAGCTCAGTTCCTTGATGGCTTGCAGCAGCATGATTTTCATGAAATACATCTTTGGGATCTAAGGATGTTACTCCTAGAACTTCAGTGGGCATCTTAACTGGCTCAATTTGCTCAGTAACAAGTTTCCTTTCTGGGCCATATTCTTCCAAAATTTCAAATGCAGAAGGTTCCTCCACATTAGAAGAGATTAGTTGGCAGGATTCATCTGTCTTTCCTTGATCATAGTACTGAGGATTGTCACTTTCAGACTGTGCTTCCAACTTCTGCATTGCTAACTGAGACTTTGAATCAAAATCTACCTTTCTACTCATATTTGACAATGTGCAAACTATTTGACTGTCTTCAGGCTCCACCTCAGTCTGAGAAGATGGGAGAGAGGCATGCCTAGCATCATACTCCTGGCACACGTCTGGACTGGTTGATGCATCTGAACTATTGTCTTGGTCACAGTGGCTTAATATATCAGGATTTTCACTGTCTCCTTTCAAACTGAAAAGCTGTTCAGCATTAGTCCACAGATCAGGTTTCACTGAAAACAGATGATTACTTTCTTGGGTGTTATCCTGTAAAATATCTGGAATAATCGCAGGCTGGGGAACTAATATATTCCACCCTGGACTTGATTTCTCTGTCATTTCAAAAGATAAGTCTTCTACAGTGAAAGCACCTGACAGGGAGTTGTGCATTTCTAATGTGTCACAGGTATTCAGTTGTTGTTCTTGAGGAATGAGAGTTGCATCTGTCTCACTGTCATTTGGCAGAGCAAGCACTGGGTTTTCTTGAACTGATGTATTTGACATACTTGGTTCATAATCTTCTGAAAAAAGATTTTGTGGAGTCAGCTGTTCTCCCTCATGTGCAGGAAGAGACTGCTCTAATAAGTCCCTTCCTTTTTTATCTAGTATGAACGGATCAAATTGTTTGAACTGTACAGTATCTTGATTTATTTGACTATCATGAATATCCATAACCTGTGCTAGCTTTTCATTTTCCTTTTCATTGCTGTATGGGTGGGCATCCTGAATTCCTTCCTTCCTCATATCAGTGAAATGTGCATCTTCTAGCTCTTCATTTGATACAGGTGGTCCCCAGGAGTCCTGATTACTGTTTATTAACTGTTTTACTACAGAAGCACTTGAAGTAGAATATTGATCTTCCATTGGCTTTTCTTCACAGCTTTGTGACTTCGACCATTCTGAACTGTCACCTGAAAAAACAAACGTTTCTACTGTGGACTTTGGTTCAAATCTTAAATCAGCTTCCAGTGGCATATTCCACATATCAAAAGCTTTTACAGAATGTTTTTCTTTATCACCAATTGCAAAAGTTGGTGTGGTATCTTCATCAACTTGATGCCAACATGAATCTTCTGCAGTACTTGTTCCTTCACTGAAAATGGTCTCATGAGTTTTTTCCTGAGGTGTTTCCCAGTGCTGTAAATGTTTGGAAACCTCATTAGACTCAGTTATAGTCAAGCCAACTTTTGATATATTCTCAGCTTTAATTGCCTCAGGATTCTCATTTAAGATGCCTGCCTGAACCACCTCTCCCACCTTGGCTTTTGCATGTAAATTGTTTTCATCCATTTCAAGACTTATTGCATTGTTTTGTGTATAATAATCCTCTTCAATTTCAGATGCACTGCACTTCTTTTTTTCACACATGGAATCTTCACTAATCACTGCTGGGTATGTATCTGAACTCTCTGAATCCTCATTTATTTCAGGACTTGACAAGGAAGACACTGTATCATCATCTACATGGGCATTCCAAAAATCTAAATTTTTAGGAATTTTGTGTTCAGTGCTTGTTTCAAGTCCTTCTTGACATTCATTCCCAAATTCTCTTCTTTCATGAACTTGCTCAGGCTTCTTACCATTTGTAAAATCCCACGTATCTTTACTGTCTTTTGGATGAGTAGCAACTGGAAGGTCTCCCCAAGCATTCACAGACGCATCACTTAAATCAGGGCTTGTTCCACTTGAATGTGTATAATCATTTATGGAATCACTCCATATACTATCTTCTTCTAAATAACTTTTGATCTGTATATCTTTAGAAATGCTACTTGTAGTGTTTGCCATTTCATGGGCTTCACTTGCCTCAGGACTAGTTCCAGGAGATTGAAAATCTTCATCCGTCTGTGAATTCCAAGCAGTTTTGGGAAAATTGTCATGAAGTGTCACAAACTCCTCCCCAAAAAGATTATTAGCAGATGTCATATTTTCAGAATTTTCATTTCTTCCAGTATCTACTTGATTTTTAACCAAAGACATACCTGTAATGTCAGGAACACTGACATACTCAGAAGTATTTTTCTGAAATTTAACTTGCGGAGACTCGTCTATGAGAGATTTTTCATGAATGCTGCCCAGTTCTGGGCTGTCTTTAGAAGACTCAGCATTACAGAGACCTAAATTATTAGGAACCACATCATGTAAGCACTCTTTCTCTTCCCTCTGCACTTCTGCTACTTCATTCATCAAAGGAACTGATGTGGCTGAGTGAGAACCGCTTTCCCCAGAGTCACTGCAGATGTCTACGTTGCCAGTCACTTTAGAATTTTCTTCATGAATATTACTACCTCTATCTGAACTTTCAGAGATACTCTCCGTCTCAGGACTCAGTGAATGATCTATCACTGTTGTCTCCTTTTCATCTTTCTCAGATGATGTTTCACAACTGTACTCTTGTTGCCTGGAGTCATCAAAAAGTTCATAATTTCTATCATCTTCCTCAGAAGCACTTGAAGAAGATTCTGCTTTGTCCTGTAATACTTCCTTCCCCTCCTCCTGACTGACTAAATTACTGCCACTGGAGAATGACGTGTTCTCTCTGTCTAAAGCTTCCAGACTAACACTATTCCGCATTTCCTCTAGTGAGCTGGGAACTTCGTACATTGACCTATTTTCTTTTGAATCAGTATTACATGAAGATTCACTGTCATCTTGCATTGGTTTCTCACAAACGTCACTAATATTTTGCTGTCCATCTATTTCATCTATTCTCTTAAATTCCTCTTTTCCTTCCTGAGAGGAGAAAACAGTATTGTAGTTCTTCCAGGCTTCCTCACAATTCTGCTCTGTCTCTAAACTCTGTGAGTTTGGCTCCAGCACTGACTGCCAACTATCCATCTTTTCATCATCAACAGCAGTGTTTTGTGTTTCTTCTCTACCCAGTGTCTTACTTCCTAAATCGAATGCTTTCAAGTTCAAATCATTACCAGCATCTGAAGTGGTTGTAGAAGCGTCTGTGTCTTCTATAGGAACATTGCTCACCACTTCTACCTTTTCAGAGATACATCTAATATTTAGTTCACTCTGTGATGGTGACAAGTCATTCACTGTTTGACTGTATACTGGTATTATTTTTCTGTTTTGAGAGATAGGAAAGTTATTTTCATCAGTATCTTTCTCAGCTGAAAAATACTGATTAGCTGTTTGTTCTGAGTTAAGAACAGGTGTACCAGCGGCAGAAGGAGCAGTAATCTGAGAATTTATTTCTTTTAAGTGGGTTTCGTTATTTAAGGGTGTGTTCCAAATAGTTGTGTTTCTAGAGCTTGAAGAAGGCATCTTTCTAGGGGATAATGGTTTCTTATCTGTTTTCTCGAGTAGTTCTGGTTCATCTAAATTTGGATTTATAAATTTATCGGTTACTGCTTCTTTGTCAAAATCTTTGTCCTCATTTTCTCTTTCATCTCCCACATATGTAGGTGATATATATGAGTCAGATGTTGAATAATTGGTATCTAGTGGAGAAACAACTAAATCTTCACCAATGTGTGATGGGCTAAGGTCTGAGCATTTATATCCCAAGAAGGTATCTTCCCATGGCACCACTACTTCTGTTACTTCTTTCCTGATGTTTTTATCATATAAATTCCAGGTCTCTATATTTTCAAAATGTTTTGGTCTATGTTTAGGACCAACTAATAGATTTTTTTCCTCTGTTTGTAACTTGAAATTGTTTTGCATATTGTTAATATTAGAATTTGTATTTTCAGATGTTCCATATTCTTTTACTGAATAGAATCTCTCTTTATCCCAGGCTTCCGGAGACACCTGAATAGGTGCATTATCGGTCTCACTGTCTGCCACAATATCTGAAGAATCTGATAAGCTAGTTTTTGATATGGCCCATTCCTCGGGGTTAGTCATTGATCTTTTTTCTCTGCCCAGTTTGGGCATGTTCCATACATTTTCTGAGGATTCAGCATCAAACCTAGCCCAGACTTCATAAGCGTCTCCAGCTTGCTCACCAGCTTTCCTTTCACCAGTATACCACACATCTGATACCACAGGTAATGGCTGATCTGCCTTCCATGGGTCAGTAAAGTTCTCGAGCTCTTGCTCTGTCTCCATCAAAGAAGAAGTTTGCAAACATGAATGTTCAATGTTTTTCTCATCTTTCTCTAGGTTTTGATTATTTTGCTTAAACTGATTATCCCAGAGACCTGATCTTGTGTATTCCATTTGCTTTGGCTGTTTTTGCAAAAATACAGAATCTGAAGCTCTTCTTTCAATATGTTCCCGTAACAAGGGGCTTGCTTTACAATCTTTCCATAAGACAGGACTCTGAAATACAGACTCCTGCTCGCTTGAACTCCATGTATCGTCATTTCTGGACTCCAAGTCAAAGCCATCCCACCAGCTCCCATACCTAACACGAGACTGAGAATAGTTTGTGCTATCCATTTCATTAATTTTTTTTACTACATCTTGTGGAAAAAACAAAGGCTGCCCGTTATCTAATGGTGAAGTTTCTACCAGGCTGTTCATAGGAGTTGGTGGGATTCTTGTATCAGCAGATTTTAACATTTCAGGTGAAGAAGAATCGCCTTCAACCAAATCAATCAAGCTTGCAGTTTTCTCACATATATCTTCTTGATTCCCATCAAATTCAGCTAAATTGTCTTCCTCATTTGTTGTCATTAGCAAGTTAGTTGAATAATTCCCTATGTCATTTTCTAGTAGGTTTGCCTCATTGCGTTCTTTCTGCACAGTGGGTGGTTGTCCTTCTGATGAATCACTATTAAGAAAAAAGTCATCTGCTGGGGAACAGTCAACAGAACGAGAAGATGACTCAGATGGAGCTGTAACCACGGGTGCTAGATCGAAATTGAAAAGATCAAAGTTATCACTGTTGTTTCTAGAGTGTGGTTTTTGTTCTTCTGCTATTGTACCTTCAGGAATAGGGCTATAAGAATCAAAACCAGGCAGAAGACTGTGATGGGAAGCAGCACCTTCTGCAACAGGGCTGTCATCACTAAGAAAAACAGAACTCTCCTTAGAAGACCTGCTGCTTCTAATAGTAGCCAACCCACTGTCTGGACTCACAAGATCTACATTAACATCAACATGGGCTGGTATAGATCCATTCATATCTTGAGGATTTTCTATAAAATTGACAGAACTGGGTTGTGGTTCTACATCAGAACCATATAACTCCACAATACCAGAAGATCCTTGTGAAAGTGGTGCACTCCCAGCAACAGCTTCAGTAGAAGAAGTTCTACTGTTTGACACCATTTCTGGTTGTCTTCTATTTATAACTTCCTTAATTAGAAGAAAGATTTGGTCACAGGTCACCAAAGAATTTTCTTGATGATAAATGAGAATTTGGTCACATCCACATTCTAGAGGATCCAGCTCCAAACAAGGATTCTGACATTCTTCTAATTCACAGCAGATCTGTTAAAAAACAGGATGTTTCAAAAACTGTTGCAATCTCAGAATAAGGTCTACTTCATTGTGTAACAAAGACATGACTGTTAATCCATTGACCATTATGTTGTAATGATGTTTTTGTTAAGCCTAAATAAAAATTAAGTATTAAAAATCAGGGTCAATAGAAAATATGTTATAGGATCAGCCAGAATACTTACCTTTTGGCTTTCATATTCAATTGTTAATTATTATTTCAAAATCTAAGGAAGCGTTTAGTTGTTGTCCTAAGGTGTTTGAATCAAACACATAAAGTGATAATTAGATTGATAAAACGATTTGTCTTGACCCAGAAAGCAGTGCTGACATTTAGGAACCTGTCCCTAAAACCAGACGTACTTAAGACTGAGAAAAAACTAGAGGAAGTTTTCAGAGTGGTGATTTTTTTACCATTTGGGGATGAGCATCATGAAATAAAAATGCATCTGTCTTTGGAAAACTAAAATTCTAGTAATAAATTGGCATCATTTTAGAGCATAAATTCTTTAGAGATGAATACACATAAATCTTGTTATCAGCTTCCATAATGTGTTCATATCTCATTATCAGAAAACTCCCTGAGATAGGACACAATACAAAACCAAGTCAAAACAAGTGTGAAAAAAATCTAGTTTAGATAAATTGAAAAATCCCTTTTCTCTCTTTCTGTATTTCTTGTGAGCATTTACTCTTTCTGACTAGACTGAAGTATTCATTAATATTGGAATCTTTTATTTTGCATCATCATGCAAATAGCTACTCATAGGCCAGCAAACTTAATAGCCCCCCCTTAATTATACAACCATATTTTAAAGATTATCACCATATTTTAAAGAATGTATTTTTTCCGAAAAGATATTATGTGATTCTTCTTCCAGGTACTTACTTGATTGCCTAGTTCTAGGTTTTCTGAATATACTGCTATTTGTCGTCTTGTTTCCTCCTCATCTGACAAATAGCTGGCCAAAATGACAAGTACATCAAACCCATACTTATCTATGAATGCTTTCAGGTCACCAAGGAGACTCCTGTGTAACACACAATCCTGAAAAATGGTGAGAAATAATATATTATGCAACAATACATTTTCATTGCTATTTTCATCCAGATCTATAATGAAAACAGCCAGAATATTAAGACATATCAATGGCTTTAACTGATAGCAGGATTCTTTTCATTTGTCAAAATTGCGGTCTGCTTTAAAAAAAACAGCCATTTCTGGTACAACAGATTTTAAAACTAGTTTGCTTCACTATGGCTATTTGCATCCAATAAAAATGCATGGAATGAATTCAAACACTATATTTATTGTTCCTGTTCTCATTTACACTTCGATTAGGGTTATACAAAGTCATTTAGATTTTACAACATAAACAATGCATTGCTCTTTCTGACCTGAGGGCATAAAGCACAAAATACAAATCTCTGTCTTCAGTTCTGAGTTCTGACAACTGCCAGTGAAATAATGAACAAAGTCTCAGGATTTTATTCTTTTTCATGTTTCTGCTGTTTATATTTGAGTTAATTTATTGTTGTCTCCTTGCTAAGCACAATGTCATATGCTGTAATAGTTCTTCTGATGCTGCTAAGCTACACTGGCCCTGAATAAACAGCAGTTCATCATGAACACAACACAATCGTAGATGCAGATTGGCATGTTATCTCCCCACATCTGTCTCCTACCTGATAAATTACTGTTTTAGTTACATATATACAAATACTATTTATTAATCTGCTCAAATATGTCCACAAAATGTATTCCCTCCAAGTTAGACTTCAAAAAATCTAATTTCAAAACACTTTGATAAGGATTTTCTTTTTTTCTAGATCAGACATGAAGTCCCTCTTGGATGTTTGCATAGTACCTACCAGTGAGTTATATGAGTTATACTCTTTATACAGAGTACCGCACAAACAAAATTGAGCTGTCAGTTTGCTGGTGAACGTCCACACGTGAAATCTGAATAGGGGGTTGTGGTGAGGAATTGTTATGAATAAGATCTGAATGCCCAAACAAGTGATATTTTTATGAAGGTTTAAGTATTGGGTATGTTATAAAAGCACAAAAATGTGCCTAAGCATAGAAGTGACTGCAGTTACCCAAGCTTAAAAGCAACTGGGATAATCACAATGCATTGGAATAAAAATCCTTCCTTATAGCAGATTCAAAATCACCTGAGTATCCCTGATAGCTGCTCATCTTAGCTGCTTGCTCACAGCCAATTCAAGCAGAGTAAGTACTCAAAGGTAAGGAGACACTCCAAGCAAGGGTCTAGTCTGCAAAGTGTTTTACAGCTGATCACAAGGTAAATAAATGGTAATTGTAAAAAAATCCCAGTCTTAAAGCTATATGATATTTTAGTATCTATATTATCCTTAGTTTTTATCACCTTAGATAATTAGAAAGTTCCTATTAAAATCATCAGATTGAACTGAAAGCCTAATACAAGCCACAGTGGTGGGGGATTTCTGCCTTTGTAGCAGCTAGCACTTGGCATTCTGGAAGCAGTAAGATGGGAAGTGCAGATAATCCTCCTCCTGTAGTGTTTTGAGACATAACCTTTAAACTTGCCCATGTGTGAAGGGAAAATTCCCCTGCTAGAAGCACTAGCAACTGGATCATCACTACAGACATGCAGAACAACCGTAAGCCTATTTCTAAAATTTAAGGCTAAGGCCCATTCAAACCATCAAAGAGCAAGATGAGGGCCAGAACAGAGCACAATGTAACGTTCCTGCACTAGCAGCTCCTTGGTGGTAAGGAGCAAGAGTATGGCAGGTCAGTTTTTCCAGTCAGAGCAGGAAAGCTAGAACTGAAATGGCCATTGTAGCAAGCCTGAATTTGCATTGTGTCCTGCTTTCTGCCAGCTTGCATCGTAGAGTCAAGAGAAGCAATGGAGATCAGTAGGTTTCTGCTGTAAGTGAGGAAGTTCTCAAATATAAATCCCTGCTGGAGTAGCTGAACTGAAGAGCTTCATACTGGACCACGCTAACTTAAACATTAGCAGGTCTGTACTGCCTACATCACTACTGATCCAGCTACCTGAGATTCTCTGCATTTCTCACATGCTCTCAATCTTACTATGACTCACAGTGTGCGTTACCTCTTCTGAGGTTCTCAGGACGTTCATGATTGAGAAAAGCACAAAGATCAACACCAATCATGCTACCAGTCTCTCTACTGCGTGCAAGGTTTACAAGGAGATCAGTATTGTTCTACGTGTCCCTTTTCTCCTTTGTGGACAAACAAGATGCTCAGTTGAATGGGACTATTTTTGTATTAGTACCTAAGATGTTAAAGGTATGTATTTGGCAAAATTAACAATTACGTCCTAAATGGCATAAAATGAGATTAAATATTACACAGCATTAGACTTGCAAATACAGTGGCTAGAGCAACCACTTTCACTCAGTACAATCTGTGATAGGGCTGCAATGTGCAGCTATGTGCAGCCCTGAAAGTTTTATAGGGTTCACGTGATTTGGAACATATCAAGTATTAATGCATTTCCTTGTGCTTGCAATTAGTTTGACTGAAATCAGAATTCAGAAAGCTAAACACAGTCACACAAGCTTAGGAGTATTTATAAACAATCACCCACACTTAGATGTAAAAGTATCTAGAAATTTGGCATATTTGAAAGAAGTGAATTTTTGTTTCATCTCATTTTCAAGTGGTATCTGAAATGTAAACTGTTGGCAAGTCTGCTAGCATGAACACAGACATTCTAAATGTTTGATTTATGCTATTTAAATTCATGCTTAAATATTTTTTTAAAAGATTCGGAATTGGTAATTTATAACAATATCAACAAACAAACAACTTGCGAAAGAGTTATACATTTACATATTTTTCTTTTTCTCATTCACAAAAGTAAACAAAGTTGGTTTTGCATATTTGTCATAAACTTTTTTTTTTTCCAAAATACTACTGGTACCTCAGAAACTAGACTACTAAAGGGAAGATCAACCTTTCTCATACTAATCTTCATTTGCTTTCATGTCTGGCAAGACAAGGGAAGGCTGAAAGTGGCCATACAAAAATCCTTGGACTGTGGTTTAAGATTAGAAAGTTATACTGAAAATAACTGATTTAATGTGTTAGGCTCACAGTAACTGCAATAGTTGCAAGAGAATCAATGTTGCTTGTGTTCACGAATTTTTCAGCACTGAGCTCAACAAAGAGTACCACCTTCATTTATGCAATCCGAGAGCACTGATTATACACCTAACGTGTGCAACACAGCAATATCAACAAGCACAAAACTACATGAGTATTTCCAAAATACATCTTCATAAAACAGGTCAAATATACAGCAGCAGCTTCCTGTCACAGTCACTAATACAAACTTCTTGCCCACAGAGCAGAGGGCTTTGCCTGACACTGCTCAAAACCGCGGGCTGTGCACGCTGGAGCACGCGCCGAGGCCCGCAGGACAGCAGAGCGCGAGAGGCAGCACGTGGCAGGCAGCCGACCTCGCTACGGAGTATGGAGCAATCTCACAGAGCTACAGCGAAGGCGCTGAGGCACTAGCACCACGCAGCACACTGAGGGTAAATGTGCTTAAAGGAAACACAAGTAACTTACAGATTTCATCAAAGAGTAAGCCAAAGAATAAATTTGATGGAAAATGCTATTAATTAAACTACATGATAAAAGAAAGATCAAATTACGCGTCTAATAGCACCATGATCTACCTCATTATCTTTCTTTTGTTAACCAGATTATTAATCAAAGCTTTAAATTAATTGTTTTTTTAAATAAATGAAGGTAATTTTGTTAAAGCAAATATATTTTTAAACTTATTTTGGCTAAGAAAAAAACCTTTGACATTCACAAAGTCTTTTAACTAATACAAACTACAAAATTCAGACACCACTTTCGTAAGTATTCAAACATTCAAATAAATAAAGGCTCCATAAAGAAGAAAATCTTATAAATTAGCGAACTCTATATATTGAAAGTGTAGACATATGGGTTCTTCCAGAAATTTGCCAAACTTAAGTAAACAAACATAACGCTGCATGTATTGTAAATGCTAACAGAAAATAAAACATCTTCAGAAAAGGAAAAATGCTAATCATTTCAACATTTAAGCTGCTACATCCCAAATTAATCATAAGCACTGTAAAATATGCTGTTGATGAGATAGTGTAGTAAAAATACACTGAGATACCACCAAACAATGGTCAGGCAGCTTTTTTTTTTTTTTTAGTATTTTCTCTTAGTTCATTATTTTGTGTTGACTTGAAAATTAATATTTGCACAGTGCACAGCAGGTAAACAGCATGCATAAGCATTATTCGTTGCCATAATGCCCTTAAATAGCCTATAACCAAAAAAAAGGACAGTAAGTATACTTGATTTGGAATACATTTGAAATAAACAGAATCTAAACATATTTTACAAGGGGATTGGCAATATAGTTATCAGCAATACAGATGGTGGAAAAATCTAGTAACTTAGCGTATGTAATAATTTTTTCATTTGTTTCATCTAATATATATAGAAAGTTCATGCAGTACTACAACATAAAAATAGACTGAACATTCCAAAATTACAGTTTTTTGTTCTATTATCCTGGTAAACTATTGCTTAAAAAAGACACTGATTTCTGAACATATTTGAATATGATTTGTTATTATTCATTTCTATTGTGAAATGCTATGCAAATTTTGTGTAGGCTGCATAGTATTGGCAGAAATTACCTTTCTTACTCTGAAACTTCATTTTCTTACAGGAATCTTGCTTTTAGGCAAACAATTAACATGACTGCAAACACAATGATCATGTAAAAGAAGAAACATCTCTGAGAAATACTCAAAGAGAATTTGTAATTTCTCCCTCTCTCTAGTAACACTTTCTGATTCATGACAGCAAACAGTCAATTACCCAAGTGATCGCTGTAAATGTACATTACACACACTTCTGATTCTTCTGAGCTAACTGTGTCAATATTAACCTGACTGAATTAAGAACAAACTGTCTCTTTTGTTCTTCACACTTCTCACATGGGGAGCACAATATGGCTTTTGTCAGAGGTGCTCCATCATTTTGGCTCAAGGAAACTGTCAGTACAGTTTGGGATTCGTTATTCATGGGCAGATACCCTGATGGGTCTAATGAAGCCTTTCTGCTGACAACTCATTTGCTAAAAATACCCAACCATCACAAAATATAAATGAGGAATATCATTGTATCACATTAAAATTTCCACAATCAAAGCAATTACCGTGATCCAGAAGCCAATGCATACTAGTTCTCACCGTATCTTCTTAATATTTCATGGTCAATACTTCCGTATTTCAGTTTCTTTCTATGTGATCACTGATAAAACTTTATGACATACTTAAATTGCAATATAATAGGGTAAACACCAATGTTATAGCACACATGCAGAGCTAGCAGTCTGTGTGCCATTTGCTGTAAATTCTGCTAATTACTAGATGCCCCCCTCCTGAAGAAAAAAAAAAAAGAAAGAACAAAAAAAGCAAGAAAGACAGTCCATTTTTTAAAAAAAGTTTTCAGGTAAGGTCACTAAGAAGGGGAAAAACTACAAACAATGTCTAAGTGTTTATGAAACTACTCCAGAGTCATATAAGAGCATATTCACTATTTCACCTCTTTTTTTGTGTGTGTCAACATTACTGGTGAAAATACTGTAAAAAAATTCACTGTTTCTGTAAGTAAAGATTTTTTTTTCTAGTGTACATTTCAATCTACCAAACAGCAGTTCTGCTATTCTCACACATTCTGAGCTCATAAATAACAAAATGCTAATGTTGCTAATTAAAGCCGCTGCCCAAAGTTTCTAAAAAGCAACTAGAAACCAAAGTGCAGAAGAATAGTTGTCTGAGTTCTGTTCAGGCCCCTATTACATTGTAAGTTCGACTTCAGACATCCTGAGCTTGAATTAGTTATAAATAAGATTAGGAAGAAATTTAAGCAGAAAGGATAGCATTTTGAGACACTATCTTGTGATGAATTTCTATTTAGCATTGTCCTCATCATTTACTACAGACAATGGTTATGATTTCAAAGGATACTTTATTTTTACTGAAGGCAGTATAATTAAACAATATAGCAAAAATGAAGCATTCAGCTATAATAACAGAAATTACCACACTTCGCTCAATGAAACTAAGCTTGAATCTTTTCTACAGCACCAGTACCTTTTCTGTTTAACAGTAATCCACAATTTATGAATGGGGACCTTGGCTAAACAGCTTTTACCCTCACTTGATACAAGTGCAAATTCTCTGTATTCAAAATCACAGTTGTGCATTTTGATCTGTCAACTGCTCAACTTAAAGTCATCCATATGTCAGTGTCTGATAGATGCTCAGCACAGCTCAGAACTTCAGAGAAAGCCTGGAAATTCTCAATTCATTTAGAAAATTCCAGAAGAAAATTATCCAGCCAAACATGAGCTACATTATTCCACATTTTGGAGTTGGATAAGACAACCAGCCATGTTTGAATTTAGTAGCTGAAATACTATGTCTGCACCTATCAAAAAGGATACCATAACGGCCTATTTAACTTGGAGCATCCATTACCGCAGTGGGTGACTACCTATCTTCAGCAGCAACCACTACCTAAAATTACTACTCGGATTTTACCTCCTCCTGAAAGGACATCAATTCTTACCCCTAAGCAAATAACCCTTGGTCTGAGGTGCATAATTTTCCTGATTCTTTCTATGAGCCTAGTCCCAGAAACACAAAAAGTTCAAAAACTCCCTGCTTTCCATGCCCTCTCATGGGAGGAAGCACTCAGCCAGCTCCCCGAGCATATGTTCAAAGCACATGATAAACCAGGATAGGCGTTGTTTTGATAAGGCATTGTGGTTCCTGCATGAGACAAACATTAAATGCTTAGCCTAGGGATATAAATATAGATAATGGTGTGCACACTGTTGTGGTATGCCCTGGGATGATATGAAGATATTAGATGTCTGTTCTCACAAAACCTGGAAGAGATAAAGTTTAGCTGCAGCACAGGAATCAAAAAAGGGATCATCTGACCTAGTGAGATGAAGTCCTTATTCATTTCTATTTTCAAGGGAAGAGATTTAAAGAGCTTGTAATTTCTCCATTTATTAATGGATGTTTACCGTAATATAGCTGTGTCTCAAAGATGAACAGAATAACCATTTTTTAGCTTTGTTGACAACTGAAGCAGTTTGGGGGTCAAAACCACAAAATATAGCAAAATATATACACAAAGTTTATTTTGAAATTTAGAGGCTAAAATGTTGTCATCTTTCTTCAGGTGCCTCTCCTAAACTGTACCTCTGTAAAATAATTAAAGGGACAATCCAGAAAACTTGCAATACTAACGATATGACTTTTGCCTACAAGCAAGGAACTACAGGAAAATCTATTCTCACAACATTAAAATGTATTCCCACTGATTTTTTTTGAAGGAAGAAGTATTTATATGTTTTTCTGGAGAAAACTGCTTGGAAAGAGAGGTCTCTTATTTTGAAACCATAATTACAAATATCCAAAGAATAGAAGCAAAGGAATCAAGGGATCTGCTCATGCTACACCCTTAAAAGCAAACATTCTCTATACAAAATACACCTGAAATAAATACAAAATGGAGAGGAAAAGATCACTACGGTTCAATATTGTATACGCAATTTAATATATTAATGGCTTCAGAAATTAAGAAGAAAAAATAAAGAATTATCATACCTTAGCAGTCAATAGGGCATGTATAGATAGAACAGTAATAATCTTTTTAATCTCCCTTATATTATTTTGCTTTCTGATCCTATGTGAAAAATTTCCATCTATTTTTTCAGGAGCTTGTAAAGCAATTGAACAATATTCTTGAAAAAGACACCATGTATCACTTCGGTCACAAGGTTAATATTTAATCACATACTATATTTGATTTCACCGTTGACTGATTAATGAAGCAAAAGGGTGATTTGCTAGAGTGATGAATTAAAACACACAGAAACATCACAAGCATATACAGCGATCACAAGATGCCTATTTCAGCCAGCTAAGTCTCAGGTGTAAGTTTATATGCAATAATTCATACCTTACAATATAACTCCCGTGCAAACATGGAAATGGAAAAACACATTTCTGGCTGTCAAGAAAATTTCTGGCAAAATTAATCAACCATTCATCCATTCAGGCTCTTTGCATACCCTTTTGTCAAAGAGGGAATACTAAGAGATTTCTCTCCTCTTCTATGCACTCATCGCAATGGTTTGTAGAATCCATCAAGCCTGAGTTGATTTATTGAACTGTCTCTTAGCTCAGCAGTATAACTATAGCAAATGAACTGGTAACTTCTCCAAAAACAGCAGTGATTCAACAATATCTGGTTTATTTAATTCCTTCTGACTTCAGATTAGCAATTTCTTAAAGGGACTGACTTGTATTCTTTGGCAGTTTTATATGCGCTCTCATACCTGAATGCATTGCTTCCATTCCATGTTTTTTGACATTTTGATATTCAACAAAGACAGTTTTGATTTACATCTCTATGAATCCAGAATCCACCTAAATCTTCAGACTATCTGGTATGCTTCTATTATTCGTTGAAAGAGTTTTCATATTTAAATTCAGTATTTTAGTCTTTTTTGGGAACAATCTTAGGCTTCATGCTATCAAAACTGACAATGAATTCTCCAGTTGAAGTCCCCACCTATTGTTTTATTATGCAGCCAAGTTTGCAGCCATACTCAACTATTTTTTTATTTATCTAATCACACCCCTGCTAATGAGAATTGTTATAAAAAGTAGTTAAGGCACAAAGAATAAAGCTATGCTGAACAGTCTGAAACACTGTCTAAATACAGATTTTATTGCTGAGCATCGTCCATTGAACCCCGTGGAGCACATTTATCACTCACCAGCTTTGCATTTTTCTTCATAAAGATATATGACCTTTGCCTATTAGATTTCATTAGCAGGGCACCATACAAGGCTCCTCTGCAGATGACAGGAGAGAAAGCTAAACAACCTCGCCTGAAGGATTTGTGAGAACAAGCCTATCTTCAATCTTTGTCCCTGGGAGGCACTTCTAACACCTGCCAACCACAGCACTATCATCAGAAAAACATTTAGAGATTTATCTTCAGGCTGGTGATTATAAGAGATAATTTGTTTGGAGTATGGATAAAGTTGGTCTAGCATAAACAAACTAGCAGCTCAAATTATACGACGAACCTCATTAACTATTGATTTAACCACTGCAAATCCACAAGGAATGTTGTATCAAAATGTTAAATCTTCCTGAAGATACAATCAAGGAAGAAAACAAAATGCCAAGACAGGATGGTTTAAAACTGCTGAGCTATTCTGGGTATTTTTAGTATTTGCTACTTAAATTGGAAATTAAGACTTGGTTCATCAAAAATATGACTAAAACAGTTGTCATTTTCCCTTAATCTTACAGTTTTGTTTGGCATAATGCAGTATATCTTATACGTTATCACTACAGTGGAATGGAGCTGCATTTTTCTCTCTTAAAGAGAGATACCTTTTGTTTGGAGATAGCAGGACTAGACCTACTTTAAAAACACAAAAGCAAGAATCTAGCAATATTTTAAGTAGATACTATGTTCACAGTCAGAAAAAATGATAGGCAATTTATACCATTTCCATCATACATGTAATATGTATATATCACACGTCCTCTCTTCCTGTCATAGAAGATAACTTCCACCAAATCTCTGGAAATTACTTCCACTCAAGCTAATAAATCATCAGTTCTTGAACCAAAAGAATCAAAACACTTAGAGATGACATAGGTGAGTTAATCCTCAAGGTGTTCTATTTTCTATACAATAGAAATAAACCCTGGCCCTAGTACTCTTCGGAAAATGAGAGAAAAGGGCTATTCTTTCCTGAAACAGGCTTCCTGTTTCAGCTTCAGCTTCCAAAGAAGTTGCCTGAAAAGGATGTCCCTGAAAAGGATGGAGATCATTTTTTCCTGGAAAATGGCCTAGCAGAATTTCAATCTACTGTATTTCTGCAAGCTTCTCCTTTCTCTAACACAATTAAAGTGGGAAAAAATGTATATAGGAAGTAGAAGGAAGTCTGTAATTCAATATGGCATACCCCTAAAATCATTTTATCTTAAGCCTCTATTTAATATGAAAACACCAATGTTTTTTAGCCTAGAACATACTATAGAAAAAACAGAAACTGGAAAGCTTGAAGTCAAATCACTCAAAAGAAAAAAAAATTACTTCTTGGATAACTCTATATCTCCAATTCCTGATGGGAAATATTTTTGTTCAATGTGAATGTTTGTTCCACATCAAGGCAGCCATAATGTATTGACACATTTTGATTTTCTGGTTCACTTACCAACTTATAGCAATTTATAATCCCTTAAAAGTCTCCTTACCTTCAAGTTCTCTAAAGATTAAATAACAATGTTAAATTCTAATTTACCGTTTTTGTGAATTCATCACATTTACTTGGCTGATTAATGTAAAACATTTCAAGATCATGTAAAACATTTCAAGATATGAAGGTGGTGAGGTGGATTGGCAACTGGCTGGATGGCAGAGCTCAGAGGGTGGTGATCAGTGGTGCAGAGTCTAGTTGGAGGCCTGTGTTGAGCCGAGTCCCCCAGGGGTCAGTCCCTGGTCCAGTCCTGTTCAATTTATTCATCAGTGACCTGGATGAAGGCACAGAGTGCTCCCTCAGCAAGTTTGCAGACGATACGAAGCTGGGAGGAGTAGCTGACACCCCAGAGGGCTGTGCTGCCATCCAGAGGGACCTGGACAGACTAGACAACTGGGCGGTCAAAAACCTCATGAAATTCAACAAGGCCAAGTGCACGGTCCTGCACCTGGGGAGAAATAACCCCAGACACCAGTACAGGCTGGGGCCCGACCGGCTGGAGAGCAGCTCTGCAGAGAAGGACCTGGGTGCCATGGTGGACAAGTTGACCATGAGGCAGCAGTGTGCCCTCGTGGCCAAGAAGGCCAATGGGGTCCTGGGGTGCATTAAGAGGAGCGTCTCCAGCAGGTCGAGGGAGGGGATCCTGCCCCTCTACTCAGCCCTGGTGAGGCCACATCTGGAGCACTGTGTCCAGTTCTGGGCCCCCCAGTACAAGAGGGATGTGGAGCTGCTGGAGAGAGTCCAGCGCAGGGCCACGAGGATGATCAGGGGCCTGGAACATCTGCCCTGTGAGGAGAGGCTGAGGGAGCTGGGCCTGTTCAGCCTGGAGAAGAGGAGGCTGAGAGGGGACCTGATCAGTGTGTACAAGTACCTCAAGGGAGGCAGTGAGGAGGATGGGGCCGGCCTCTTTTTCAGTAGTGGCCACCAAGAGAACTAGGGGAAATGGCCACAAACTGAAGCACCGAAAGTTCCACAGGAACTTAAGGAAAAATTTATTGACAGTGAGGGTGACAGAGCACTGGAACAGGCTGCCCAGAGAGGTTGTGGAGTCTCCTTCTCTGGAGATCTTCAAGACCCTCCTGGACGCAATCCTGTGCCACATGCTCTAGAAGACCCTGCGTGTGCAGAGGGGTTGGACTAGATGATCTCTAAAGGTCCCTTCCAACCTTAATAATTCTGTGATTCTATGATAAGATCTTTTTACAGGAACAAATCATAATTATTTAACCATTAAAGCCATTTCACTTTACCTACAAAGATAAGCAAATGATTTAGCACATTAATTGAATTACAATAAAAAAGACATGAGTCTCATCGACTCAAGCTCTCCTCAAACAAGTTCATGCAAGATCCAAGCCTTTTGTCTCAAGTCTCTTTGCAAACACAGCTACCCTTTAGCAAAACATTGTATCTATGATTGTACCTATCTTTGATTGTATCTAACTCCTAATTCTCTTTTTATCTTTTAACCATTCTAAATGTTCCTTAGTTTTGCATGGATCCATGGCTCTGCTTTTTCTGTGAAATCCTCCACTCTAGCTGATGCCTCTGGGTTTCACGTAACACAAACAGTAGTTTGCATTAGGTGTTCATTCTGCAAGCCTGAGCAAACAGTCAATTTAGACTGCAAAGAACTGGAAGTTAATGGAAAGGTTCTTACTGACTTGAGGGGATTTTTGCACAAGTCCATAATGCCCATGTAAGCATTTGCCTGACCATCTCCCTACACTGACATTCTTTGCAGTATTTCTCAGGCCCCTGACTTAGAGATTTCTTGGAACTCAACACCAAATTCGCTGCTAAGTAAGCACAAAATATAGAAATGTGTTGTAAATTTTGTAAATTAGCTTAAAGCCATTTTGCCCTCTTGCTGAACTGCAAAATGACCACATTGCCTTGTTAACATGGAGCAGCCCTGATCTGGAAAACAGCTACAAACAGAAGTTTGTTTTCCTTGCTTATTCAGGTCTTCACATAAGTTTTCCTAAGGATTTCTAATAAGCCTTTACAATTACGCAAGAGAGATGCCTTTAGCAACTCATTTGTTAAATAGTCAGTTCTTTCAGAAGAGATGAGAGTCATTATCAACACAGGCAAAACCAGGATAAGATGAAGTTCTCTGCATATGCGTGTCTGGAGATGAACCCTAAGTTACAACCTCAACATAAGCTCAACAGTAGCACCCTTGCCTCTATTTTACATTTACTATAGCGAAGACAGAAGGGTTTACCATCAAGATGGTTCATTTGAGAACAAAATACAAACTGCATGTGAAATTTCTTGCCTCACAGGCAGATTCTAAGTAGCTACTGCCACTCAGGGCCCAATTCTCCAGCACATATGCTCTATTCAGGTCAATGCCTCAGGAAAGTATGCTTTCCTCTCCGTGGAAATGGGTAGAAGATGTCCCTATCAACTAAGAGAGATGTCCCTAGACAACCAAGATGCAAGACAAGACAGTACCCAGATCCCAGAGGAGAGCTTACCCACACTGGGCACTAGACCACTCCTCTGCTGACACCACCATGTAAATGTAGTTTAACAATCAGATTCCCTCAGGGCCAAGGCAGTAGGAATAAGTTTATAATCTGATTCTAATTCCACTTGATGTTTACATGCAACCTTCAAGGATTAGAAGGAAGCTCATGCAACTTTTTGGGCACAGGTATCTCTGAAACTGCCTTTGCAGCCTTCTTCCAAGCACTTTTAAACCAAGCCTGCTGCTTCCTGATGCTATCTGTCTGCTTCCAAGGTTTAGTTACATGAGTAGAGAGATAGGCAAACTGTACAATGAAACTAATGGTAAAGTAATACAAATATTTAAATACAAACTTAATAAATAAAAATAACAATAAAACCAATAAGTATATAGCAAACTAACATTGCATGCTTCAGTTAGCCAGAATCATATGCATAGCTGTAAAGAATGACTTAAAGACATTAATTTCCACTCTTTTAAGTGGTTATGGTGCAGTTATTGCATCTTCACTGAAGTAGCTTTCTCACACAGTGAGAAAAGACATAAGTAACTATAAGAACACCAAAGCATAATGGCATTTAACAAAGCAAACATGTTGCCTACCACATTTTCTGCTACTGCCAATCTACTGACTTCACTGTAGCCTGCTCAGAATTCAAGGTATTGAAACCTTGTTTGAATCCTTCAGAACACTGAATCTGTGTTGTCTGAACATTTAAATAAACAGGTGACTCAGATTGCTAATATTCTTCCTCCAGTCAGAATGTACTTGTACTATTTATGTCTTACTGAATTGACAGAACCGAAAGCACTCTTGAAAGTAAAAAGAAAAAAAAAAAAGTTCAAGAGCACCTTCTTGAATTAGGCTCATATTTAAGGCTTTCTACCTTACTTTTCCTTACTTCTACCTCATTTTTAAACCATTCTTACTCCAACTTCTGTAAAACTTACCTCCATTTTACACTACACTATGCAAAGTAAGTCTATTACTCTGCTAAAAAGAGGCAGATAAATGGAATGGTCTCTGGATCAGCCTTACCCATTCTGTGACTCTGTGATTCTGTGAATGTCTACTGTATTCCTGCAAGCTGCAGAAGGGGCAAGTAGGTAGAGTAGGTAGTAAGTTATAATGTAAAAGCTATTTTAACAACTTGCATGTGTATGCTAAATGACACAACTCTATCCTAGCTTCTTGCAACTCCACTGACACAAAACTGTGATAACATAGATCTACCGCTCTTTTGATGAAAACATTTATCATAAATCTCACCAAGATTTTTAATCCCAAATCAAATCTATAGAAGAAAATATGATGGAAACACCTACAGCTTGAAAGACACATAACCATATTGTTGGTTACCAGCTACCAGTCATTCTAAGGCCATGACCCACTGTCTCCTGTACCTCCATCTAAGAAACTAAGCATGGCTCTGCTCTATATTTGGGCAAAGCAACATGATTTAACTCCAAACAGAACTACTGTTCTGTCAGCAGGAGAGGAAGAATTAAGAGGGGAAATGGTAAAAGACACAGCATCCTCTGTCACTCCTTTTATCAAAAAGTTGCATGCAGATAACACAGGAGAGAAAGAAGATAAGAAAAAAAAAAGCCAGAGACAGGTAGTGATGAGTAGATGTGCTCAAAAAATAGATACGAGTCAGTACTAGATTAATTCTGAACTCCCTGCTTATAAGCTACATGATCATAGACAAAAGCACTGAAACATAAGATACAATAAAAAATGGGAAATAAAGTAATATCCAACGATACACCAGTGATATACGAGCATTACAAAAAATGCTCTCTCATTCTCTCATGTTTAAAACCCGATTGCTCAATCAAGCTTTCATCTTTTACACTTGTTCATCCACCAGATGGTGCTCTTGGAGCATCTGTGAACAAGATCTCCACATCTCTACAACAGCTCACAGAGAGGTAACTCTTTTCATACGGGTTTTTGTTAAGTGTTCTTACTGTTCTTAAAAGAGATGACAGATACTTCTTGGCATATAGATTTGGTATATGGATTTTTCAAGATCTCCTTAGAAACCTGACTCATTTTGGCAGCCGCCGAAGCTACAGCCCTTTCAATGCCGCAGCGCCCCACACCTCTGCGGGCAGCTGGCACCCTGGGCGTTATCTGGATCTGTGAGCAGGAGGAGAATGACACTTCAGTATCAATTAGGAAAAAGCACAAACTTGTAAGAAACCCAGTAGATTTGTTTTGTTGACTAAAACATGAGTTCTAACCTTGAAGTATTTCATGTCCGCGGAACTGTGTGTTTGTCCTGCCGTGATGGAGAAAACTAGCAGCTGTTCAAACTAATGTGCATGCGCTGATGTTTAAATTGGAGAGGATATACAGCAGTCTTCAAAGCTGGACTGACACGTACAAGTAAAACAGGTTATGGATGTTCTTCTCCTACGCTATTACTCCTGTCTTTCATAATCCACATATATTTTACAAAAATCTTAGGAAAGAAATGCCATCAGAGCAAATGATGCATCAAATTCAAAGAGGCCATCAAGATTGCTAATGGATTTTAATAGCAGCTATTACAGCGTAATGGTATTTTCCCAACAGCTGTTTGTTTATAAAATTTTCAGTTTACAAGACCTTTATGTCCAATCCCAGGAGACATCCCTCAATTCATTTATAATCATTTGGTTCAACCTACACATAAATGCTGCCTTATTCGCATTGTGCATATTTGCATATATGTCTAAGACACTACCAACTCCTACAGCACTGAAAATGACATGGATACTTACAAACTAAACTAATTAGTGTGCATCTTTTCTAGAAAATACACGTTTTCTATGATTCTCTTCTCTTCATCCTCACGAATCACAGCCTGGATTTAGGAGGTATGTTGTGTCTCAGAATGGCATATCTGTTCAGTTCCATGTAGTTACATTTATTTATTTATTTATTTAGAGCAACTGGCCAGTAAGACACGTGGCTTGCAGAAATATTTACTACTCATGGAGAAATATCAGCTGGTAAAGATCTTGGTAGGCTAAAACAGTTACCAGATAAAAAACACAGCATGATTTTCTCTCTCTTTTTTTTAATGTATTACCTGATCACAGCAGATTCAAAATGAGAAAGAAATGTAGAACAAGAATACGGTCATTCTTTTTTTTTTTTTCATTGAGTCATGTTCAGAAGTGAACTGTACTTTACTAAACATGACTTTTTTTAGCTAAAGACTAAGAAGGTAATTAGGAAAGGAAGTCAGTTATAACCAGAAGGAAATTTTCATAATTTTACTGAAAGAGTTTTTTAGTTCTTACACACTTGCGGCCACCTGTTTGTCCAAATCTCTTCCTGATTCTTACACTATGCACAGTATAAATTTATATAATTGTCTTCGTTTTGCTGTTCGTGCTAATCACACACTGTTTCTAGAAACATACAGACTTAATTAATTTTGCACACATGTTGACAGCAACAATATCCTGTCAATAACAAACACTGGAGAATCTTTGAGGATAGAGAACAAGCCACAAAAAAAACCCATATACTTCACTTGGAACAATGCTCTTTCAGGACAGTAGATGGCTCTAATTTTCCACAGAAGAAGATTACCACAAAAATTCTCAGTCCAGAGCATGATTTCCACAGTGGTTTTTCTGTGCAGGGAAGTTCATAAGCAGTAAGCAGGATATGAATAAACAACTTCGTAAGTAGAATCGTCTGCAAACTGTATCAGACAGCTCAGCTGACTGAAAAAAGAAGTCAGCTATATTACAAAAGGTATTTTTCACACATATTGTGAATGTTCTCAAGGGGAATTAGCCTGCAGTAAGCTTAAACTACAGCTGGGCTCTGTAAATTCACACTCCACCTCTCTCTACTTGCTAATCTCGCAAGTCAGACAAGCACTCAGCTGTCTCCAGAAACCAGGTAACTCATTAAAAGAAGAATCTTTACATTTATATCATGGAGCGCCTGAAAGCGGATGAAGTTGTACATTCAGAGCTACCTCCTTCTCTATTTCATCCTTTTAATGCCTCACCACTGCTACTCCTCCTTTTTGGCCTGTCCTCTTTCTTCATATCCATTCTGCAAAGCCCACGCTGCCAGCAGAGGTTGTCCTACTGGAACATATAGTAAAAGGTAACAAAACTTTTTTTTTCCAAGACATATGGTATCTCAAAGATCTTTTATCTTCCCCATTTTAGCTAAGAGAACTGCCCTGGATCAGGTCTGGTTCTGGCCTTGCAGTTGACAAAAAGAAAGAAACTGGGATGCACAATCTAAACGTAATTAAATAAAATTTGTGTCATTTGCATCTGTTTCCAGCTACATAGGAATAGGGCCTGGAATAAGTCCACCGAAAGCCAAGACTGCAAGACCCACAGCTGATCTTTATAAACTACCTTATATCTGAGACTTACTAATGCTGTAAATATTAGAATCATAGAGCAAGATCAGAATCTTGATTAGAATCAAGGGTCAGTTTTGTTGGCAGGTGAGTCAATTCTTCTTTGAGTATAAGCGCTGATACATGACAGGTATAGTCAGAAAAACAAGATGAAGACTGGTATTTTTTCCATCTATAGATTGAGGGACCTCATGCCTGTGAATACGCCACTGAACAACTCTGATGGGCTTTACTTTCCAAATCTGCTTGAAAAAGGTTATTCATCTGACAAAGGTGTTTGGTTTTTGGAACTCAGAAACCACTTGTATCTCCATTTCCATAGCTTATTCATACCTCACGATACTGTATAATTTTATTCGGTGCAACGAAAAGGAAAGTTTCCTTTATCTTGATTGAAAAGTGCATGTGTTTTGTATGTCTAGGTACCTTCATGTTAGTATGCAACAAGTTTCATAATTCTTTATTGTATCTTTGTGCCAATAAGGACCTTTCTAGTTCAAATTTGTTACCATAAAGCTTTCTTTTGAAAACTTTGAAAGCTTTTTAATGAGCAGTGAGAAACTGAAAGCTAAGTACTTGAAGAGATCACCTAAAAATTAATAAATGCAAAATTCAGACTTGTGGTTGAAGTTTTTACTTAAAATTTCAACCTGCTTGCGAAAATTTATTTGTTTAAATAAACCTAATTACACAATTACACAATACCTTGAAGAAACAACTTCTGGGAATATTGGTGAGGGTCCTTCAAAAACTGCATCCGATGTGTATGTTTTTGACACTGTATAGAATATGTCATAACTCAAGGTGTATATGTGCATATATGCATTATGAAAATAGTATATGTGTATGTACATAAATATACACATACACTGCTTACATATTTCAATCAAATTGAACACAGCCAATCAGTAAATACTTAAGAAATTAAATTTTACAAACACTGTAATTCGAGAGAACACTTTTTATTTATCCAAAAAGAATAAATAAACTGCGGGTAAACAAGTTTATTTAGTTCAGTGGTGTTAAGAGTAATAATGGGACTATTCTAAGCAACAGAGGGGTTAATTAATAAGTGGTCATTTTTTAATTTGAAGAAATTGGATAAAACATGATTTATTACACACTTTGGAGTTTAAAGTTTTAAACTCTGCCAACTGATATCACTGTGATCTAAAAGCAGAGTAATAGTGATAGAAATTAAAGCCACGTAGATGCACAGAGTCATGCAAAGCTAATTAAATAAGTGACTCTTTATACAACAAATGATAAATTGAGATATTTAGTATTTAATTCGTAGCATTTTCCTCACAAATTTATAATAATTTGGTAGTTACGTTCTCATTTTTCACTGAGCTCTGCTCAGCCTTTGCGACATTTGCAGCTGTCTTCCTAATCTGTATGCTGGCTGTGATGCTTAACAATAAGTTTCACAATTCAGGTTTTAGAGTATGGCTATGTTGTGACACAACATAATGCTGTTTTACAACCTATTCCTTAGGATACATGTAGTATTCAGCTATCTCAATTAGTCCAAGAAGGTTGGAAGACTTTTTTCAGATCAAAGTGCTATTTAAAAACTCAGAGGGCTGGATTTAATTCTTGCTACTCCTGCAGACTTCCCATCTCTAGCAATTCCCATATCTTTTACCCCCACTACCCTGCTGAGCCAAAAAACTTCCAGTCTAGAAGGCCAGTCTCTCTCTCCAAAAATTGGAAGATAATTATCTGACAAAAGCCTTGGCTGAATGAGAAGCAATCACCACTTCAATTTGTATACTGTGCAGGAACACTGTCTGAATAGTTTTCTGTAAAATAAATCAATAGGAGAAAAAAATACTTTTTAGAAGTTTCCCTGAATGTTGTTCCTTATATTTCAGTATAATACAGAACAGCATATAAGCACAGCATACTATATTTCCTATCATACAGGAATACTATCTATGCGGTACAGAATATGTTTTTTACCTCTTTCTGAAGTTCCCTTGTACCACTGAACAAATGCTGCATTTCCCACTTGAAACTGATGAGTGATGTGAATATTATGGAATAAGATTCAGAAATTGGGAGATCAAGTAAATACAAAGGCTATTTTACTCAGTTCATAAATCTCTATGGGATTTTTCAGGATTCATAAGGCTCCATAAGAAAAATATTTCACAGAACTAACATGAAAACTACCTGAGATGTAGTACTTCCTCGGACTTTATGTCATTAGTATATACCCAGTCAAATGTTTTATCTCAATAGCAAGGAAAATGTCTACTCAGTACTAAATTTTAAGTGGGACAAATGGATGCAACGGTGGAGTAGAAAACACAGAAGCTTTACAGTGGCCAGAATAAGCTGGTAGCCTTTAAAAGATTTAGCAATTTTGACCACAAACCAAATACCCCTTTACACTAATTACTTTAACTTAACATTCCTTTGTCTCACTGTAAAGAAAACCAGCTTTCATCTATGTGTCTCAACTTATGCATACCTCCCCTTCGTGCTGTTGGTTTTTTGTTTTGTTTAGCTTTTCTTTTTCTGAATAAACTACTTCCTATGTAGGGCTTTAATGAGAACTAATCCTACGCCTAATCATACCAAGTATTTGATGAACAGGAAGTAACCTACCACTGTCATAATCATGTTAATAAGTTAAGTCTTAGTTATACTGACACCGAGCATTATTCTAAGAGATATACAAGTACATTTAACTGTAATAATGTCTGACAACACTCAGTGCTAATCTTGATGGAACTTATAAATATTGAGTAAATACATTCTGCATATTCTTTCAAACAAGTTTTCATGTTCTGTGATGATTAAACATTACAACATTCAGTTTTTGGCTCTCCACTTACTGGGATAGATTCTGATTTTAATTATATTTCCTAAGACAAAAATGGTATCAAATAAGTTAATATAAGTCACTGGAGACAACTAATACTGCAGAAATCAAGATACCAATACTTTTAATCAAATATCTTTCCAGATAGGACAAGCATCAATCTCTTTCATATTTCTTCAATTTTTACTCTGTATCATTTGGTGAATAGCTTAGGGCTTTATGAATTTTTTAGTATTGACTTACTTCATATAAATTAATGGATAAAATATTTCCTTATAGCAAGATATTTCATCAGAAAACTCAAAACATTGTCCAGGATCTTCATAAATACCCTTATGTCTGAAATGACTTATCTCAGTAGTGACTTGGGCTCAGATTTATTGTACAGTTCATCAACTTCTCAGCATGTTGGATAATGAATGTTTCATTTACATTGCTAATTGCCAAGCCATGGTTCCTTCAACCTTTAACCCTTACGCTTTATCACATTATCACCATATGTCAATATAATTGCATTTAACATTCCAAATAACTAACTTTTTCACTAGGTCAAGAGATCCTTTCTTTTTTTCTTTTTTTTTTCCCTAAAGCTGTTATCAGTAGGGTATCTTTAAAACCACCAAGAAAAACAGCATTATAGCAGATACTGCATAATTAACACAATTTATTCTTCAACAAAGCAAGGCTCCTTTCTTCTGATTCCATAGAAGCCTTTTTTCTTAAACTCTGCCTTCCTAATATTAACTGAAACACAAGTTTGCTGTTAAACTTTTATAAAGATCTTCAACTACACTTACTGTAATTACGAAAAACTATCAAATATAACTGAGATCTAATATGAGATATCTTCTATGCCTGGTTAAGACTTTTGTTTTCTAGTTTTATTTCATCTCTCAAATGATACAGATAATTCCACACGTACTACTACTATCTTGACGTACATCCTGTTTTGTCCAAGCAGATATTTGGTAGGTATCATCCAAGGCGCTATCTTAGGCTATGTCTCTGATCTAACAGCCTTGCCTTAATACACTTTCTCTCAATGGAAAACCGGGATGTACCCATGGATATACCATGGACAAAATGATGTCACTATGTTCCTGAAAGCCCTTTGTTTGCACTTAACCTTCACCACTCACTCACCCCCATCACAAAGATTGCTTTCAGCCCTACTGCCTGCACTGTTAGTAGGTTTTTCAGCCAACAATGATTAAGGCGATTTATGTACTAAATAAGCCATACTGGAAAGGAATTTTGCTGCCAAGCGTAATTGAGTTAATTTTCGTGATTTTGCTGGAGTAATTATATTACTCAAGTTTGAGAGAGAAACGATGTTCTCAAAAGATACAGTTACAACTGCAAAAAATCCAGCCTCTCTCCATTTCCTTAAAACAGATTTTGGCAAGATATCTTCTCAGAAAAAAATGTGAATTACTGAAAATTAGAAATTTATTTACCAAGAAAGGTCAGAGAAAGGAATCTAGAAGGATCACAAACAGAAACAGGTAAAACTAGTGTGATACTACTTTTTTCACACGAGAGAAGTGGTGTGATATTCCATTAAATGGCACCCAGTGTTCAGAATTAGTCACCACATCTCTAACCACAAACCTATGGCATAGTGCTAGCCAACAGCTTTAATTTTACTGATATCACACTTCATACTCTTTATAATGTTTTATATCACTGTTTATGTATGTTATCAGCATATTCTAGTCTTCTGACCATAATTCTTCATCTCTGACCAAATGGACAATGTAGCTTTTC
The DNA here is from genome assembly GCA_013389825.1 of Crypturellus undulatus. Taxonomy (NCBI): domain Eukaryota; kingdom Metazoa; phylum Chordata; class Aves; order Tinamiformes; family Tinamidae; genus Crypturellus; species Crypturellus undulatus. The sequence continues at coordinate 453,730 of VWPW01012027.1, read as the reverse complement.
TTGTCCTTGAAAGGCATTCTTTCTTCCAACCGTCTCCACCACACACTGCTATGACAGAAACTTTGCCTAAATCTGTGCACAAAACACACCAATATAACCATATTCTAAAAATCTCAAACTGTGGGACAGCTCTAAAAGCATGAAATATCCAGCGAATCTTGTGAGGTTCCTATGTCTCCTTGTTGTTGGATGTGTTTAGTTAAAAAACAACATATAAAATAGAAATTGTACTATTGAAACGATGAACACTGTGAGACAGTTGGGACATGTAAAGTAGTAAGGCAAATGGACACAGAAGACCACTCATTCTGAACAGGAGGGTAGGAAGTGGGTAAAGTTACAGGTCAACTTATATCACAGGGCAGATTAGAGCCCTGTAATATAGGCTTGAGTTACTGTGATGCGTAACTGCTACAGGCTAGCCCAGAGCAACCACAGCACAGCTTGGAGCACACGCTGCTGCTGCCACGACCCTCTCACCAGGCTGGAGGTGATCCCTGTTCAAACGCCCTGAACCACCCACCTAGCAAACATCCTTTAGCCACTCTCCTGCTGAGCGCCTTCTGGGATGTCAGCGAGAGGGACTGTTAATCCTCCCTACCAGCTTGGACAGGACACAGCTTCCTGATTTACCTATACATAAAACATGCGAGAAGACTGGAAACAGAAACATTAAAAATACTCTGAATTAGATTAGCACCCACAAGCTATGTCTTTTTCTTCTCTGTTTCAATACATTAAATACACATTAATAACAAGTCTAATTCCAGGTTAACACTGGAAATTGATATTCCTATATACAACTACATACACACCCACTGAAACTCAGTTCAAGTATTTTCCTTCAAAAAACCCTAAATATGAGAAACTTTTAGCAGTATATGTTAAACTGTTCTTAGCAGTTAAACTGTTCTTAATAGATTTAAAATTATTGTGGTAATCCATTTCCATATGCATCTGCAGAATCAAACTTTGTTTTCATATTAAAAGATAATTGTTTATTGTCACATTTTGTGAAGAAAAATGGCACCAAAACAGATACATCACTGGCTGTGTAGAGCACCATTTGAAGATGTCCCTAATAGTGGTCAAAGATATAGCCTAATTCAGGGCCACTTTAAATGTGTTCAGAATTCACAGTCCATGTGGCTACGGTCTCTATGGGATTCCTGATCACTTAATGTAAGGGATACACAAAGCTCCAAACCATTTCTAGTTGACAGAAGACACCACAAACAGACTTTCTTCTAGAATGGTTAAGGGCATCTAGAAAACTCACTTTGGATTTTACAGTTACACTGACAGCGCAGTCCACAGGAAGTGAATCTGAAGTTTCACTTCTGAGTAAATATTGGTTTATACTAAAACACAGCTCCATCACCTCAGAGGATCTGTGTAAGTGTAACTGACTGGAACACTGTAAACAATTAGACTAATGAGATACATGAAGGAAAAATTCATGCTAGACCACAAAACAACCCGTATTTTCTATTTATTCATCTATGAGTCTTTACAGATTACTCCATGGAGAAGATCAACAAAATGCTGCACATTACAGGAGTGCAGAATAACCAGTATACTGAAAGAAACAAACTGGCTACTCCAATAAACTTCCATTAAAAAAAATTAAATTAAATTAAATTAAACTAAAATCTAACACAACTGAGAGAACTCATACACAAGTTAAATATGTAACCTGCAAATCTCTCCAACAACCTGTGGAGATCCTTCCTGCTTCCACTTAGCAGTATCTAAAAAAAGAGTCCGACATTTATTTGATTAAAACCTGAAGGGGTAGTGAATAATTGTCTGTTGAAGAATATGAAGAAGTGTTGCCTATAAGCATACTACTTCAGGCCTTTTCACTGTAGGATTATTGCACTTTTTTCAAAATCTGAACTGCGCACAGCCCTCAATCACTTGCATATCCTTCATATCGAGAATGGGAATGTTGGAAAAGAGAGTTTCTAAACAGTAAGAAAAGGGTGTGCATTACCAAGGTTTGCTTTGCAAATCTTACGGTAGAAGGCAGATTCAAAGCAGGTTTTTTATGTACTTCCTTTTATGTTCATCTCCTTTTCCCAATCACAAGATCAGGCATGCAATGGTAGTGATTTCTAGTTTCAAACAGTAGATTTGCTCACGTGAGGGAGTTCCTTGGTCAGATGATCATAATATTTGCCTATTCCTAACTGTAAAAGAGACATGTTCAAAATAGCCTGGCAGACTTTCTCCTGTGGAAAAAAATCCTCTCATTCTCAATTTCTGGTCTGCGAGCACTACTGAAAGAGCACACTTGTGTTGCTGCTACATGTTCCGTACTTTTGAGTTCAACACCAGCCATTTGCCCAATTTACTCCACTTACAGACACATTGAGAAATGGGGCTGACAAAGCTCTCCAAAGTCCCTAAAACGCAGCGGCAGCAGCAAAGCCCCTAGAGGGAGAAAGCCGCCCAGAGAGAAAGCACTTGCACATCAGTGAGAGGAAGCCTCAGGAGCGCATGGAAGACAGGAAGTTTTCAGAACGTTGATGCTGTTAGTGTCTGTGAGTTTAGTCTGCAGAAAGATCCATGTCGTTATTTATTTTATGCATCTGTCCTTGCATGGTCCAAACCCCAACAGTAGACCCGAGCCCTGAGGCATCCCCTTAACCGGCGGTGCCTCTACAGAGGGGGACCCAGGGGAGAGCTCAAGCGCCCAAGAGCCGTGAGGGTTCCCCCGGCTGCCCCTCGTGGGCAGGACACGGCCCTGGCGGGCAGCACCCACACGCTGCCACGCAAGCACCCGCGCACCGCTCTCACGCAACAAGAACACGGGATTTCAATGTTCACAAGCTCTCAGCCGAGGTGCAGATATCTAAAACTCAGCTGAACGCCCCAGTTGCAGGGATTGAACCCTAATATGCCTAGTTCGGTTAAAAAGAACCTTGGAGGGGAGATGGAATATTAATATTTTCATTGCCTCTTTTTTTCATATTCACTCACTGTGTGTTTACCATAAATTAGACCTGCTGAGAGTGTGATGCTGAGCAACCCATATGGCAAATACTCAACTGAGAGATGTAAAAGGGAAATCACATTTTTGCTTCTGAATTTTTTCTAGTCCCTTTATTAGAAAGTCTTGTTTAATAGCAAATGCTGAAAAACAACACTGCTAGTGCTGTTTATAAAAGGAAGAGGAGATGATAAACAAACTTCTAAAGCCAGAATAATATATTTTTAGTAGGATATAATTCAATATGCAGTGAAAGCATGCAAAAGAAGGTGCTTCACTACAGACAGTTTTCAGTTAAGCTTTTTTTGTGTGTGTTTTAGAGAATAATTACACGGGTTCACTAAACAATACTTCTATTTTTACAATTGTCATTTTTTTCCCCGCACCTCTCTTTAGCTAAAATAAACCATAGCTAGTGCAAATCCATGGTATTCTATCAATCAAAGAGTTGACCTAACAGTTCTCAGCTGGGTGCAAAATTGATCCATTCCAACCTGTTTCCCTTCTACTCTGTGACACTCACTGAGAGAAGGAATCAGCAAACACAGATGTCTGAAATCCATGAAACCTGGAAAAATCAATTCCTGGGCGTGGAATCTAGGCCCAGATTGCCAACAGATCTCTCTGACAAGCTTGGAGGGGGGAAAAAAAAAAAAAAAAAAAGAAAAATCTGCAAGACGATTCCTTGTTGATTCTGTTTTTCTTTTTTTTTTCTGTAAGTCTTGTCTTAGAGAGCTGTGCTTTCTGACAGTTTACTAGGAATATGAATAAGAAAAGTATAATTAAAAAAACAGTAACACAGTAACAATAACACAGTGATATGCAAACATGTTACAGAATATCTAGCAGTGAGGTTGGCACTTCTATAAAAAGAACCTGATTTGGCAACACACACATAAAAATTACTGGATTTTGCTGCCAAAAGTAGAATCCAGTAGAATTTACACACGGTTTAATTGTTCATTCAAAGAAAAGTGAAAAAAAGTCATCTGGCTGTCAAAACACAGAATTCTGGAAGACTCTGAGTTTTCCTTCTTCACTGAAGCGAAAAGCCTGAACAATTCTTATTCTGATTCTTAATTTATGTTTTATAGAAATGAAAATTGGAAGCAGCAAAGTCATACTTAAAAGCAAGAATCTGGTCCTATTTTTTTAATATAAAAAATAAGGGGAGAAATCAGTGGCTTTGTCTAAAATTAGAAGAACTACGGTAACATGAAAAAGGAAAATCATTCCACTGACAGATTTCCAGTCAAAGCATGATTTTATTATTAACCAGACACCACAAATATAAAAAAGGTAATAAAATTCAAATTACTGAGATTTATTCTTAAAAAAAAAAAAAGCTAATTAAAAAATGTAAAAATAAACAAAGCATTTTTTTTTTTTTAAAAAAAAGCCATCTGATATCCTGAATGCTTCCTATTGTTTTATTTCTTATCCAGTAAATTCAAATGGTATTTAGTGACCCTGGATAATAATATAATTATTCAGAAACAGTGTGACTTTCAGGACTAAAAACTAATATATTTATCAATAGGATTTCTTATTATAAGAAAAATGAAATTCTTGTTCCTTGAGGCAGTGTAAGTTACCTCAAGGAAGTTTCTCTCAATTCTTTATGTATCACCACTACACAGTAAGGGAAAACTGACAAAAAATAATGCAATACATGCAACATACACAGAAGTTCTGAGCTTCAGCTTTTCTAGGGTAAAAGAGCGAAGGGCAGACATTACCTATATTCATTTGCACATAGAAAATGGAATTTATATTAAAAATTTAGCTCATGGAGTTGCAGGAGAATGGATTTTTTTAATTAACATTTTAGGCACAAAAAATGCATATACTCAGAAAGGCACTAAAACCATGAATAACTCTGGATAAGAAAGCAGTGCTATTTTTGAGAAAAGCTATGTCATACAAAGAAAAAAAAGGAAAATTCCTTTGCTTATTTGATCTGATTCAAAACTCCAAAATACGCCTACATCTTAAAACAATTAAAAGCTTTAGGACTGGGTTCCTTGTATGCAGCAGAAGGTATAAAATATTGTGTGATAATAACAGGCATTATCATAGTATTTATAAATAGTAAGTCCCAGTTCAAAAGTAGACACATGCTTTCCTGAACAGAAGGAGCAAAATTTGTATTTCAAGGCACTGTAGACATATTTTGCTGTTTTACTGCATCTAAACATCATTATTAGAAAAAAAATAGCTTTTTTTTTAATTTCTAAATGAAAACTAGAAAACCAGTCACAGAGAAAGCCGCTTCCTTAGATATATTCTGTATCTATCTATCTCTGCCTGTGGCTAGAATTGCTGTCTTCTGTAGCAATGGAATACTAATATCAAAAGAATATCTGAAAAGATTTTACTTGTAGCTTAAATTATTTTGTTTTGATAATTAACATTTTAATTAGGTGTTTTCCCACACAGCAGCAAAGAAGAAAACACACTAAATAGTAGAAAATAAATTTCAACTTTTCAATAATATTTATATTGCTATTAGCACTATTGTCAGTCCCTTTATTCTCATGAATTACATCCAGATATTAAAATACTAAGTATCCAAATTGATTTACATCAATATAAGAAGTGTAGGGCATTTCATATAAAAATCTCTTTTCATGCTGAATATTTCTCAGAACAGCACCTCCCGCTGTCAGTGTCTATGCCCCATGAACAGCTGAGCTGTGATGCTACTGACAAGAACTCGGGAGTACACAAATGATAAATTAGCCAGCTTTGTAGAAGTCAAGAATGCAATCTGATAATGATACTCTAGATACTGTCTTATTTAGTTGAGATATTGTATTATAGGACTGTATTTCATAACGAAACTATTTTATGTACAGAAAAAAATACATTTTGTGATATGAAAAAATAAGTTTATCTTTTCTAACAACACACTTGGGAATACAGACACATATTGTACTGTAAATGTGATCTGAACAATTCTAATATACATGTGTTTTCATTTAATAATTATCTTAGTTATTTTCCTTTATTAAAATTTGAAGCAATTTTGACTAAAAACAGCACGAGCAAAGAAATAAACAAAAACATGGGCCAAATTCAGAGCAGAAGTCACACAAAAAAAAATAGGACAGATGAAGTCCTTCCAAATTTCTTCAGAATGGAGGGTCTGAAGACTGAAAATGAAAACCCTCCCAAATCATATCACCATCTACTATATCAAAACTATTATCACTGTACACCTCATGCATTTTTTAAAAAATGTTTTGAGTAAAGGATCTCTGATACTTTTGATTTATTGCATGTTTGATGATAGCAGCATAGAATAAAATAATCAACAACACCTTCTAAAAATGACTGTTGAATAATTATCGCATCACCACTATCATTATCCCAACATCTTCAAGCACAGGCCGAGCTGGACTTACTGATAAATGCAATGGTGTTGGTCAGTTTTATAAAGTTCCTTTTTAAACTCCTCAAGAAACTCTACTTAACATCTTCTCTAGTATCCTGCATGACTTTCCATCTCACTGAGTAGGAAAATTTAAAATCGTATCACCCCTTTGAGTCCAGGCACAAGTTTTGGAAGGGATACGGTCTTGATTTTAAGACAACAAGCAATACTGGTAACCATTACAATCAATATCGTCATAAGCCGCCTTCTGATTTCACATTAGTCAGATAAGAAACATTTCAACATGATCTAAGGTTCTCCTTGCCTTCCCACCAGTTCCCTTTCATATCCGCAGAGCAGAATAAATAATTATAACAGGGAATTCAGCAGGTCTGTCTCTGCTCTCCCCACCTGGGACTGTATTCATTACAACTGCACCACTAAATCTGACCCGAGGCATCAACAGAAAACAGCTCCCAGCTTCCAGAACCCTGGACTCTGACATTTAAACATAAGCATGATATTGACATTAATGTATCTTTGATGGCACCGCTCAGTCCTATAAGGTGATGACCTTTACTTTCTTAATACTTCTAGAAACGCAAAAAAAAAGTATATTTAAGCTCTCTCTACTATATATGTTACACATTTACCTACAGGCAGATCTCACACACTGACATTTTAAGACCTTAATTAAGGTTGATTTATTTACAAATGATATGTTTTCAACTCTCAGAAATGATGTATTTAATGCTTTATTTTTAAACACAATTAAAAAATAATATATAAATATATACATACTGCAAATGCAATACAGATAACAAATTCATTTAAGCCCATTTATGCACATTAGTGACACACCATGTGGCAGAAAGACTAGGACTACAAGAAGACCCCTTGGCGATTTATTTTATATTAAATCCCTAATGGCCTCTTCTCATCTTTGCAAAAATATGCAGAAAAGTCCAGACTATGCAGCCATTGAAATGAATGGTTATTTATTTGCTAAACGAGAGCCCTATGTTTAATGTTCCTTAGACATAAGGTAGTCTGCAAAAGTCGCATTCCTACAGCTCCATACATCATTTATTTTACATACCCTAACTTCTCACAACAGGCACCAGAAAAATATCTCCAAACAACACTGCCATTGTAAGTTGCTGAGAATTTTGTTTCCAATTCCATTACTGGAAGATTAAATGTTACCATGTTTACTTGTTTTTTTGTTGTTGTTTTTTCCTTTTGTTTTGCTTTTAGCATTAAAAACAAATTCATGGGCCAATCTGATGCCATTTAAAATATGTTTGTATTTATCCTGAAAGAAATAAAGTTCCCAAACACAAAACTACAGTCTGATCATTAGAAACAACAAAAGTTCAACCCTTCCAACAAATATGTTGCAGTCTCATTTAACTGTGTGCAGTAGTAGACATAGTTTAACACGTCTGACGTACTGCTGCCAAGGCAGTTACTTGCTTTGCTTTACAGAATATTAAAAAAAATACTCTTCATGACGATCAGATATATTTGCCAAAATAAGCATAGTTATACACTCTGTGGCAACCATTAATAAAATTTTGAGACATGTTGCAGAAATAGTTTGAAAATCAAAGAGAGTCTCTTGAAATCTCTGAAATTAGACTACTCTTTCATGAGGAAGCAAATCAAATGGGCTCTCAAATAGGTCTGAATTTTCTCAGGTAGACTTGTTTTAACAGCTCCTCTGAATTAGACACTAAGCAATAAGGAAGGATCCTTGTGCATGCGCCACAGCATTCCTTAGGACAGTCCTACTCGATGGGCCACTATGAACTTGCAGGTCATTTTTCTGAGGCAGCTCCATGCAGCTTCCAGTGAGGCTCACACACTTCCTCTAAATCTCTTGGCTGTCACTGTTTAGAGGTGGCTCCAAATATACCATAATAAAACATTACAGAAATTGTATAGCCTGCATGTTTCAGCAAGCCTTCAAAATCAACATTGCTCAAAGCTGCAACAGTCTTTCTCAACACACACTTGGCTCTGGCAGGATCATCAGCACCAGAAGAAAGCCACGCTGTCTTTGTAAAACCTGGAAACTAGCCTTAATGAAGTATTGAGATATCATAGTCAGAAGCATGAGTAAGTATCTCAGCAGATCAGTCAGCTTTCAGATATTCCCATCAACCTGGAAAATACATAATCCCTCATATTTAACAGTCAATAGCAGGCAATCACCAACTATGAGCCCTGTTTTCAAATTGATACATAACCCCTTGGTTTTCCCTAGAGACACTTGATTTGCCATCTCCCTACGCTGCTGCAAGTTCTGGGAGCAGTTATAATAAATTTTCAAGAACCAAAATATTAAGTCCAACAAATATCAAAGAATCACAGAATTAAGGAAAGCTTGAGGTGGGAAGGGACCCCTAGAGATCATCTAGTCCAACCCCCCTGCTCCAACAGGGACACCCAGAGCACGTGGCACAGGGCGGCATCCAGGCGGGCTTGGAAGATCTCCAGAGAAGGAGACTCCACAAGGAGCCTCCCTGGGCAGCCTGTGCCAGCCTGTTCCTGTAACTCTCACGGGAAAGCTGTTCTTCTTCATATGGAGATGGCACTTCCTGTGTTTCAATTTGTAGCCATAGTATGTTAACCAGCTTCAATAGCAAGAGCCATTTGAACTAAGACTGACTCATGAAACCACTATGTTCTACTGGCACCTTAGACTTATGAAAGGAAAGAATGCAGGGTTCAGTTTACAAACTAAGCATTCAGAAAAAAAAAATAAAGAGTTTCCCAGGAAGTCACATTGAAAAGATATTTCTTATTTCCAAGAGAATTCCAACAGAGAACAAGCAAAATATACTCTCAGGATATAACACATTGTAATAGAAATTAATTGTAATGCTCATACTGAATTTTGCTGCAATATCCTGCAAGTAATCATTATTATTTCTTGGGTAAACTTTCTGCAAAGACAAAACCAGTAATGGTCTGGGCTCAGTTACTTTTGTCTCTTTCTTGGAAAAAAGAATAGATCACAGATTCAAGTCACCTCTGATTTTAACCTACAATCCCAGTGTCACTTAAAAAAAAAGAGCAAAAAGTAATTACCTCAAAAATGCAAAGCTGAAAGTACATGATTCTCACAGAAACCTGTGTGAAATACCTCCCCTGCCTTCATCACTGAGGCTGATGTTTTATGTTCTTTTAATATTTGATTCATCTTAACTGAGGCACTTGAAGACATTAGTCAGCTGTCAGCTCATAAGCCAACAGACAGTGGATCCAAATCACGTATTGTTGATTAACATCAAGTGTACAAAGAAAAAAAAGTATGTAGATCAACTACACAACTATTATTTGCATTCCTTCATGAAAAACATTGGACAACAGGACCCTGCCTCTGTGTCCTACATCTCTGAATATTATCATGCAATAGTATTTGTAGTAATTATGAGTATTAGCTTACAAATAATGATGTGATGCAACTTATTCATTATCACAATATTCTTCTTTGTATCGATCAAATAATTTGGAAAAATATATCATTACTTATTAAAATAGTAAGGTTTGTAGCAACATATATGAACAAACAGATCTCAAGACTTCAACTAACCTTCACAGCCTATTTATGAAATAGAATATTAATGTCCTCAGTGACAGAAGGGAAACTGAGATAACAATTTATCTAACTTAAGTGGTGGAGAAGGGAAAAGAACTTGGCTTCAGGCCAATAAGAGCATCTCAGGAACGAAGGATAAGTCAGAATCTTCTTTTTAAAAAAATAATAAAACTTACTGTAATCTAGCTTTCAGACACCTCAGTGATATGTGCTACCACTATGTGTGGCACTTCTTAAAGAACTGAACCTAGAACTCTTTGACCCTCTTTCCTGCTGTGAGATGACAACTGAAATCAGAGCTTGAATATTCAGCTATACCACCTCACTAGGTGAGGTCACAAAACTATCAACTTTGGTCATTGCAGTATCACCTGCAGACCAGAAGAAAAAAACACTATTGGACTGTTGAACCAAAGCAAATAATTAAGTCTACAAAAAACATATCAATGAAAGAGATTTTTACATAGCTGTTCATTTAAAAGATAACTTGACCATGCAAGACTTCTCAATAAGCAAACACATTAGAGATCCAACATCTACAACAAAGATAAGCTTGTGCTTCACATTCCCTCAGTGTTTAAGTATTGACTTCAGAGTACTTTGTAGCTGGACAGCAAATTATAATCATTATTATCCTATAGATTTCTGAAGTCTATTGAGGCCTCTGTATACTCCGAGTTCACAACAGAAATCTAAACTGACCAGAGATTCACGTCCAGTTTTGTTTATAATTCCCTTGCATGTAGTACACTTCAAATACTGGGCAAAGAGCAAAGTAGCTAGTACAGAACATTCTTACAGGCCACTTGCTTCACCATGGCACACACCGTACTATTCCTGACTGCCAGTAAGAACAAGGCAAAATCTGTCCTGTGTTGCTTAAGCCTTATAAATCACAGAGTTCAGAAAATTTCAGAACAAAGTCCAGCAGCACAGTAAATGCAAAACTAAGCTCCAACCTAACAGTGAAACCAAGAGACCTTTTGGTCCAAAGCATGAATTTGTAAACACTGTAGCCAGAAAAAAAGCACTTACATAGCTTCAAAAAATGTCTTTTTCTAATACCAACTATTCACAGTACAACAGAAAGAAAGCTTTTGGGAGATCTCAGTTCTCCAGATCCTACTAAATCCCATTAAAAATCCTATTAATAAAATTCCTTTGAAAAAATCAATTAACTTCTGTAAAACTCTGGTCATTGTTTATTCTCTTTACATGCAATTCATCCTCCTTTTTCTTCCTCCATAGTCTCTAGATATGTCCTACTAAAAAAGGCTGTGAATGTTATTGCTTGAGCATCAAATCTCAATACTTTCTTTGATCTACCAGCATACGCTATACAGTTACTGAAAAGACTACGAAAATTTATTAGCTTTTAGTAATACAAAATTACACTCAAAAATTACTCACAAATGCATTTTGTGAGTAGAAAGAAACACCAGTTCTAGGTTGTGATTCATTTGGTATGATTGGGAAGTATTCAGTGAGTGAGTAATGGTCTGGGAGAATGGAGTGAGTTCAACTGGGTTTAGAGCTACTAAGAGCTTAGATCAGTAAAGCAAATGGCCCGCACTCTACATAGCCTATTAAACAAGATTGAGAGTAAAATAAATAAAAACGCTACAGCTAGCTTGTGCTCACTAGGCTAGTGTGCCTATCATTCACGGAAACTGACAGAATAAAAAACAAAAGTTCCAAACCCTATTAGGCTCTTTTTTAGTCACATTTCCTTCTCATGAGATTTATCTTACAACATGAGTTTTATCTTCTCTATTCACTTTTCTCTGAAACTTTGCATGATTTTCAGGATCCAAATTAGGGTTCATAAAGGAGTTTAGTGATTGGTGAAGATAGCTTGGCACTAAGATACTAATTAGATTCTACTTGATTTCTTGACATTTTGCTATTCAGCTTGTGTATATGCAAACTGAAGACAAGAAAGCAGCAATCTGTGGATAATTATTAGTTCAGTTGTACCCCTTCAGCCTCAAAAACACTTTATTTTTTTGTAAAATACATCACAAAAATATTTTGTAAGTATTCTCACAGGAAACAAGCAGTGATTAATATTGGTAGGTTGAAAAGAGAGTTTTAAAGTCACATGCAAAGCACAAGAAGATTACTTATTTTGCATGTCAGTTACTCAGGAATGGATGACTTCTGGGCAAATTGTCAGATTAAAAAAAATGCTAAGATATTGTACTTAAAAGTGCACCTCTCTCACTCATTTTGCCTCAGTCTGCTTCCTCTCATGATTAACTGCTGTATGAACATATAAACTCCCACGAGAAGTAATACTTCCATTCCATATTTATTCAATCAGCTAAAATATTTTCATATAACAGTTACTATAGCTGTAATATATAGCTATATAGTATATACCTACCTAATCCATAATACAAATTGTCTCAAAATAATGATACAAAACATACTACACAGGAATTTTCCTTAAAAAGTTACAAAATGCTTGACAGCAATAAACAAAGAAAATCCAAGTAGTCTACCTCCATTAAGACAAATCTACAGTTTCGATGCAAACAATAGATAAGACACATAGACGATAGTGTGTCAGATGAGTTGTATAAATTGCATGTCTTGATGCAAGTGAAAGGTAGGACAAAGCCCTAGGCCAAACAGTCTACTGAAGAAATGGTTTAATATCTCACAACTTCAATTCACCTAAGGTTGCAATTTGTCGGTGACATTATTTTAACATAACGTAGTACAGACTTACCAGAAGGAATAATCTTACTAAAGAATATCAAACCTCAAATAGCTATTGCATTCCTCAAAATTAAATATACCAATGAAAATTCTGCTCATATATAGTCTTGAAAAACAAGTGGCTCAAACTCTTTGTTAAGAACTGTTTCTTTTTGGAATAGCTGTTCACCAACTATGTTGTTTAGGTTTCCTCTTACCTCCAGTGTCATGTACACAGTGCTAATTGCTACTTTGATTTCTCCATCTGAAAGTTCCTTGAGATCCTTCAGCATAACCTCTTCAATACTTATGCCTGTTTGAGAAAATAAAAAAATTCATTACACCCAAGGATCTACAAATAACCAGACACAACAACATGAGTTAAGAGCACAGCTTGAATCTTATATATTAGGTATGTATATTATATAAAATGTGTAATAGTCTTCTGGTTTTTAGGACGTTCTATGAGAAAATGAAAACCAGCATTAATTTATCAATGCATGATGTTTCCAACAGTATTACTTTAAGCAAGGAAATTATTTAAAAACAAAGAGCAAGGATGAAGAACTAAGTCTCCTGCAATGAAATTGTGTGAATACTCACACTTTTGAAGTCCACTAAATTTTACTTTTTGATAAATATATACATTGTCCATCCTTATGTCACCTACACGAAATACCTCTGGAGGGAGAAAGACACTGAAAAGCACAAGTGTTATATTATGAAATTAATAATACATCCCGAGGCACAACGTTCAAGATACTCTGAAAACACAACGTCATTCAACTTTTCTAATATCCGAAGTTGCTACCAACATCAACGGGTTCTTTCCATGCAAATCAAACAGTGAATAAACCAACTAGATGCATATGCACCACAGAATTATAAGTACATATTATCATCAGCAGACTGTAAAACTGGAATTCCTTCATCATTTAACCAGGTGCATTATGCTTATGTGCGATATATTGCAAACGCACAACGGTTAAGTCCTTTTAAGGGGTGATGTTGGTTCAAAATACTCTTAAAATAAATACATTAAAATATTTTGGAACATGGTCATATGACACTGTCAAAAACACAGACAAAACAGCTAAATATTTGTATAAACAAATCTATATGCCAGAGCTTTAAATGAAAGAGGTTTCAGTGTCGACAGGCACCTAGAATTTCTGCAGAATCATAAAGCTTACCTGCACGTTTAAGAATGTACATGCAAGCGATTTTTACAAGGAAGACAAATACATGCTTAAGCCAAACAAATAAATTCACTCTTTACTGTTCCTGTATAGAGTCCAGCTACTGCATTCAAGCTAATGACAGGATGAACTGGCTATTGTTCATGCATTCATTATATCTATGAGTCTGACCTTTCAAAAATATTTATATGTAGTGAGTAGACTTTCTGTAGGGTACAGTCTCCTAAGCCTCAGATAACCAATGAATTTATGAATTCAGGCCAATAAATCACTATTTCTGTGTGAAACTCAGAACTTTTTATGCCTCAGTGATAAGTCAGTGATGTCATTTTAAAAAGATATCAAAGGCATCAAAGTGTGAAAAAGTTACTCTAACATCTTTCTTCAGGCTCTCGGAGTATTCCTTCCCAAACCTGTTATCAATTTGGGGCTCAAACTCTCCCAGCGCTGATCACCAAGTATGTAACAAACGTCTTCAGTCCTTTCTAGCAGAAGGAAATCAAAGAGAAGCAGTTTTCCCATTGTTTCCTTAATCTTAGTCTGAAGTCAAATTTACTTATTTATACAGAGCCTTAACAGATGAAAAAAAAACAATTTGCTTTGAAGATTCGGAAAGATCTGAAACATAAAACCCACTCTCATAGCATGTAGGTAATACCAGCACAATTCCTGCACATAGACTGATACAGTGGTTCTGTCCAGTACTGGGTCTCATTTCATCATGGCAAATATTTAAAATATTCTTGCAAAAACAAATATGTGAAATAAATTAACATTTACTTTATCCATAAAAGCAATATAAGAGCATTTTAGAAGTTAATGAACCTGATTGCAAGGTTTGAGATGTCAATCCCTTAACTTAAAATTAACTACCATTACATGTAATTGTTAATGAAGAAAGTTCTCATGTTTCAACTGCTCTCACCATCCGCAAGTCAACTTATTCAGATGCAGTTGTATAATTAAATTTATAAAATATCTGAAAAATTGAAATAAATTGCATTACTTTGAGGGTTAAACTGATTCTCCTGGAGAACTGAGATAATTTCCTCCCGTGGGGGCAGATCTGGAAACTTTTCCTCCAGAATTGACAGCACTTTCTCCTGCTGTGCTGCAATTCTCTCAGGCTCCAAAGACATGCACTTGAAGAGAATGCTTCCTGAAACATTGAAAGATAAAAATCAGTATCTCCTGTAAACAGCACAAGGGTACTAGAGAAATAAGAATATTTGCTTCATCCCTACCCAAGTCTTTTCTTCCCTGAAGCATGATTTCACTGACAAGTTCACAGAATAACACAGTAAGTGCTGTTCCTATTAGCATGAAAATAGTTTCTCGGATCTGAACGGCGCGCCCTGAACTGCCAGGGCCTCTGTTGCCTCTATCTGGTTGCTCCCACATCAGCTGCAGGGTGCAGCACATTGCTCAGGTCTAACCAGGCTCTGCCACGCGGCCGTTCACTAGCTGTGAGTGTCTCAAGGGGCCTGAGCGAGGCTGTTGCTCCAAGCTTTAGACCAAGAGTTGTTAAATTATATTAACTCCAAAGTGAAGACAGCTTTAAAGCTGGGAAATGGTAAATCTGTACTGTTTATGCTTCCTTCTACAGACAAAACAATGAACTGCTAATATGCACAAGCCATATACCAGTTAGACAATAATATACCAAATAATTACGTTTTAGATATCTCCCAAACGCAAAGAAATAAAACAGATCTCATTTCAATTATACTTTTCAGAAAATGATGGGTTCTGGTACATAGTTTTACTTTATAAAAGCATCTAGTGAGCATTTCTAATGGCAATTATCCCCAATATTCTTTCTAATCTCCTTGAATAAAACTTACAGAGAACATTTTGAATAACTTCTTTATAAATTCGAAGTTACATGAGTCATTGGTCATTTCAGTGCAAGGGACTCTAGCTGTATCCATGCCAAAGGACATAGAAAAAAAAAAAAAAATACATTTGGCCAAACAAAATGACACATCGAATTTTAAAAGTTAAGAGAAGCATAGTCCATTAAATTATTGCAGTATAATTGGTATGCTCTTACAAGCCAGAAGTAAGATTGATGTACATCAGACAATAATTTACTGTATATATTCCATCCTGGACGTTAAGGTTCCTTGGGGTCTGAGGCCTCAAGGTCACCCTTTTAACTCTCAGGAGGTTGGAATTCCATTTATTAATACATGCAAAGCTAACCTTCTCTATCAGTTACTCACAGTGAATTAAGGATAGTAAATTTAAATTTCAGCATTAAAATTATTTCTTACTGTACAGTACACAGGGATCTCAGACAACCATATGACCCTATAGCACCAATCTACATCCATAAGGAAACCAGTACAACAGTAGTGTAAGATAGTTGTTACAAATCAAAGACTTATTGCAGTCAAGAGATTAAAAGAAAAACTTGTACATGGTCACCCTCTCTCCCTAGGTTGACTAGACTAGCGATTGGCCTCACGTGACACACTAATCTCTTGGCCACCAAAGTACACAGACAGGTCTACACAGAATAATGCATAATTAAAATTCACAACAATTATTCAACATGCTATACAATGTTTGTATAAATTCACCATAATGTGTTAACACAGAGAGATGGCAATAAAATCTACACAGCCTAAATACTACTATAACATCAGATATTTGCTGAAATCATAGTTTTCCTGGTAAATAGGTAAGAACTAGGACATTAAAAATAAAAATGGACAGACACCTATTAAATCAAAATAAGTAAAATAAAAGTCAAAAAAACCCTACAAAATACTTGCTTGTAAATTAACCTTATTAAGAAAAATGTTTAATGAGCCAAAAGATGGTCTCCATCAGATGTTAAATTTTGTAAATTCAGACGTAAGAATTTCACTCCAGGTTTCTATTATAGATATGATATCTTTCAATCTTCTGTTAATTCTCAGCTGTCTATTATTGGATTTATGTCAGTCTTATCATCATTTTAAGACAATTATATGCAGCTTCTGATTCATTTTAATTCTGTATACTACATATCAGTTCAGCCTCATTACAGGACTGATTATAAACTGAACAATAACTACATTACTCAATCATTCTGAATTTCTACTAAGCTGTAAGAAGAAGGTAGGCACTATATTCTTCCCAAAACATGATAAAAGCTCTGTCATACCACAATAGTCAAATGTCAACAGTTTCTGAGTCTTAGAATTTGAGTAAGACATTCTTTTCTGTGTTTCTCACTGAATCAATTTCCCAGCTATTACAATAAGATAAAAAATGATTATGAGTCCTTTCAGTTATTGCAAGCAGGTGATGATCCCATCTAGAACAGACACAACTGTGTAGTTTGAGGGTTCCTACCCTACCAGTTCCAGGGTAGCCCAGATTTTCTAGGGCCAAGGGAAGGAAGGAGGGAGGCAAGGAAGGAAGGAAGGAAGGAAGGACGGAAGGAAGGAAGGAAGGAAGGACGGAAGGAAGGAAGGAAGGAAGGACGGAAGGAAGGAAGGAAGGAAGGACGGAAGGAAGGAAGGAAGGAAGGACGGAAGGAAGGAAGGAAGGAAGGACGGAAGGAAGGAAGGAAGGAAGGACGGAAGGAAGGAAGGAAGGAAGGACGGAAGGAAGGAAGGAAGGAAGGACGGAAGGAAGGAAGGAAGGAAGGACGGAAGGAAGGAAGGAAGGAAGGACGGAAGGAAGGAAGGAAGGAAGGACGGAAGGAAGGAAGGAAGGAAGGACGGAAGGAAGGAAGGAAGGAAGGACGGAAGGAAGGAAGGAAGGAAGGACGGAAGGAAGGAAGGAAGGAAGGACGGAAGGAAGGAAGGAAGGAAGGACGGAAGGAAGGAAGGAAGGAAGGACGGAAGGAAGGAAGGAAGGAAGGACGGAAGGAAGGAAGGAAGGAAGGACGGAAGGAAGGAAGGAAGGAAGGACGGAAGGAAGGAAGGAAGGAAGGACGGAAGGAAGGAAGGAAGGAAGGACGGAAGGAAGGAAGGAAGGAAGGACGGAAGGAAGGAAGGAAGGAAGGACGGAAGGAAGGAAGGAAGGAAGGACGGAAGGAAGGAAGGAAGGAAGGACGGAAGGAAGGAAGGAAGGAAGGACGGAAGGAAGGAAGGAAGGAAGGACGGAAGGAAGGAAGGAAGGAAGGACGGAAGGAAGGAAGGAAGGAAGGACGGAAGGAAGGAAGGAAGGAAGGACGGAAGGAAGGAAGGAAGGAAGGACGGAAGGAAGGAAGGAAGGAAGGACGGAAGGAAGGAAGGAAGGAAGGACGGAAGGAAGGAAGGAAGGAAGGACGGAAGGAAGGAAGGAAGGAAGGACGGAAGGAAGGAAGGAAGGAAGGACGGAAGGAAGGAAGGAAGGAAGGACGGAAGGAAGGAAGGAAGGAAGGACGGAAGGAAGGAAGGAAGGAAGGACGGAAGGAAGGAAGGAAGGAAGGACGGAAGGAAGGAAGGAAGGAAGGACGGAAGGAAGGAAGGAAGGAAGGACGGAAGGAAGGAAGGAAGGAAGGACGGAAGGAAGGAAGGAAGGAAGGACGGAAGGAAGGAAGGAAGGAAGGACGGAAGGAAGGAAGGAAGGAAGGAAAAGGCTGCATGCTTCTCCATGTGCAGCAGATCAAGAGAACTGGCAGCAGAAAACAGTGATTACAGCAAGGCAGGGTCTAGCAGTCAGCTCAGTATCTGGCTGTGATTTTGACAGCTACCTCAACCGCACCAGTTATGCAGCACTGAGAAATTCCCTTTAAGTGCCTGTTTTCTGAAAAAGCACATGGATTTCTTTCACAGCATAACAGCTCTACCATACTGTTCCAACAGTATTGTTTCTGCTAATAGTATCTACTAGTTTAAATCTCCTAAAAATATGGATCAAGGAGAGGGGTCTTGTACAATATATATTTATTTCCCCAGGCAAAAGCAATGAAAAGATTGCTTGGAATATGTATATACTGTGGCAGCCCACCATCCATTTGTCCTGGTAACAGTTTGGATCTGACTCTTGTTATGCATATGACAAAGTCCATCTTTCTCCAAAGGGAAGGCCAGTCCTGAATTCCGTGAGGAATCATCACATTGTGTGTACATTATTGCCTAGCTACAAAAACAGAGAGAGGTCACAGAACTGTAGCAGTTTTTAGACAATCTTTATAGTCCAGCGCCTAATAGGAAGCCTTGGCCTTTTGTTTTCAACTTCTCAAGGTAGACCTTTTTGCATATTTTGATCAGGTATGACATTTTCCAGTGAGACAAAAAACTTGCCAAGGAATTTAGCACTTACTCCAAGAAAGAGATTTAGTCTTTCCTGAAACAGTGCCTCAACATATGCAAACCTCTCTCTCTCTCTCTCTCTCAAAAAAAAAAAAAAACCTATTTTTGACCTGTTTTGACCTGTCACAGCAACACTGCAGTCCTTCCATTGTCAGCTTTCCTGCTTAGGTGAAAGGAAGAGCAGAGCCTTCTCAAATTACCAGGGTGTCAGCAATCCCTAAACTCAACATCTATTCCTCCTTCGTTCTTTAACACTATGTTTGTCAGCAGGAAAGAAAGGTCTTTTCCACCCATCACTGAGATGCTGTACTCCTCAGCATCTCTGTGAGGACTAAGATCCCAGGTAGTTTAAAAAAAACTGTTTACTCCAGGTACTTTTCCTTGACCAAAGGTCTGGAGTCGATTCATGTGCTCTGTTTTAAGTACCCAATGTAAAAAAGATACACCGGCTCAGAAATCTCCTGCGGGTGCTGGTGCAACTCCCCCCACCGGTTTCTGAAAGTGTTGCCGAAGCTGTTCTGTCTGCTTGCAAGCACAGAAAGGCAAAAATGAAATATAATAGGTAATACAAGATTCAATATTATTTCTTGTGTACATCACACTACATTACCAATATCTTTTCCTAGGGAAAGGTCACCAGAAAATAGGCGAGGCCTCTTAAAAAACAATAAGCATTTTATTCTTTTTGCAAAGCAGTCTGGAAGTGAAGCACTAGTTTTGCCAAAAGCAATTGCTATGCATTAATATTAAACATGATCTAATGAAGGCAGAAGTCGTTTTGGGAAAACATTAAGAAGAGCAAAAGCATCTCCTGAATGATAAGTCTGTCGTTGAAACGAACAGTACAATGAAAATACAGATGTCTCTCTTGTCAAGATTTTGTTCCATGACGTGGAAGTAAAATAAAAGGACAGGGAGAAGGGGAAAACCATCAGTCCCTCATGGAATGGCACTCCTCTCCCAAAACAAAACAGAACAAATAAAACACTCGAGCAAGCAGCCTTACAGTAACTGACAGGAAAGTCACAAAGCTGGAATAAAATGTAATAAAATGAAATCTTTCAAGCCAGAAAAAAAAAGTTGCCTCCAAGAAAACTGTTTCCATACATAACAAGAAAAATAACAGTCCAAATAATTTTAGTGTTTGGTGGTATTTAAAATGTTCCCTTCTTTCTTGCAAATATATTAGGGATGCATTTCATGACCAATAAGAGAACATGTGAATCATTTGACTGATATACAAGACAGAACAAAAAAAAAAATTGGTAACCTTCCCAAAGTCCTTAAAAGGGCATTTCTTAACATTAGCCTGAGCGGATAGAATAACAAACAAATCTTCTCTACTGAAAGTCAGACTGCACCAACGGGGCGCAAAAAGGCCACAACAATGCAATGCATAACCAGCAAAAGCAAATCCACATACAAATATTGTGCTGTCTTGCTGTAAATCTGTATTTACATGTTGCAGTCTGCACCTTGTGGCATCCTTCAAGGCTCTATACAAATAAACATAAGGAGGCATTTTTGCAAGTGCGCTGACCCAAGGTACCTGACAGTGAGTGCTTGGAATCACATCCTTGCCAGCTGGCTGCAACAAAAAATGTAATGATTCAGCAGTTTAATGGATCTTGAGTTTGGCAACAGTCCCCTTGTAAACATCTCTGGGGAAATAAAATAATACAGGCCCAAGACTCTGGCAGGTTTTATAATTGTTTGCTCCTGGCTCAAAGCCAGGGACAGGACAAGCTCTAACTTAAGGCAAATATAACTGAACACCACTTTGACGCTCAGACTAGCCTTTATTCAAAGCACAAGGGTAGAATTAACTTATAACATGTCTGAAGAGGAGACAAATATCAGGAAAGCATTCAACTGAAAAAGACAAATAAATTAAATATTAAACTGACTAAATATTAAACTGTCCTTAAATATTAAACTGACTAGATTAAAATGCTCAGTTTTGCACGGATGCCTCTTTTCTTCCTTTTCTTCCTTTTTTTTTTTTAAGACTAGAGCACTACAGCAGAGTAGCTTAAGTTTAAGCAAGTTAAGCGTCTGGTTATAACGTTTCTAAACATCTGAGTTTATTATTAAAATTAATAAAAGTAAAATAATAAAATTAATAAAATCATAGCAGAATATTCCCTAGAAGACCAAATTAAAATGAAAGGCAAACCATTTCCAACTTAGAGACTCAGGCTCCGGGCTAACTGAATAATTATTCAGTTGTTTTAGGGAAATAAAATCCAAATTCTCAGGACCTAGGCATACACTTCAGCCCTCTACTACAGAGCTTTCCCAAACTGATACAAACAAACAGCACAAGAAATACAGAAACAACACAGTAGCACAGCAAAATATTTAAAAAAGCACATCAAGAGCCTTTCCACTGGCTCTGCACCTAGGAAATACCCCCAGATTACTAGGCAATCCTGCTATAGGAAAATCCACCCATCCATCCACCAATGCACTGGTGATAAGAACAAAGCAACCACACCTCCTGCCACATCACGGTATGATGAGACATATCTCCCTTTATTTTATGTGCTCTTTGCAGAAACAGATTTCAAAATGGTAATTTACAGACACAGATTTGGCACAAAATCTGTGTAATCCAGACCATAACACAGACTATAATCTGCATTAAAAAAAAAAGCACAAAAGATGGATATGAGCTGGCTGCATTTGAGCTTTTCATTTTAGACTGATGTATTTGGTCTGCCATATGCAAATATTTATAGAATATATAAATACATACATATATAGTATGTATGTATTCAAGCTGTCAAAAGCAGTAATGGGATTCAGTGACTTCTCTCAATTTGCAGTGGTAGGTTCCTATGTGCAGAAGAATTTTTTTTATTACAAGAACCTCAACAAAACTTGCTACACTACTTAACCTAATACCAGTTGTGTTACTGGGAGAAGTAGCAAAAAATCAGGTCACAAATGCACTACTGTTAGTTAAGTTTTGCAGACCACTTCTCACTAAGCAAATGCAGGAAGGCAGGTAACTATAAATTCAATAATTTATGCAAACATCTGCTACCAAATGATACAATTTCTATTAATTTACTGATTAAAAATAAAGTCTCCTTTAAAACTGGAATTGTAACCTTTAATGCAAACACTTGCAACATTTCTCTAACAAAAGTACTGTATTCAATTTGGATATAAACTAGAGAGCCAAAACATGCTCTCATTAACTACCACGTAGTGCTGCACCATGTATGTTTTAGTTTATTATACAAACCGCTGGCTCCTGGCATTTTCCACCATCAAACAGATATCCAAGGAGAATCTTAAATGTCTTCCTAGGTTCTGCCATACAAATTAATTGTTTTGCTTGAACATTTGCCTAGATTCCTACAGAGTTCCTCAACAGAAATTTGGAGATCACAAAAATATTTCATGGCAGGTTTACTAGGGCCTATTAGCATGGGAAGGTTCTAAAGCAGTGGGCTGGATCTTGTGCTACAGTTCTTCCATGGAAATGTAGAAATGCCTTTGAAAATATCACGTTTTGTACTTTTTCAAAACATATGCATTACTTTATCTACCAGAGGGTCAGTACAATGACAAGCCAGGAATACAGTAGCTTTTTAAACATAAGTGTAGGCAAGCCTTCATAGTCCCTATTAAGCATATGCAAATTAATTTCTTGAAAATAAATTTAACAGTTACATGAATTTAAAGCTATTGCCTTTAAAATTCAGTAAACAATAGTAGAATTCAGTAAACAGCTCAAAAGCAGCAATCAGTTCTTCACAATTTCATTGTTATTTTTCGTTAAGGAGTTGCAGCACAGAAACTCAAGAAAATATACAAATGATAAACTGCAAACACAGAAATGAGCATATTTCTGACTGTAGAAGTCTCACTGATTTGCACTGTACTGTGCAAACAATACAGCGGAAAAGGGATGTGTTGATGAAGATTTTATGATAGCATTATTGGATATCCCAAGTTTCATATCACACCTCTAAAACATGATTCTATACAAACCATCACCATCAAGGGGAGCTTTAACATGTAAGCATTAGATTCCCATCCATATTGTTGTCCACAGGCAGGCAGAGCCGAACTGTCAATACTGCACAGCCCCTGGAATCGAAGTGGGAACTGCACAGCTATTCCAGCTACCCAGCTGGTATGTCGACAGTTCCATTTAATATTCTTGTCTAGTGATACAGCAAAGACCTCTCATGCCTATTTTTAAATGCACATTTTTAATATTCAATATAATGTTACTCTTTAACAAACTCTTTACTCCCTGCTTCTTTTATGAAGCTTCCCGTGGTCTTTAAAGGGATTGTTAACCAAAGAATGGATCACACTCTTTCTGCATGAGCAGATTCAGAAACACTCCATTAAACCTTTCAGTATTTAATATAAAGAGTAATCTCTCACCTCTGAGGAGATAAGCCAGTTGCTGAGTGATTAACTCTGGTGCCTCTTGAAGAATCTCTTTTACTACTAGAGAGGAAGAAGATGCTTGTAACTCCAGGCTGCCATCACATTGCTCATCTGGATTGATGACTTTGACAACAGCTGATTCCAAGCTTTTATCCTCACTATCAAATAAATCAAATAAATTAAATAAATTTAAAAAAATTTAACAGCCAAACACTTTGAAAAAAATGTCAGGCTATTATATTAAGGTTATTTTTATTCAAATAATAAAAAAAAAAGTAATTAAATCCTTCACAGCCATAGTAGCCATAGTATAATTTTGGAATGAAAGAATTCGTTTCTTTATTGTTTACTATTTCAATATAACGTAAATGTTTCCATTTGATTATACCAAATTCTTTTAAAAATTATAATTACCAAAACCTATTTATATGTGTACTGAAAATATCACTCTTCACAGATAGGAGATCTGATATTTTCACCATTTAATACACTGGCTGCCTACAAAGTATCTTTATTTTGCAATTTCTCGGTTTCTGACTCTGCTTATAACACAAATCCAAATCAGATCTAATACTATAAAAAGCACATCATAATTCTATAGAAGAAACACAGAAAATAATGAATATAATGCAAAACTTGCAAATAATTTTTATTTGCAGAGTGAATGATGCACTGAGTTGATTGTAGTTGTTAAAGAATCAATGGCTACCAGTTCATTATATATATATCTCATTTTAGATTTTACTTAAAAGTCTGTAAGCACCTCAGGGTAAAAGAGTGCATTTTGGGAGCAGGTGGGAGGAGTCTAGCAGGACAGCTATGCTATAGCACAGACAGAAAGGAGTATTATCATGTTTATCAAGAAGGAAGTTCTAAAGAGAGCTGGAAGCAGAGAGTGTTCTCCGCTCTAGACAGCCAGGCAGAACTTATAAAGAAGCCCTCTCTAGAAGATTCACTGGCTTTTAAAGATTACCTCCTAAGGACAAGAAGATGAAATACAACCTTCCACAGAGGAACTCTAAGCCTTTGGCACTGAGGGTGTTTTGAGAAAACTGCTGCAGTTTCAAGGACTGTAATAGCCTAGCAACCAAACAAAAAGTCCTGACAAAGTGAAAGCAGAATCCTCTACGCTGCTGGATGTATTTATAACACACTGTGTTTAATGATTAGGTTTTCTTTAAGGACAGTATTTTCTCTATAGTACAGCTCAGTTAAACTTTTGTCTACCCTTAGATAGATCTTAACAGCAAATATGTTTTGGCCACCTCCAGATCAACATTCCTTTGCTGGAAGCAAAGTAAGAAGCTGAAAAAACACCTGTTCTCTAATTTACTAACCATAAGCAACAATTTAAACTAAATAAAATACCAAACCTAGCTCTGGGAAGACAGATGATAATAAAAAAGGAACCGTCAAAAGTCATGGAAAGATGGCTAAATTTAGTTTGGTGTACGCACTGAGCATAACGAAACAAACATACATTAAATATATCTGTATCTATATATATTAAATATATCTGTATCTATAAATATATATTAAAATATATATTAAGTTTCTTTATTTCTGTGATTTCACAGAAAAGGAATAAGGACTGAATAAATATCACTGAATTCTTACTCAGAAAAACTTTAAAATATATTTTTTAAAGTAAGTAGGCCCAAATAAGTTGTCTTGTTCTATATACAATATAATACCTTGTCAGCATGCTGCTGTTTACAAGTGTTAAAGACAATTTCCCTTCATCATTCAGCTGGTGCAAATTGATTTCATCTCGGAAGATATAGAGTGACTCGGGGATATTCAATTCCTCCAATATAAATCTTGTTTCTGTGAAATAGCTGAAGTCTCTTCGTGGTATGTTCAACACGGGTAAGCAAAGAACATCAGGAGGGCTGACCTGTAATGTAGGTGTATATCGGTCATAGTTGTGTAAAATAAGACCTGTTTTTGATTAGGAAGCTTTTTTTACCAATATCTGAGCAATTAGAAATAGGTTGAATTTTCCCCCTTTTACTTCTGTCTTTATGAACAGCAGAAACAACCATTTTTCACTTCTTTTGTTGTTCTTCTGTCTCTATGCATATCCAGGGCAGTTTTTAGGAAACTAGTAAAGGAAAGGTATATGTGCAATTTTGAAAAAAAAACTCACTACTATTTTTCAGCAAAAGATAGTTATCTCTAAAATTCTGTAAACACAAATTAGCAATGTTTGGGTTCATTGGATTCCAGTGTTTAAAATCTTGACAAGCCTAATCAAAATATGCCTTTTAAAATCAACTGTTCCTGCATTTCTGACAGTGAATGAAGATTCAGGTCTATCAAAACACATATTTACAGAAGTTATGCAGCCTGTCTAAAGTAACCTCCTGATCAAAGTCAGCCAGTACCACTGACTTCAGCTGAGTCAGAAGGCAATCTTCTCGATACCACTAACATTTTTATAAAATGCAGAGAAGACCTTTACATTCTTTGCCTAGGATTGTTAAAGACAGGAAATTCTTCAGATCACTGGCCATCTCTCATGATACCCACATTCAGTGTTTAGCATACCAGCACTTAACTCAGTGGGGACCCAAAATTTAAATACTAATAAACAACCAACAATTAATAGTGACCTATTAAACAATTAATAATGATCCAACAGTCTATTAAAAGCATTTACCAAAAGATCTGTGGTTTGAATTGCAGGTCTTGGGTATAATCCATTCTGGTGCCAAGAGGACTTGCAGGCAATCTATGCATTGCTTAAATCAAATGTAGCCGATATATAAATCACGTGCTGGTCAGTGCACAGCAGTGATTTTTGTTCCTGATGAACAAGCCACCTAGTGTATGCCCACTCATTAACTTCCACGTGGAAAAAAGACAGCTAGATGCTTTCTATTTAAAAATCACACCTTTGCTTGTAACAAAATCATTGTTCCAACTATTTTTTCTACAGTATATTTCCATGTGCTTAACAATAAGATGTCTATAACATAACAATAAGATGTCTATAACAAATTAATTATGATCCCTCTGTACATTTTTTTCCTTACCTTGTCTAGAAAGTAGGCATAGGTCAGAGCAGAAATGAGAGAATCCAAATCACAGGATTTATTCCCAAGGACAACATGGACTTTCTCCAGGCGTTTGCTCCTGTTCTGTAATAAATTGGAAGACAAATGCAGTGGGTGTCATTAGGCTCCCTCAAAGTAAGACAATTCAAAATATTTAACTTTTGTTAAATATCTGGATGGGGTAGTCCAGTTGTAATGTTTTTCACAGTTTCCCCAAAGAAGATAGTCATTTTGGATCAGATATGTTTCCTCAGCTTTGCAACTCTAAAGAAAGACAAAGAAATTTGGATTGCCTAAAAGACTCATGTTTAGAACTTAAGGTCTAACCAGAAAGCATTCCATCTAAGCAGTAAATAACAGAGAAGCAGCTTCATGCATAAATGGAAAAAAATATTGAAAATGTTTCCCAAA
Source organism: Crypturellus undulatus (assembly GCA_013389825.1). Taxonomy (NCBI): domain Eukaryota; kingdom Metazoa; phylum Chordata; class Aves; order Tinamiformes; family Tinamidae; genus Crypturellus; species Crypturellus undulatus. Next base: position 426,727 of record VWPW01012027.1, on the reverse strand, counting down.
TCTAGTAATAAATGCAGTGGAAATACACAGAGCAAACCATACATAGAAACCTCTAATTTTAATTTTCCATTTTTTTATAACTTGCTTAAAATCTGTAATTAGACAAATATCATTTTGTCCTGACTCTTCAGAAGCTGAACAGAGCCTGTACAGTACCAAGGTTTTTCCGTTTTCCTCATGCCAAATAGTCTTCCTGTCTGTCTTATTATGTACATTGTTAATGCCAAGCTGACTACATGAAAATGTCCATTTTCTTCTAATGAGCTATGCTTCTTAATTTGAGAAGCGTAACTGAGTGACACTAAGGTACATATCTCAGAACCAGAAGTGTGCATTAATTTATTTTTGTTTAGCCTTTACACATTTTGAATTAGTATTCTGCACTTTATTGAGTAAAATCCTAATCCTTGTATTAAAAGGATATAACTAGTATATTATCCTCTATAATTTTAACTGTGACATTTTTTAAAACAAACTTTTCTTCTTTGTGTGTCTAATCTGGGTACAAGGAAGGTATTTAGTTCTCTTTTCATTATATGGGACACGATGGTGAAAATTCCTTTGGGTAATAAAATCAGGATAAATATTCTACATTTCCTATGTGTTGACAAAGAAACTAGAAAAGGCAGACAGCTTTCTGAACAGTACACTGTCTGCTCCAGATTATGTTCATTTAAACTGTAGCACATTTATAAGATGCTTCCTTGATCAAATTGTTCTTGTACAGCATACATTTCTGTCTAGTCTGCCGCCTGAAAGAATGAATATGAAGATCAGGAGCTAGTGCTTCTCTTAAGACTTTTCGGTGATAGAGGCTTTTTTATTTAGCTTCTTCCCAAGAACACAGCAACTGACATTACCCGGAAAAGGAGGAAAATGAATGAACCTTAGGCATTCTATGATTCTATGATCTGCATATTGACTGTTAAATCTACATATTGATTCACCTCTAGGAATACAATACAACCAACAACATTTAAAATTTCAAGCAATCTGATGGTATTCTATATCTACATAAACTACGTCTATAAATATTCTATATCTATATTATCTATGTCTATAAAATTATTTCCTTCCTCGGTTCACATTCCAAAACACACAAACCCACATACCACTAGCAAGGACCCTCTACAGCCAACTTAGTTTCAGCAACAAATTTCTGCCCCATTCATCAACTCAAATGCTGTTTTCTTCTGAAAAAAAACAGAAAAATTTGGGTGTTCTTTTCAAAATTGATCATGCCAGCTGGAGCACCAAAATTTACGCATTTGTTTTTAAAATTTATGTCAGATATAGCTTAGCTACAGAGACACTACAGCTCTGGAAAAAAAACTAGAAAATTATGTGGGAGAAGGCCAAGAACTTCCAAAGAACATTCCTTTGACTTTCCAATTGTTTAGAGAGAAAAGAAGAATTCACATTTCTTTTATGTGTCATCACTTCCCTCCCTCTAATGTCTCTTCCATGATGGACAAATAGTTACATTAAATTTAAACATTTGCAAGGTTGAAAGTTTGCAAATCTTTAAATTTGCAACCTTTAGGGGCCCTACACTTGACCCTGCTGAAGAAATGAGAAGAGCACTGGTATAAAGAGCAGAATGCAGACAGATCATAGTGAAGCAAAAAAAGATCTGAAAGACCCACCCATCTTATGGAGAAGAGTCTCCATAATCCAAGTATAACAATGACATATCTGATGTCTAATCTTTATCTCCAGCACACTAGTAATTCAGGTAACACAAGACAACCAGAACAGACTGTAAAAAGAGAGGCTATTTCTGCTCTTAAAAGCTCAGTAACAACAATTTTGAGCAGGAGTTTACCACTGAGTAATTAAAACAGCAGCAGGTAAAACAACCGTGAGGGGGTGTATTTCTTGGCCAGGTTGTTGACCATGTTAAACCTCCTCCGGATCTTTTTGGCTCCTGACTCTTAGCACATGCAATAGAGGTAAAATAGGTCTCGCTCAGTATTTCTTATAATGTCCTGTGTTCTACAACAAGCTCTTTTCCGTAAACTTGTAATTTTATGTTTGATGAAAATATGTGCTTATTAAAGAATTTAAATTTGCATTTCACAGATTTTAATATTAAAATGGACTATTAGAGTAAAGCAGCAAAGAAAGTCTGCTCTTCCCATTCCGATAATGTAAGGTGCATTGATGAGCAAGGGAGGTAAGGTCTACAAGAATTCTTACAGAGTATAGTTTAGTCAAAATATGTTTGTGGTTATGTCCCTAAATAAAATCCTTGATTTTCAGAACAATTATTCTTATCCATAGACATAATCTGTCATCCTGAGACAGAAATATTTCAGTAAAATAGTCCAGATTTGATATATCATAGATTAAGCTTGCAGGGATAGTACCAGCTGCAGTGAGAAACTCCATCAGCCTTTTTGCTTCTGGTAGGGCTGAAGATAACGAGAAAAGGGAAATGCCAAGTTAGGCAGCTCCCCTAAGCACACAGATGGACCTCCAGCCTATAGATAAGAGCTATGCCCTATGTACTGGCACACAGAAAAACATAAAAAGGTTCCTGCTCTCCCTGCACTGAATGGTACATAAATACTGAATTATTTCTCTTCCCGTTCCCCAGTGACAACCACTTAAATAATACAGCCATATGCAAAAATCATATCTGTTTAACCTATTCACATCAGACAGTTTTACAATTCAAGTATCTTTTGTATTTGACACAGGTATTTATCTGCCAAAATTGCAGTCAGTGGAGTCAATATGCTAAGAGATTAGCTGGACAAATATACAGTATCTTCCCTCCCCATTTTAATGGGGGATATCTTCTTGCACCTGTGGCACAGATACTTTATCTATCAAAAGCTTGATAACGATCAAAGGATTTGAGCAAGTTAAACATTCTTCTATCCTGTGCTAAATGGACAGGATGTGAAAAAACATTATCAGATAGAAGTCCAACTCCACAAATTCTCAAGCAGTATAAAACTCTGCACTATATCAAACACATCATCTAAGCACATTCTTCTAAGCACAAATGGGTATTCTAACAATTCTGTACTGAAAACACTTTTTAAACCTCTGATGTGATTCAAAGCATTTTAGACAGAGGTCTAAAATCACTACTTGGAGCATAACATCACTGCCTCTGCTAAACATTATTGGCAAAAGAACGTACCAATCATGGATGAAACTCATCATAATGTACTTTTTCAGGAATAAACAGTTCTTGAAGTCAATACGCACAGGGTGGCTTACTACAGGTTTTAAAACCCTTAAGAACTAGCAAAAAAGAGGGTGCCGACAGGTCTGATAGTTCTGAAGCTGGATTAAGGGAAAGAATTGAATAAATTATTACAAAAATATTTTCAATTTGATTTAAATGATTTTTAAGATCAATGGGACAGTCAAAACAAACTTTTCTTTAATCTTCCAGGGTTTCAGTTGACTGTAATAATATAAATACTGCACTGCACAAAAGTGCATTCATTTGGGGAATAAAAAATTATTCTCCAAAATGCAGCCTTTTTTTATTTGTATATTGGGAACAAAGCCACGATATTCCTCTCAACTGTCACATCAAGTATTGGCTTTCAAAAAGCATACAAAGGAAATATCTTTGTCTCACTTGAGTGACAACAACTTTGAAAGACTTAAATGGAAGGATTCTTCTGTTGAGTTAGTTCTCCCAGTCTCAGGAGAGGTGATACGTCTTGTTCCTATGGCTGTTCCAAAATCAACATGCCACTAGCACACACTATTATGTGTTTTTGTGCTCGACTTCTTGGTTTTCTTTCTTCTAGATCAAGATACAGAATGGAGCCTCCCCATCACATGCTGATGTGGAGAATCAGACTATCTTTTCTTTTTGCCTTTCCTGACCTCTGCTGTTCCCTTCATCAAACATAACTTTATTCTCTTCGCTTTGTCCTCCATACAAGGCTGATTCCGCATGCACTGCTCCCTGGGTAGCTTTTTATTACCTTATTACCTTACTGATTCTTATTAGTAACAGTCTCCCAAACGTCACTGTGCCACCTCACTGCTCTCCATGACGGCAGCGCTGACGTCTGCCCTCCCAGACACATGCACGCTGATTCTTTCCCGCGCAGCCTGAAGACTGCTTTCTCTTCTGCCATCTCACACGTAACTACTGCTAATCAGCCAGCTAGGAGACAAGCAGGCACATGGATCCGGGGCTTCCTCCCTTAGCTCACCAAATTTTCCGTTCTTCCAAGAAAACAACCCAGCAGAAAAGCCAGGTCAGGCAGGAGAGGTTTACAGTTGTGAGATTTAGTGGCAACAGGACTGTAAAAAGTGGTAACTCCTACATCAAACATGGCTAAATCTGAGAGGAATTAGAGCCCTCAATATCTGCAAGAATTCTAAATTTTAAGAGTTGGATGATGAAATTGGAATTTATCACTTAAACTGCATCACAGAATACTAATTTCAGTGCTTTTGTTAAGCTTGATTAAAGGTAATATGCAAAATGATTCTGGATATATGTCATAATTAAAGTATGGCAGAGATGTACTTCGATATGCATGGGATATGCAGGGCAAAATACCTACATACTCGGGCAAAGAGCAAGATAATAATATTGCTAGAGTTTTTATGACATTTACTTATGCAAGAGAGAATTTTGTACCTCTTCAGCAGCTTTGGAATTGTATCTCCAAAACAGAAGTACAATTTCTTGAGTAGCCATTTCGCAGTACATCCTGTATTTGCTTCAGATCAGGCAGTATTATACCTCCATCTGCCTGAAGGCTTTTAAGTTGATTATCTTTCTCTGTTGCCAAAGAAATGGCTTTAAGCCAAGGCAAAGTTAATTTAATATTTTATGCAAAGTTCAAGTTAGTTTAATATTTCATAAGTCTTTTCACAATAAAGCTTGATCCTGGCCTGGAAAAAAAATACATGGTCCATAGACCTGACAGGTCGTTTCTTTCTCCTACTGTCTGTAGAAAAAATATTGTATTTCTTTGGCCCTGCCATATCCCATTTATCATTACGCTTATGTACTGCTATGATACACACAGTGGTTTACTGTACACAGTTGTCATATATATGGTTGCACAGAGGATTCTTTCTTAAAGAATATAATTTAATAGAAAAAAAAAAAGTCTGCTGTTACCTATTGGATTTCTGTTGTACAATGTTGCCTTATTAAAGAAGTTGACAGATTTTTCAACAAATATCAATCCTACTGGCAGAATGTCACATAAAATAAAAGGTAAATTCTCTAAACCCACACCATGTGCTTTTGTGAAGGAGACACAGCCTTACCAAATGTGGAATGGAGATAAAAATTCAATGCCACCCTCAAAAGTAAGTGGATAGGCATAAAACATATCTAAGATCTTCACTGTTAAATAAGATCACTGAAATTTGACAAAGGACTATGGCTAATCTGCAGCAAAGACCAGCATAATGCTTTCACACCTTGTATATCATTAATATAGAGCCTGTCTGGAGTTTAAAGGATATATAAATGCATACATATTAATATGTACACATATATATTGTTTACTTATTAATATGTGCATGTACCTACTAGGTACACACACACACACACACATATTCTACAATGTACCACTTCCCAAAATCAGACTACTCCACAGGAACATGCCAATTCTTCAAAATATTTGGTGGAAATGAAGCAGACTACATAGCTGGCAAGCAGCCAGGCAAGCAGAGCCTGTGTCCTGGGATCATTCCTGGAATTTCCAGAACACAGAAGTTTTTTTCTCCAGTCATTTCTAATCAAGAATTTGCTCCTGTGGATGAGAATTCAGTTCAACCTGCATTGCCAACAGGTTCTTATTTTAGCATCTGGATATGAACAATTGTACAAGGAACAATTCCTACCAACTGAAAACATTTACTGTCTTTTTATTTGCAGAGTATGTCTACATGTCAAGCTGTTCTCCTTGTTCTTGAAATACCTTGCAATTTATTTATCATACCAGTTATCCACATTGTGAAAAATAACAATTAACAATGATTTCGACATGCCATTTTTATTTGAATAAATTCAAATGAATTGAATAAATTCAAATGAATTTGAAAAAAGAATAGTTGCAGTAATCAAATAAAGCACAAATTAATCACAGTTAAATTTCAAAAGAATTGCTGCAATTAAAAACAACACAGTCTTGTTGGCTGAATTTAAAATACCATGTTTTGTCACTGTTTTTTCCTCATGTTTTCTAAGCTTATACTGTTTGTCACTGATTTTACTTCAGGTTTTCTAAGCTTATACTCTACGGTTTCCCAAAAACAACTTTGCTTTTAGTGCCACCTTTGAGACACTACCACAGTGGATTGTGAAGTGCCATCTGATGTACCTGACAGTATCTGGATTTCAAAATCACTGGGTCATTTCTCAAGTAAAGGATACAAACACATCAACACTGTGTGTTCACGCACATTTTGGAGTCTTAACTTTGGCAGCAGAGGCTTTGACCGCAGTTTTGCCCTTCATTATGGTAGACAGGTATTGCATACCTTGTCTTAGCCAACAACTCTTCCATGTTTTTGTGGCACAAGAACAACAACGGGGGCAGGGACCTATTTAAACGGCCTCAGGCTGAGTAAAGATCTTATGCAGCCTTTCCTGCTAAGCCAAAACAGGAAATACTCTAGTATGTCTGAACAAGAAAAATGTTCCCAGCAGAATGATTCCTTAAGCCTGAATTAGCAGTACCTCAATAGCCTGTCAACAGGGCTCTGCATCAAAGAATTTCCTGAAGGAAAAAAAGAATCAAATTCCCTTCTTGATTTTTTGCTTTATTAATTTGAACATCAAATGAGTTAATGTGTTCTACACAAGATTGGTGGTTCAGCTCTGCAAAAGCATATGAAGCATTTATGACTGTTTGTATATACATATATGCAAACATAAGCATTATTTTGCATGGTTACATCTGCATTTTGCTTCAAACCCTCTGTCTTCTTTTCATCACAAACCATGTTTTAAATGATTAAAACTAGTCCATGCTAATAACAAAATAATAGACACAATCTTTATTTTCAGACTTACTTGGATTCTTGTCAGTGGCATGCATTGAAATACTTTGAAAAGTGTGTACTTTTATACACCTTTAGCCAAGAGAGAAAAATCATAGCTCAAAGAGATGAGGCTAAACTCACTTTCTGTTTGCCTTTTTTCCAGTATGTTATGCTAAAAATGCCCTTGTTTTTTTCCCCTCAAACTCTAGTAAGTCTAGTAAGTCTAGAGTCTCCAAGGGGAAGCAGTACTTTCTTACATTGTTATCATTTTAGTCACCATTTCTTTTATCATGCTAAAAACCTGAAACCAATTAACAGTACTCCTCTCTTGCCCTTTATGCCCGATGCACACACTGATCTCCAGAAGAATTTTCCCTAAATCCCCTTCTTACCACTGGTAGTTTCTTCTTGTGTGAGGGAATTACAATAAGATTGAGGCCAAACGTCTCTCTTAGAGACAGATAGCAAGTTGATTTGTTGCAACACTAACCATGCATTAAACATTGTCTTACAAAGCTGCATTCTTGGTGAAGTGACAGTGCATTAGCAAATGAAAATGTTAAGTGAAATTACTGATTGATTTTACAAAATAATCTCTTTTGTGATTTGGGATGTTATGAAGAGAAACATTTGCACCATTATGAGAAGTCACTCATTTTTCATACATACACTGACTGGTTTGTATTCCATATAGATCCCTGAACTGCCTCACTATAGTAGTGACATCAGAGCCCTACATGTGTTGCATGAGTTACATAAAATACATAATCACATCCATGTAATATAGTTGACATATATATGCTTTTTAGTAGATACCTAGCCACTCATAAACCTAAAACATGTGCTCCAGTATTCTTCAGAATGTCCAGTGTGCCCAATACTCCTCTTACATTCATGATACAAGAAGTAAAAAAAATGAAAGTAATTTATTTAGAGTGCTAGACAAGCCAGACTGCTTTGAGGCTTGGATGTAAAGAATATGGCACCTCATGAAGCCATATGCATGTCATCCATACATGACGCATGGGTTGATCGTCTTTCTCTGATTGTATGGGCTGTTTCCACTCTGCTCCTTAAATCTGAAGAGGTCTTTAATACCGACCCACTGAGCCTGAAACCAGCTCAGGGGTTTATCTCTATAAATCAACAATTTTCCACCATGGTATGGACCCCCCTTCCAATACAAATCAAAAAGGCCTAATCCAAAACCCATGACAATATTGCTGACCCTAGACCTTCGCACATGTTTACTTTGACTGTGGTCTTATCAAACATGCTCTCTTTTGGACTACCAATCACCGTCCAGAGCAGGATCACTGTAAAAACACAGTGCTGATGTATCTAAAGTCAGACACACAAGATTTAAGGGCTGGTCTTGAACTGTATTTCACCAGTTAATATCTCTGCTGATATCATATATTTGAGGGCCTTTTTTTTACTGCATTCCACATTCCTTTGCATATTTCATGTTCTTGTGCATATTCCTCTTTCTATGATGGCAAACAGTCTCCACAGACCTTTTCAAGTTGCTCTTAGCTGACAAAATATGTTTCAGTATAAACACTGCATAAAACCCTTTCTGAATCAGACTTTTCCATCTATCCTTGAAGCGTTAAGAAGGGATTCAAATATATTTCCTTGACACCATTTGACTCACTGCAGAATTTTGCTATGTTTTAAGTACACTATTGACTGCATTAAATAACCTCATAATCACATTTAAAAGCTTAGTGATCTAGTGCCACCAATGTACTAAAATATATGATAACAAATGCAGTCAGCGTTTTCCATACCATATGGTTGTAAATGTTATTCTGCAGGGAACCAATTAAAACTATGGAAAACTTGGAACATGGACATATGGAACAAAACAAAGCAACTTATCTTGTCACCATGGTGCTTGCTCAGTACATCGATTAGGGAATGGTAATATTGTAGGACAAACAAACGCCACTTTAATTAAAGTGTGCTGAAAGGCAATATACAGTAGCAATCTAAAACATTTATTTTTGCTGTGCTGATGTAGGTTTTTCTTTTAATGAGAAAGAAAGGGTAAAATACACTACTGTAGAAACAAAAAAAATGCAAATTTTGATATTTGGAGAAATGCAATATTAGTATTAATTTATTGAAAATTTTCCTTTTTTAACATTCAATAATAAAAGGATAGAAAACTGAAAAATAATATTTACATTTCAGGGAAGAATATTTAAAATATTGCTAAGGACGTAAGGTGCACCAGAGAAAAGTAAGTTTAAGCAGAGACTTAGCCCTAAAAGCCTATCAAAAACGCTGCCAAAATGCAACACTTCAGAGGAAAATGTGACTCCAATGTGGAAGAAACAGAAATCATTTTGCTAAAATATCCCCCAGAAAAAGCAAAGAGTTTTCAGGAGACAGAATCCTGGTCACCTCCTTAGCCTGGGGCAAGCGGAGAGAATTGCCCAAACTTGCACTTTCCAATCCTTCTGGAGAGTTCAGGGCCACCGTAGTTCGAGAGCCCCGCAACGCCCATGACACAAAGTGCCAATAAGGGAGACGTTACGTACTTGGGGCAAGGCTCCCCTTTGCCTATGACACCTTGAACTGTCATGCAGATGAAAATAATTGAAATAATATTAAATATGGTAGTTATTACTGCCTCCTTGCACTGCAGCTGCAATTCACCTTGCTTTGTCTTGATGTGGAATTTATGCGTCTCTGAGCTGTATTTTAATTTTACAATGGCTAGAACAATTGGTACAGAACTGCAGGAACAACTTATGTTAATTCTGTTGGTCAGCATAGGAATGATCCAACACAGCCAAGATCTGCCAGGAACTGCAATATAAAAATATAACATCTTTCTCACATAAGCATTTAGCCATCTTGTGGCTGGACTGCCGAGCACTCCAGACTGTGGCGTGAGCTTCTGTTTTGGTAAATAACTTATTGATTGCACAGCCAGAATCTATCTGGCACAGTAGTTCAATTTAGTAGTTCATAAAAGGTATGGCACACAGAGACGAACAGAAATAATTAGGCAACATATCTTATTCTAAATACTGTATCAATACTAAAGATGATCATGGAGAGAATTGTCTAGTATTGCTTTAAAGCATTGAAATAATAGATCAATCATTTTTAAGTGTGATTAAAGGTAAATACAAGGTAAATTGATTCACTGCCTATGTTATAATGCCTGCACAACAATATATTTCTTTAATATATGTTACATTTTTTATTTCTCTCTATAAAAAATGACTAACATTAAAAAAATATGAGAACAAGCCATCCCACCAGAGATCTCTTTTTGCTAAGGTTTGGCTCAGTTGCACCTATTTTGACTATGGACTATTCTTATTTTCTCCTTAATAAAATTCTGTCATAATATATTGTGAAAACCAAAGAAACATATTCTTATGTTAAGAGACACTAATGACTGATTAAATAAGCCATCTCCCTCTTTAATCATGGTTTTGCTGAATATAAAAAAAAACTCATTTAACACCACTACGGGCAATTCATCATCCCTGGTAAACCTGCTGCCCTAGCTAACGCAAAAGATTTCAATACAAATATTTAAAAAAAAAACACAATAACAATAAACAAAACAAATTACATTGCTAATATATAATTTTAAATTAGTAACTTCCAAAAAGTTCAAGCATATATTCTGGTTTCATATTTAACACACCGTGCTGTACTTTTAGCCCATTGAAATCACTGATAAAGTATATCAGGAACTATGTTCATCACTACATAGTGATTTACTTAATTTTCCTGAACCATCAAGTTCCTGATTCTCAGTAAAAATCATATTGCTAGGAAAAGAGGCATACATAGATTTCTGCTTTTCATGCAGATAAAAAAGGGGCCAAAGGCAAGAAGAGATACATATGCTACCAAAGAATGGTCTGCTTCCTCTCAGCGTGCCCTAAGGCTGCGCCAAATTATGAACATCTAAACTTGCTTGAACTGATTCCAAATATTTAAAAAAGAAACAGAGAACAACATGACTCCATCCATTCTTGCACAGACAAGTCCTAAAAACAAAAGTAAGCTAAGAATATAAATGGGATTTGTACAAACCAAAATGCCTGACACACAGGAGTGATTATAGATAGATGAACACTTTTCTCCCTGCAGAGTACGAAAATACTGGTAGGACACTCTGAGTGTGTTTGAAATTAAACAACACTCAGTCCAACATATGGACTTGCGATATGCTCCAGGAACACTTTTCATGTCTATGAGAATTCTCCAACCCATGAAGCCATTCCTTTGCACTGCAGGGTGCTCAAGGTGGAAAGAAGGGATTCATCACCCCTGCAGTTATTGACACACATCTATTTAGGCATTTGTCAGAACAGGAGTAATGGCAATACAATTTAGATGAAAAATTGTCAATGGCAGCGCAGCCTAAGGTCACTCTCTGATCTCTACTTTATATTTCTTAAGTTTTGTATTTCTGTCGAGTCAGTTGAATAAATCTCAGCAGATCAGAGGACCATTACGTAGCATTTTACAGACTGTAAGTATTTTGAAGAGAAAATATTATACAGAGCTTCCTTTCCCTTATATGGAGACACAAGTAAAATCTGGGCTTATATTGCTGTTGAAAGGATATCTGTTCCACTTTAATGGAATTAGGAAAGTCTATTAAAAATAAACAGGGCATGATTCTTTTTTTTCTTTTACTAGCTAAAGAGGAATAGTATTTTTGCTCAATAGAGCAGGCTCAAAGAGAGGCTGATAAAATCTAATACTAATGTGTTCATAGCCTTATTTCAGCATTTCATCTCTGGATGAATTTTGTATGTATAAATATCAATGAATATTTGCTACTCCTGGAAAAAGATAGTCTTAAAAATATAAATATATATATTTAAAGTACTTAAGAGAGAATTGAAATATTCTGCCACATGATTTCTCAAATGGATCAGTAAGCTAGTTAGATTTATTTAGGAAGCCGAATGCAGATGCTTTCTGATCTGAGTTGTCTAAGACATGAACAGAATAGCAAAATAGAAAGCAAATTCTGTGAGAATGAGCTCTACTGGTAAAAATAGCCTATTACAACCAACAGAGAAGATCCAGATCCTCTTACTGAAGTCATATGCAGAATACTGTACATTGTTTTAAAACCAGTCTTATGAATAGGCTGCAATGATGGAAACATCAACATGAGAAATGACATAAAATTGCAATTTTACTCTGAAGATATTCAGGAGCATTGGGCCCATAAAACATGCGTCAGTTAACATTAGCAAGAAAAAACACAATTTTTATTCTGCTGACTTTTAGTCTGTGAAATCAATTAATGTCGAGGATACAAAATGATAGATGTGCTCAATAGTAAGAGAAAATCCAGCTTCAAATATCACTTCAAAATGCACAAGGACAAGGCAAACTTTGTACCACAGTTAAATGAAATCATCATCTGAGTCTGCTCTATGTGAATAACATATTCTTTACAAGAATGCTTCAGCATAAAAAAAACACTCCAACAGTGTATTAGAGAATATTTAAATATCAAAATCTTTAATTAGTATATAATTTGTCAGACAAACAGCAATGAGATTTGAAGGTCTGAATACTTTCAAAATTGCAGGACACCAGAGTCGCAAATCATGCCTCTTTAAGCAGTTCCTAAGCCACCATGGCTATATGATACATTACATTACCCAAGAATTAAACTAACAGAGATTCCACATAATCAAGGCAAAGGAGTAAAAAAAAAGTCAATAGTATTAATATAATATTAATATCAATTAAAGCTAAGACCATTTCTCTGAACTGAACTATTTCTCTGTAAATTTAAATGTCTACCCACTTAAGAATAAACACTCCCTATGGAAGGTGCCTACAGACAGAAGAGGAGTCCAGTTTTCCATCCCCAAGCTGAAGTTTGTAAAATGTCTGATCAGTACACAGTATGTTTGCCCTGGCTCTCCTCATTCTCAGCACAGAACTGGAACAAGTTGCATACAGCTCAATTCCCATCATCCTCCTGTATTCCCAGTAACAGAAGATATGCATGCCTGGGGACAGGAATAGAAAAGACATTACTCAGCTTTCACTTTACTAAAAACATTTTCTTTATGGAGTAAAGCTAGCTACAAAGCTTTCCTGTAGCTGTCCTGTGTCTTTTTTTTCTCTCCTTCACTGCTAGGAATTCCTGTTCAAGGATGTGGTACTTACTAAGTTCTGTAATTAAAGAACAGACGATGAAGAGCTAAAAATCAGTTTATATCTTTTCTCCAGAGACACTACAAAGGATGCACTTAAAACAGACAAAGGGTGTGAAGAAACAGAGACTAGACTGTTTCAGTATTAGGTGCAAGATGACAGAAGGCTCCATCAAATGCGAGCAATAACATTGTGGCCCAGCAGAGCCTTCTTTCAAACCAACATGAAAGCCTCTCTTTGTGTCAACACATCAATAGCAGAAGTTACTCACAAGAAATAAAATTTTAAATAAATAAGTAAATAAAACAGAAAGAAAACCCCATTCCTCTGTGATAGGAAATATCTTGTCATTTTCAACATTTGTTTCTCTCAATTTATATTTCACTGGGTTTTGAATACCACTGTCCTAGAGGAATAGTTCTGGAGACTAGCAAGGAAAAAGACCTAGTTATTAAAGCTCAGGAGATTCAACTATCCTAAGCTTTAGGAATGTTGATTTAAGTTAATTAGATGCCCTCAGAAACATCTGCAATTATATAAACCTTGACTCCTGAAATTAATCTCCCTCTAACAATAGCAACTAGCAATTACAGACAGACTACGTAAGCATAGGGAAAGCAGGAAGTTTTGAAAAGAGCCTTCCCCATTATTTAGATTCTTGACAAGATCGGAGACCAAATATAAATAAGACATTTGTGCACTCCATAAACAATTTCAACAATATCTTTCATATTATTATTCTACTTCCCACTTTTCTTTTTCTGTCTTTTTTTTGGGGGGAGGGGAGAGATTTCCACTGATTGGCCTTGGCCTTGTCTCATTCACCAACTATTTCAAACAATCCATTGACTACCAACAAGCCATTCCTAGCCTAAATGTGTCAGATCACAATAGTGCTCACAATAGGACTCAGTAATAATGCTGAGGCATTGCATAGGCTTTGTAAGTACCCAAGTATTCTGTAAAGATAAAAAGATGAAGAAAACACACAGAAATTCCCTTGCGCAGCTTGTTACCTACTCTTACACATCTTGGGATAATATCTTAACTAGAAGAGCAGTTCTGAATATACAGTAGTATATTCCATATTCCTCTTTTTAGGCAATTAATCTAACTCACATAATTTGTTACCACAAACTGTTAAGAACCCTCAGAACAAACAAGACTGTTGCTCTTAAAAAAAAAAAAAAAGAAAAAAAAGGAAAGAAGGAAAAAAAAGCACACCTGAAGCAAAAAAAAGCATACACTGTCACAGCTGAATGACTAATGGTCAGGACTAAATCTTTTTATCTTCAAGACAAAAAGCTATAGTTGTGTACAGTGTCAGTGACATCCAGTTCTATTAACTGCAGCTGGGATTTCTGCAAAGATCTCCAGAGGACCAAGCACAGACTCAGCTCCTGTTAAAACTGACAGCTGGTTGACTTTAAATATGTTCTCAAGAACCTGTGATGCTCTGAATACACCTGTTGATGATAAACTTACCAGTCTTGACCCTTGAAAATACCTGTAAGAGCATGCTAAATTATGACTGTATGGAAGACCTATTCTAGATGCTGGAGAAAAGTTTGCACAACTTGACCATCACGTATGTTTCAATGTTTTGTTTAGTTCAAAGCAAGCAATAAAACTCTCACATATTTCCTAAAAATTGAAGGGAAAATACAGCATTCAACAGTTGCATAAATATGAATGCAAAAGAGGCATATGTCTAGTTCCCCCCTTCTTTAGGAGATATAAGTTTAATTAAGAGGAATGTATTTTTAGTACTTATGAAGGATGCCACCTAGACTAGGTCTTCTCTCCTGCCATCAGTAATATTCTTGTACGTCTCAACATTTTCTAGAAAGGGCCTCCCTAGACACAAATTAGAAATACTGGGTGCTACAACCCTTTCATCACCCAAGTGAGATACAAGTTATTTGTGTTGGGAGCTGCACCACAGCACTCACATAAGTAAACATGCATGTGCACACATACACACACCTACTCGCCCCATCAGTTCTTTCTTCCTTTTATAAGAATTTAGCTTTGCACTTTGGTAGGTTTTATATATTTAAAACTTCTACAAGAAAGGTCGGATGGAAGATCTGGGGAACTACAGGTCTGTCAGCCTGACCTTGGTATCAGGAGAAGTTATGGAGCAGCAAATCTTGAGGATGATCACACAGCATGTGTGAGACAATCACGCGATCAGGCCCAGCCAACATGACAGGCAGATCCTGCCTCACCAACCTGATCTCCTTCTATGATCACACCAGTCGCCTAGTGGATGAGGGAAAGGCTATGGACGTGGTCTGTGTAGCCTTCAGTAAGGCCTTTGACAGTGGGCCATCCCCCACTGCCTTCTGTTGGAGAAGCTAGCAGCCCATGGCTTGGACAGGTGGACTCTTGGCTGGGTAAAAATCTCTCAATCTTTTCTTCCCCAGGCTAAACGGGCCCAGTCTTCCCTCATGCAACAGATGCTCCAGTCCCTTAATCACCTTCGTTGCTCTGTGCTGGACCCTCTCTAGAAGCTCCACGTCCCTCTTGCCCTGGGGAGCCCAGAACTGCCCCCAATACTCCAGGTGCGGCCTCACCAGAGCTGAGCAGAGGGGCAGGATCCCCTCCCTCCACCTGCTGGCAACGCTCCTCCTCATGCAGCCAGGAGCCCATGGGCCTTCTTGGCCACGAGGGCACACTGCTGCCTCGTGGTTAACTTGTTGTCAACAAGGACTCCCAAATCCCTCTTTGCAGAGCTGCTTTCCAGTAGGTCAACCCCTAATCTGTCCTGGTTCTGGGGTTATTCCTCCCGAGGTGCAGGACCCTGCACTGACCTTGTTGATGCTCATGAGGTTCCTCTCTGCCCAACTCTCCAACCTGTCCAGGTCCCTCGGAAGTGTTGGCCACTCCACCCAGTTTGGTATCATCTGCAAACTTGCTGAGAGTGCACTCTGTGCCCTCGTCCAAGACGTTGATGAACAAGCTGCACCATGCTAGAGCCAATACTGACCCCTGAGGGTCATCACTGGCCATAGACTTCCACCTAGGCCCCATTTATTACGACCCTCTGATCTCTGCCATCCAGCCAGTTTTCAGTCCACCTCAATGTCCACTCATCTAACCCACGCTTCCTGTGCTTCCCCATGAGGATATTTTGTGAGACAGTGTGAAAGCCTTGCTGAAGTCAAGGTACATGCACAGCTCACCCTCATCCATCCATCCATCCAGTCATCCCATCATAGAAGGCTATCAGGTTGGCCAAGCACAACTTCCCCTTGGTGAATCTATGCTAACTACTCCTGATCACCTTCTCTGCCTCCACATGTCTAGAGATGATCTCTAGGATGAGCTGCTCCATCACCTTTGCAGGGACAGAGATGAGGCTGACTAGCATGTAGTTTCCTGGCTCCTCTCTCCTGCCCTTTTTTAAGACTGGAGTGATGTTGGTTTCTTTCAATTTTCTGGGACCTCCGGCACCCTCCATGATCTCTTGGAGATGATGGAGAGCAGCTGAGCAATAAATCCCGCCGATTCCCTCAGCACTCTTGAGTACATCCCATCTGGACCCATAGATTTTGCATGTCCAGTTTGCTTAAATAATCTATAGTCGGATCCTCCTTGACCAGCAGAAAGTCCTCCTCCCTCCCGCTTTTCTCTCTTGTTTCCAGGCTCTGCAGTCCATGGGGACAAGCCTTAGCAGAAAAGACAAAAGCAAAGAAGGCATTTAGTAGCGTTTCTCTGCATTGACCATCATCAAGGCATCCTCCCTACCCAGCAGTGGGCCCACGTTTTCCCTAGTCTTTCTCTTGCTGCTGATGTATTTGGACAAGCCCTTACTGTTGTCCCTGTAATCTCTTGTTAAATCTAATTCCAAATGGGCCTTGGCTCGCCTTGTTACAACCCTACATTCTCTGACCGGGTTCCTATATTGTTCCCATGTGGTCTGACCCTTCCACATTGTGTATGCATTCTTTTTCTCTTTACACTGTCCCAAGAGCTCCTTGCCCAATTATAGGGGTCTCCTCCCCACCTTGCTCAATTTCCTTCTCTTAGCATTGCACCAATCCTGACCTTGGACAAAGTAATGCATGAATATTAGCCAACTCTCCCAGACCTTGTTTCCCTCTAAGGCCTCCGCCCAGGGGATTCCCGTAAGCAGCTCCCTGAAGAGGTCGAAGTTGGCTCTCTTGAAATTCAAGGTTACAATCCTACTTAGTGCCCAGCTTCTTCCTCGCAGGATCATGAATTCCAACATCTCATGGTCACTGCAGCCAAGACTGGTCACCCCAGCAGACATCAGCATGGTTGAAATTCCCTTTTAGGACCAGGGCCTGTGAACACGAGGCTACTACAGCCTCATCCACTGCTTTTAGGTCAGGTGGCCTGTACTAAAGAAACAGAACCATGTTGCCTCTGTTGGCCTGTCCTTTAATCCACACCAACAGGCTCTTTACTCACACTTTGTCCTCCCCTGTACTGGGCACCTTCCTAAAAAGCCTAAAGCTATAAATCGTCACGTTCCAGTCATGAGAGCTGTCCCACCATGTCTTAGTAATTGCAGTGAGCCCATGGCACTGCAGTTGTGCCCTGCACATGCATCTCCAATTCCCCTTGTTTATTCCCTTTGTTTATTCCCCATGCTGCATGCATTTACATGGAGGCATTTGAGTTGGGCTCCCAGCTCAGCTACCAGGGGGTAGCTGTAACTCAACTCTGTGACCTTCAGTAGTTCTCCTGTTTTGCCTCTCCAGGCTCTGGACATCCTTCACTGGCTCTGGAGTTGGGCTGGTTTGAGTGGTATAGTTTGCCATCCTCTACCTTATAACCTGCTTCCTGATGATACCTCTCTGCCCTGATGATTATAGTTTAAAGCCTTACCAATGAGCCCTGCTAGCTCATGACCAAGGACTCTCCTCCAGCTTTGGGAAAGATGAATCCCATCTGATGCCAGCATGCCCGGTGTCATGTAAGGTTTCCTATTGCCGAAAAACCAATATACTCCAACCTTGACTTCTGCTGCTGCTCAGCTCAGTAAGAGGGGTGAAATAGGCCTGCAGGCCTTCTCCCTGTTTGTGTCACAAGTCTAGTATTTCTTAAGGAGACTCCCTTGTTTCCAGAGTACCCTTGAGCCCCTGTCATTTGTATAACCATTTCTGATTTATGGGAGCAAAGAGCAGATTCTGTTCTTACAGATTGATGTTAATATCAGTAATTGTTTTCTGGTTGGCAAAGATGGAGCTAGATTTTAATCACTATGTCAGCTAACTAGGTGGTATTCTTCACAGTATCAACAAAGAGCAGCAATCCAAATCTAAAGAAATGTGCATAGAGTTAAAATACACATTTAACTGACCTTAAAGGTAAGTGTTTAAACAGTCAATTAACAATGAAGTATACAGGTAATTAAACATGACTATAAAGATTTAGAACATTATCCAAGGTAAGCATCTTGCTTACCTTCCAGCTTGGTGGGCTACAAAGAGAAATAATCTCACAGATCGGATGACTGCCTAGCTGTCTAGCAATGGACAGCATGTTGCAAGGTGGGAGAAAAATGGCAATTCAAAAGCAATTCATTTTATGGCAAAAAGGAATATTTGTCTTAAATATCTTAAGATGCTACAGACAGAAAATCTGTAGCTTTTTTACTAGATACAGATACAGGAGGAAATGGTAAACTGCAATACTACAAGTGTGTGTGGACAAACACAGTGTAGCAGGGTCTTCAAATTGTTGAAATGTTTACTACAACACTACATTAATTTCATATTAAAAAAGAAAAAATGAAAAAGAGGAGAAAAGGAAAAAGGGGGAGAAAGGGAGGAGAAGAAGGGAGGGAGGAAGGGGGGAAGGAAGAGGGGAAGGTAAAAAAAAGAAAAGGGGGAAAAAGAAAAAAGAAAAGGGGGGGAAAGGAAAAAAGAAAAGGGGAAAAAGAAAAGAGAAAAGGGGGAAAAAGAAAAGAGAAAAGGGAGAGAGAAAAAGGGGAAAAGGGAGGAAAAAGAAAAAAGAAAAAAAAAAGTAAAAGGAAAAAAACAAGTTCTTTCTTCCCACTCACAAGAAGGTGTAAAGCTGAAAGGACAGGGAAACAAGAAGTGTAAGTTTACTTGTTTGCTGCTGTCTGGTATACACGTAAGCATTAAAATGGAGTGTTTTAATATACAATGTTATATTTTACCAGTCTGAAACAGTCTCGTTTGCTATTCCCCAACAGACATAAACTAATGCTATCAGAACTGGTAAAGCTACTCCATACTTTCACACCTGTAACACAGAATAGAACTTGAATCCCCAACCCAGTGGAAAACTTAAAAGGCATTTGATAGCAAGAGTAAAATTTCAAAATAAGATCTACAAGACAGGGAGATGGAGGCGGAAGAGGGAGGAATAACCAGCGTTTTTCTTATGCTATATTTTTTGCCTCCATATGTAATTTGGTGATGGGATGCATTCAAATTGTTTTATCTGGAGAGAAATACTGAATACAGAAATGGCATATAAGCCTTTTTCACAACGATGTTTTAGAAGCAACTAACATACAGTAACTATGAAGAACTCTACAAGAAGTCAAGAATCAAGAACTCATTTTCTTTCAGGCATCAGAAAACTTTCTATTTACCTAAGTTTAACTAATATTTTTTAGACATCTTGATTTTCTTTTCATCTTTTCTTCTTAAACAAATTTCTTCCTTACGTAGACTCTTTAGTTAAATTCTCTTTTCAGACTGTGGGCTTGTAACTGGCCAAATTCACACACTATAGTGAAGGGGAAGCTTCTAAAGTTATGGTTTGGGGACTTTTTTAACATGAAGGTCAAGATTTTGATCATGTGACAGACATGTCACACTCTGCAGGCTCTGCCAAACAGTCACTTGTCTTTTGCAGAGCAATCAAGGGACTTCAGCCTCAGAAAACCCTCTTTCTTTCTCGTTCAGAGACATAAAAAATGGGTGAAAACTATGCAATGATTCCGAGAGGTGCATAAACAGCTGCTAAGATTAGACCACTAAATTCCCTTTCACATGTGACCTAAAACGGAATATGAGTCCACGTCTCTGGAGACAAAAGACTAGAACTACGAGCAGTTCCACTCTCTCACTTCAGGAATATATGCTTTAATGCTGTTTCCTCAGTTATGCCACTCTTCCAAAGGGTAAATGGTGCCTTTGCTTATACTTCGTAGAGTTGCCATCACTGCAATCCTAGTGTGAGTAAAATTCTCAAGGGCAGGAAGAAACTCCAGCATGTAGCACAGAAATGAAAAAAAGCAACATTTTTGTATGTGCTTTCTGTGGCCAGGCTCTCTGAGCAGATCGAAAGCACAGTACGTAGTGATGCCTCTCACCATTAAATTATTTACATAATTTTAAAGCAGGGTACATCTTCACCTATTGCCAGACTCTTCAATCTGGTAAAGGGTCTGTACTTTCACCATGTCAGACAGAGATTAACTCATCCCTCTCTGAGGGTTGATAGGAAGGAAGTTTATCGTGACTAACTGCACACTAGCCTTATTAATATAATTCAGTCTAGAAACTCTTTGCAAATTAAACAGCAACTCATTTAGAAGAAAATCTGTAATTCACAGAAATATGATTAATAATATGTTTGTAAACTGATGTGTGTTCTTTTAAAAAATTAACCTACTATTTCATTCCTTCTGACTCAGCTGTAACTCAGCCATGCCTGCAATTGGCTTTGATGGAATGTTAAAACCTTTGTTAAGTAAAAAGGCTGCTGAATCAGCCAACTAATCACTTGCCAACTCTCTAAATTTAGGAGAAACTGCTCCTTCAAAGGTTGCAAAGACATCACTGTCTTTCTCAAGAATCACAAGCATCCAAAATGGGGCAATTCTGCTTCTCATTAAACAAAACAAAAAACAAGAAAAAAAATCCTTACTTGTCCTGCTAACCCACTGCCCACAGAAGATTATGCAAGATTCACCAAGCAGTATTTGCCCTTCTCTGTTCTCTGAGAGAACTCACAGACTCTCGATCTCCATTTATCTCCTGAGTAATAAAAGCATGGCAGTACCTAAAGAAACAGAGGATTCTTCTTCCCTATCAGCTCAACTTTGCTCAGAACTTTTTATCCTTCGTGTATAAAAAGCAAACATATTTATTAAGTAAAATAATTTTTATCCTCAGTAGTGTAATGTAATCAATGTACAACAAGATTAGCAATAACCATTAGGAAAAAAGTCACTTCAGTGTGATGGTGTGTTGCTTAATCAAAGGCTGGTTCACTTGCTAACTTAGTTAATTAGTGTTAGGCACTGTACACAGAGCCATTTCTACGTAGGAAACTAGAACAGATTCAAAACTGTGTCAATTACAAAAAGATTTAAGCACAATTATTGCTACCAAGACCCAGCTGTCCTTCCTAAATTGTATAAAACAGGTAATTCTTGTCGGAAAATTACATTGTGCTCTAGACAAAAGGTTATGTTAGGAGGCTTAAGACTGATAAATTGAAGGTGGAGGAGGGGAATTTACAAAAGCAGGTTATGACTGAACAAAATGGAAACAGGCCAGTGCGTTAGGTCTATTACACACTGCTCAGTTATTGTCAGGTGACACAGTACAGGAGGAAAATGAGTGGTCTGACATCACCCAGACGTCATTCATTTCTAAAGCACTCCTAACCTTTTCACTGCCACATCCCCGTCCTCCTTACTGGGCTACGCTCTAACATTAGCCTCTCATTAGAAAAGTGATGTTATTACAGGTGTTGCGGACCAGTCCAATGCTGCTGCCACACACCTGTCTTCTGTGGAGAGAAAGAGCATTGCAGGGACCTTTTCAAGTCGCTGCAGCGCTGCATCTGACCTCTCCCAAAACCACAGGCTGCCAAAAAGCACTCCTGTCTGCTCCAGGCCTGCCCTCTCTATCAATATCCCAGCCTCTCCCCAGTATCCCCCTGCCACACGCTCACTGTCAGTGCAACCCAAGCATGGCTAAAACAGAGCTTTTCCTCCCCCTTTTACTTCGCTTCTCTTTTACAGGGACAAATAAATAACACAACTATCCTGTTCACCACGGAGGCCCTTAGTGGCGCCATCGTGCTCAGTTCAGCCGCACGCACCTCCCGGCTCCACGCACACAGCCTGCCAGCAGCTGAGTCTTGCAGATCCTTCCCGACCAACCTCTGCTGGAGCTAACGCTCCGCTCTCACCTGATGACTTGCCCCCAGCAACATCCCCTCCCCTGGCTTCAGCAGAGGTAACCTGGCTCCTTCCAGAGCCCTGGCAGGAAAAATCCTTTCCCGCTCTGTCACTCCGACCCTGACGCATTGGCCCAGTACGTCCACCCCTTGGCTCTCCTTGCTCTACCCCATTAAACAGAACTGCTAACCTTCACTTTATAACCTTTTCAAATCTTTCTCTGCTTCACCTGTCATACCCCATTGAATGATGAAAAGTTCAAATAATTCAAATAATGAAAAGCTCCAACTGGTCAATAACAAAAGACTCACAGAAACAGGAATTAGATCTTCTCATTTCTCTCATGCTGCCCCTATGGTTAAAGGTATGTTCCCAAATCTGTTTTCCTTTTCCACAAACTCCTCTTTAGAGATTCCCTCCGTCAAAATGCATACAAACAGGTTGGTAAATATAAAAGCTACCACTTTCCTATGACTTTCTCAGTGTCCTCTGCTCCTTCCTGCATGCTTTCCAACTCAGTCTATGGATGGCTTAAGAGAGGGACTGAAGAGGGTTTTTCTTGCCCAGTATCTGTGCAGCACCTTGCACGGCAGGATCCTCGTCAGTACCACAGCAACACGGTGGTATTTGTGGATGATCTCAGGGTAAACTGACAAACAGCGCAGTGAAGAGCTTCTGGAAACTAGCATAGTTCCATGTAAAACAGTGAATAAAGTATGACAGCTACACAAATAATTCAACACCCAAAAAGTTATTCAGGCTACAGCTCCACTCTGTCTTTATCATTCCAATGTACTTCTGCTCTATCAAGGGAGAACTCACCAAGATGTGTTTTATTCTTGCATTCCACTTTTCTTTTTTTGTGAAAAGGGAGAAAATATCCCTGCACTAGAGAATAACAAGTGCCAATTTTATTTCCCCTTAGCTAGAATCTAGCTAGAAGAGCTAGAAATCCAGAGAAGAAAAAAATACTCTTATCTCTAAGCTTCTACTATGTACCTGGGGCCTACATGTCTTTGCTTGTATCACGAAAAGCTCTTCAATCATCCATTATATTTTCCTTCCAACTGTGGGTTATTCTTTAAAGTAGTTTTACACGTTCCATCCAATTTGGGGGTCATTTTGGTTTGTCTTTAAGGTGGGGCTCCCTCTCCTTTCTTTCGTAGACAAGACTTCTAACCAGAAGACCTCATTTTCAGGATTAAGCCTTTATGATCCTTTTTCCAATTTCTTATTTATACTTATGTGCATAAATTCACGGATCCTTCTTCGTTCAGCTTTTCGCATCCCTTAAACACAGACTGCTCTCACATTTCAGTCAGTAGTCCTATAATGAAGCTTTACACTCATTTCATCTGTATTTCTTTGCAAGTCAACCCTTCTCATCATTGTCACAATTCTCTGAATTCCTCCAATTAACAAATACTTTTAGTTATGTGCTAACCAAAACTGAATGAAGCATCCACCATGAAACTGAACAGCAATGATGACAAAGAAAGAAACTAAGAACATAGGATATAATTCTCCCTAATACAGACATGTGTGTGTGTCTACGTGCACACACCAGTTTGTGTATGTATGTTTGTTTGTATGCATCCACATATAAATATATAATATAATGGACTGTTATTGTCTTACTATGTAATATAAAGTATGTATTTCAAAACTGCATGTTTTACAATTATATTGCACAAGGATGTCTTATTTAAGTTACACTAATGCTCCCATCTCCATCCCACTATTTTTATGTTCTCAGATTTTCTTCCTTGCACAATGTATATTTGAAATTATTGTGCACTAAAAAATTTCCAATATACTTTTTATTTACTTTACTCACCTTAGTATGCCGTTAAGATGCATGCAGCACTGCTCACAATTATTCCCAGTTTAAATATTATCTCAGAACTACATTAGTGCAATGTTTACTCTTTTTTCCTCATTATTGATGGACCTGACTCCTAGGTTCCTGCTGGAAGAAAGCACATTGTTTCTTCTGACAGATTTAAGGAATAAATGCTTAATCAGATTTAAGTCTCTGATCCTACAACCATTTTGAAGCACGCACAACTTACATATGTGCATTGTACCACTGAAATCAATACCATTACTCATATTCTTAATTCTGTACATATTGTAAGTGCCTAGCTAAATGGAGTCAGGTCCCTTGTGTGCTACTGAGATATATGAGGAGTTAAGGCCTGATTGCTCGTCTTAACACTTCAATTTTTTTTTTCCTATGCTTGGATAAGTTTAGCAATTTCTGGGAAAACAACTGTGCACTTCCTCTAAAATGTTTTCTCTCTTCCCATAAAGCCAGCACTTTATCCATCTAAATCAAATATTATTTTCAAAGTAACTCCTGGCTATCATTGATAACAGAAGTGCAGATAGGCAACTAAAAGGCAATATGAATAAATACATAAGTGACTCAGCTTGTTCTTAAACTGTGGTCACATAAATCTGCTCAAGTCATGCCATCATCAGTAATTGTTCTTTGAACTTTGCTGCCTCAGAAACAAGCACAACATTCATTTTTCATAGCTATCAAAGCAATGCCATAGGAGTCTCTTAGTAGCTTCTCAAGGGCATCTGCCTGGTCATGGGCTTGGCCTTCACTTTGAAAAATGTCCAGTGACACAGTCCAGTCTTTCTCAGTGTACATCTCTCTGGGGCATAATTCTCTATTTTCCCTGTGTATTATTCTGTCAGGTGTAACATTGGTTTGGCACTATAGTCTCTTTTCCTATGGTCCCAAAAGACTAAAAGAATTTGAAAATTGAGGGTTTGTTGTTTTTGTTTTGTTTTCTTTTTCTCAAGCACTGTTAACTGCTGAAGATGACACAGCATTTAGAAAGATTATTTCCTCAGCTAATCTGCTGTTTTCTGCAGACTTATCCTTCAATCCGTATTTTGAAGCAGTTTTCTACAGTATGTGGGTATCTCAGCACTGCCTAGGCATAAAGCCCTTTCTTGGGGCATTTTCTGTCCTCTTGCTTTCCTTGAAGGCAGTACATGAAACAGGAGGCTCTTCACTAAGCACAGAGCAAAGACAAGAAGAAAAAAGAACTGGCTGGCAGTAACTTTCTCAACATCTCCCAAGGAGACTTCTATCAATCTTTTTAATTCTTACAGTTTCTCTCTTGACAGACTCCCCAGTTCTAATTCCAAGCAGTCATTCAGCTTCACTGCCGTCAGTCTGAACCACGTGTGACTACCTGAAAGATGCCAAACTTAACTACCCCAACATTATACACAACATTTCACATCAGAGAAGTACTGCAGAAATAATTTCTGGATTTGTACTTCTCTTATTTAATTGCCTTTACCATTTTTAAATTATTATGAAGTGCAGTAACACTGAACACTTAGACTTTTGATTTATCTTTTGTAATTAAATTATTACAGGATGATATATTGATTAATCAGTCACTCTTCTCCCACATGAGATATTAGCTGTATCTGAAAAAGTGTGACAGACAGAGGCAGAGAGATCTTCCACCAAAAACACTGATAATACAACATTCTGGGAAAGAAACAGGTAGATTTTGTGAAACATGATATTTTTCTACAAAATCTGGTAAAGTACTTCAAATAAATCAAGGACTACCTAGTCAATGTGTTGTATTTGGTGTATATGAATGTCCAAAAGCAGTATTGACTTCTTTCCCGGGGGCTAGTGAAGAAACTAAATCAACAGACAAAAAGCGGGGGCAAATCCCCTCATGATTTAATAAAGAATTAAAGTAGGAAACAAAAGATCGGAATAAAAGATGTTTTCATAATGAAGGAAAACGGATCCTCCACAAAAATATGTACTGAGACACATGCTGTTCTTCATATCCATAAATAATAAATAATATTATTTCCAGTAGGAAAGGCAGGGAAATAATAAGGTGACAAAAGCTGCAGATAACACCAAAATATCCAGGAGATTCAGATAAAAAGCTGCCTATAAGAGCTGCATAAATCACTCTTGATGCTGAGGGACCAGATAAAAAATAACAGCTGAGAAGTGCTAAGGAAGATGTAGAGAAACAACGCCACCTGTGTTATTTTGACTATATTAAGGTATCAT
Source organism: Crypturellus undulatus (assembly GCA_013389825.1). Lineage (NCBI taxonomy): Eukaryota > Metazoa > Chordata > Aves > Tinamiformes > Tinamidae > Crypturellus > Crypturellus undulatus. Next base: position 400,343 of record VWPW01012027.1, on the reverse strand, counting down.
TCACAATGAGATGGGCTTTAAACTGAGTGTTACCACACAGAAAAGCCCACACTCAGATTCCGTGAGGATTTTATCATAGAAAAACGCTTTCTGACAGAAAAATAAACAAATAAGTAGAAAATCAAGCACTCTTAAGAAAAGGCAACAAAACTGAAACATTGTTACGCTTCTGCATAGGTCTATGGCCAGGTCATGCCTTAAGTACTGCAGACAGGTCTAGTCTACACAACTTCAGAAGGCCACAGGAAAAAAATCAGTGACAAGGATGATCAGTGTGATGGAGCAGTGGTCATACAAGGAGGGACACTAAAAAACCTTAGCTTGGAGAAAAAAAAAAAGAAGAGATATGATAAGACCTGCGAAAGTCACAGAGAAAGTGAATGGGATATACTTATTCAAGATACAAGAACCGTAGAGCACCCATTGAAATTGTTAGGAAGATGGTTTAAAAAGAACAAAAAGGGATTTTGCCTCATGCATGTATAACACATGATAAAACAGAAAAACTCACTGTCTCGAGGGTTTTCTGGACCCAAAGTATAAATGGATTCCATAAGAGAATTAGACAAATACATGGAAGATGACTCTATCAGTGGCTAACATGTTAGTTCAGATACCAAATGAGCTAAGCATGTAAAACTGAGCAGCAGATATATGTGATCACTTTGACTCACAATCTGTCCTCATCCAAGACACAACACTGGCTTACAGGGACCTTCGCTGTCACCTAGAATTTGACCTGTCTTTAGGAAAGGCTTGGGAAAAAAACCTGCAGGAATTAACTAAAAAATACAGCCTCTCAGTAAAGCATGAGTTGTTTTCAGCCGTATTTTGCCTCTAAGTTTTTTCCCCTCAGTTTTACATAGAAGATACATAACTAAGAAATCTATATTGAAGATTACTAAGAATGTTATATGACTATACTATATCATACTATGACAAAAGCAAAGTTTGTGACTCTTAAAGAAAAAAATAGCCTAATGGACACTTAAAATTAATAAACAGTATGCAGAGAGTTTCCCATTCTAACTATCAATGAGGGCAGACAATGCACAACGCTTTCAAAACAAAAAACTGTACAAGTCCTTTTTGTTGTGTACTCCTAGACTAAAATTTGTTCCATGCAGAAAAACAGCCGTGATTAATGTTGTGGCTGGAGCCAGACCCAAATGAATGATGAAGCACTTGCAGTAATAGGTTCTTCTGCACAGTCTGGAGTAATTGTTCCTCCTGCACAGTCTGGAGATATTGCTCATGAGTAAGGAAATCTTTTCTTTACTCATGCTGAGTACTACTTAGGCTCTGTAATCAGTTTAACCTAATAAGATTACCTATGGCATGAAATGCTCATACCGCAAAACCGGCACCATCGGCATCATTTAACGTGTTCCACAGATGTGGGTGCAGTAGCACAGGAACAAACTTACTAGTTCTGCACTGTCCCCCTACAGAACTGTACCTTACGTCAGTGGCACATAACACAGCACCCCTTCTTGGCCCTCAACTCCGTAGTTGATGACTACCTAGGGTCAGCACAGGAAGATTCTCCACCGAGGGCTTGGCCAAGAAGCCACGTCGGTACTTGAGGAGCCTTCTTTTTGTGTAGCAGAAGGCAAGTCTCCAGCTACTCCGGATTATCTTATTTGGAATAACCGGGGGTACAACGTAGGTGGGCAAGTTGGGCTAGTCAAGCTGCAAGACTTGTCCTTTCCTGAAGGGGAAAGTGCTGGGATCGTTCCTCCCCAGCCACCCTCAGCTGCGCAGTGATGAATCACATTCAGAAAGACACTCCTCTGTTCAGAAGACCTGCCTGAACACACGCATTTGTCTCCCATAGCTCAGAAGCTATTAAAAGGGAGTTTGCAATTCTTTTGAAAACCTGGAGTCCTACTCACATAGCAGGTTTAAAAAGGTCTATTGCTTAGTTATTGGGTTATTGCCCATATTTCATCTGGAATAAACCATGTTTTCTGTTTTCCATGGGCTTCTTCAAATTACAGTTTTTTATTATCAACAACTATTCAGCAGGAGGAATGCAACATTTGCTTTCAGTAATAAAATCAAGTTGCCTGTACTGCTCACTATTTACTAATGGGACAACAGGGACTACCATCACAATATAAGTAATTTTTACTAGTACTAAAAAAAAACGCACTTAATATACTCCAGTACAAAACTTGTCAAAACTAAATCTCCAGTTTAAAGGTTACAATACAGGCAGTTCTATGTCAAAGTGTATTAAGTATTTGCAACTCCATTGTAATATCTTTTAGCTGGCTACTGAAATTTGGACTGTTCACATAAAAACATAAGGGAAATGCTTTACAAACTTAGCTGCCATGTCATCAAGACGACATACCTGATGTTTACTCTACTCTATGCTAGCCAAAGTTAAATACTTAGAAGGCCACCAAGAGATTAATTTTCTCTTCCATTTTGACATCCTCTAAAAAAGTGGTATCTTATTTCTAAAATTCTAGCACGATAACAAAAAGACAACACAGCACCGCATTCTTTACTGATTATATACATACAAAGCATGGAAAACCAGGATCTTTGATTTATGATTGCTGAGTTCTCAGAGATGCACAACAGGCCTACAGAACCAGTAAGACCTACCATTCTAAGCGTCAACAGCGAACTTATCTATAGCACCTTTCCAAAGGGGGGAAGTATAAGTATGGAGATCCCAAGCCCACAAAATATATAGCAAAACCACAAGAGTGCATGGGGACTGTTTTCATAACCCATGATGAGCCCCTGCTGATCTGAGCCTGCCTGTGAGAAGTGGGACAGTCAGCAGCAGTGCAGAGAGCGCACAGAGGTAACAACTGTGAAACTGGGTTTTGCCCAGATAACCAGCCCTCATAACTGGAAACAGGATGGGCTAAAATCATCCCATCCTTGCAAACATCCTACTGTTGCACTGCATGTAAAGAAAAAAAAGAAAAAGAAAAGAAAAGCAGGAGCTGGTTGGAGTCAGAATGTCAGCTTCTGTAAACAATATAAATGCAGTGCAGCTCCAACACAACCGGCTCAGCTGAAAATTGGCCATATATGTCCATGTGATTCCTAACGCGACCCTAACTACCTACAGTAGATGAGCCTGTTATGGTGCTGATCTGCGATTATGTTTGCGAATACCCTGTTTCGGTCCACCTTTCTCAAACTTAGTTAGCACCCTTTGTGACATTCAAATCACAGAAATTACATGGGACAGTTTTTCCTGTCTTCTCATATAATTCATTCCCTGCTCAACTATGCAACTTGACGCACCTTAAAGACCGTAAAATAAGTATATAAATGACGGCAAACGCCGTTCCGCCCCCCTCCCCTGCCACCCCTGGCACCGCGCACCCCGAGCGGAGCATTATTCAGCAATATCACGGGGCTGCAACTTGCCGCCGCGGCAAGCGCCCCGCCGCCGCCGCCGCCGCACGGTGCCGGTGCCGGTGAGGGTGAGGGCGCCGGTGCCCAGCGCGGGCGAGCGCGCTGCCCGAAGCCGCAGCTCACAAGTTGCGTGTCGAGGTGCCCCCCGCCCGC
>VWPW01012027.1:372232-396633 GCA_013389825.1 Crypturellus undulatus | reverse complement strand
GTCCGCGGCGGGGGGTTGCGCCCCGCCGGCCGCGCGGTCCGTGCGAGGGCTGGGCAGGAGGTCCTGGCAGCGACGGCTGCGCTTGGGGCTGCGGCCGGCGCGGCCGCACCGCGGGCAGGCACCGCTGCCCGTGCGAACAGACATAAATACAGAGACAACCTGAATAGTAAAGGTTCGTGCCTCGCTCTGGAGCTAGGAATGGCTAATTATTAATACACTAAGTGCTGTGAGAGCTGGGATTTTTTTCCTCTCATGTATTATTTTACAGCTCACTGGAGATATTACTGTAAAGGCTAAAAGCTTTTGCTTCCTTACTAGCAAACTTCTCTTATGGGTCTAATTCAGTCTCATTTGATTTGCTTTTTCGTATCTTGTAGATCCTATTACTGGATTGTCTGTCATGATCAATCTTTTCTGCCTAGTCATACGTTCCTGTTCCAAAGTGTTCTGAGGAACAACAAATGGAAATAAATAAATAAATTAAACACACACATATATATATACCATAGCCATTCAAATGGCATGATAAATCTTCCTTAAAATATTATAATAGATTGAAGCTCAGTGCAAATGATATTAAAAATATTGCAAGTTACATTTACAGAAAAATAAATTTATAGAAAAATAAATGAATTTCCTAAATTTACTGAAATATTCTTTTCAGAAACACATTAGATTTATCATTATTCTAGCCTAGTGAGTCTAGTGGAAGATTATAAACTTTGCATCATGCACTTTTACCTTAAAAAGTGAAACTGATATATTGCAATACAGGAGTTCTTCTGTAATTTGAGGTGCAAATTGAGGTCTGTTAAAATTTTATGCCAAATAAGAAATACGATCAGGCAAAATGCAGTAAAATATATATTTCTCTTAAGCAAAGACTTCAAGTAAAATAAAATTCTAGCGTACTACAGGCTAGATTTCCTGCTACAGCAGGAAAAAAAGAAGTTTGGGAAACTGGTGCTTAAAGTAGTTATTTTTGCTGCATACACATTGAAAAAATAGTAACAACAGAGGGCAGGCTACTGAAAGCAAATAACTGACAATAGAAAGCTGTAACAGTAAGCAAAGTTTACTCTTTAATACCAATAAACACACTCTATTTGCCATATGTAAAGTTTTTGACTACTTACCTCTTTGCACATGCATTGATCAGGTCTGTGCTTGTATGTTTATGGACTGTGTCCATAAGCACATTTTATGCTGCAATAACCCAGTAGTCTTACACTGAGTTTAAAAGGTCCTGATGAAGAATCTTGTGGATTCTTTGTGACCTACATGCTGTTGATGCAAAGATAACCCCACTGCTGAAACACCACAGAATGCTTTTGGGCTCCCTGTTTACAGCTTCATATCGATAAAATGCCACCTCGGTAAAACCAAATATAAAACAGAAAGGAAAGTATTTGTAAGAGATGTTCAGAAAAATATTAATCTTTTGAAATGGTGTAATTATTCCCCTACCATTATGTATAACCATAACAGAGGTCTGCTGTTTGTATCTGCTTAATGTTTTATGGAAAATCTTTAGCCTGATTTTCCTTTTTTCTACCACACTAGAAGCCGCCCAAGATACCTCTCCTTTACCTTTAGAGTTAAGTCAGGGCCCTGATTGTCTTATTTATTCGTCTTTCTGATGCACCTAAACAAAAGTAATGTGCAGTTGTACCAAAGAGGAGTGTTTTTCCCTTGATGTGACACATAACTCCTTTTTGAAATCAGTGGGTCTCATGTACCTGTAGCAAAGCAGGAGTTTACTCCATATCTCCTTTGTGAATTTAAATTATTAAAAAAAAAAAAAGTCTTGCTAAGCAAAGCTGAATTTCTGCCTTTTTACTAGCACATTGACAACACCTCTTGCCATCAGAGATACAGAGATAACAGAGAGCTGGAACAATGTGTTCTGCTTTGTACATTTTTGTGAATACCTAAGTACAAATAATTACTTGCTTCTGAGAGAAAGCATGGTTTGGAAGCACAGGTTTCACTATTCAGGTGGCAAAGGAAAAGTTTATATTTCAATTTCAGCCATTACTGAAGCAAGCAAGAATTTTGAATGACTTAGCAGTACTGCTTTCTGTCCACGTCCGGAAGAACTATAGCTTTCATCATTTTGAAGAACAACAGTAAGGCCTTCTATGGATCTCATTGAATCTCTTCTGCAATCATCCAGGGGAAAATCATTTGCATCATATATAAAGTCTATTAGTAAAGCCTTGCATCCTCAAATATACTATATGATACCAGACCACATGGTTTCCCCAGTGTAAGGCAGGTACCAACAGGAAACAAACTTCTCCAGGGAATCATGGTTAGTTATTTGGTTACTTCATTCTCAATCTTAAATTCTAATCTCAAATCTTTGTAACTGTCCCATTGTTCTTATGAAAGATTCAATACTGTAGAAATGAAGGTGCTGCCGTTTTATTTCTGAGAGGGAAAGAAAGGAGAGACTATGTCTGGCCAAGACATTACTCCTAAAGACCTAACAGAAATGTCTGCTGAGGTTTCCAAAGACTGAATGAATTAATCTCATCTTGCTGTGAATAGCACATCATTCTTGTGTTACAATAATTATCAGTTCTGTTCTGCCATACACAACTGAGACAGCAGAAAACATGTCTCTGAGCCAAGGCTGCCTACTAATTCAAAGGGAAAAGCACCGCTGAATCAATACCAAAAGCACTTGGAGGTATCCCAAACAAGGGCTGATGCAATGGCTTTCTTTGCTGTACCAGCCAGCAGGTCTGGACAAAAAACTGCAGGTTTAGTCCCCTTCCAAACTCTGACCCATCCCAAAAAAACATAAAATAGAGGATGAACAGACAAAGGCCAGTTTCATCTCCCACTAGCACCAATTCCAAGGAAGTCAAGTTCCCAGGTTGTTAATCAAATTGAGTACAATTGAGTACTAAGTCTGGTTATTATATAACTTGACATGCTGTGCTGCCACCTCTTTCTTTATACGAGTTATATTGAGAGCACTTAGCTTAGGCAAACTCTGTGCCTGGAGTGAATACTTCGAGCGCTTCACTTTTCTTTAGCAACTTAAATATGGGCTACTTGCAATCAGCTAGTCCCAAGGCAAAAGTCAATAGATGTGCTCAGTCTATGGGGCTACACAGGTTAAAGCACATCAATCCTCCCCTTTTCCTGCCCTCACCAGCTATGGAACAGAAATGAATTTATTCCTACCACACTGCGGTTCACTGGTATCTTAATTTACACCAGGAATAAATTATGCTTCCAGGAAAAGCGATCTCTGTCAAAATACAGGGAAAGGGCTTAAACCACTTGACTTAAATCATTGGTTCTCTTTGCTTCTGTGCACTTCGGTCAGAGTCCTTGAAGTCATATTTCCTTTCTCAGCAGCAGCTATTTCACTGAGTCACATGCCATGACAAAAAGATTTTATGCTGCAATGAGCCCAAGGTATTTCTAAGTTAACTGTAAGAAAATTAGAGTAAATCTCTTCCTTTACAGATTACCATTAAATAATTGTATTTTTTTATTGTTTTTTTATTATTTATGGACATTTCACGTGATATTATTTTGGTTACTATCTGAAATCCAAGGTGCAAAAGAAATACTTCCCATTTATCAAGCTGTTCTATTATGGAAGTTTTAGTCATAGACCATCTAAAATTAATTTAAAACTAGAAATTACTTTATTACTAGAATACCATTATATATATATATATATAAAACTCCCAAAATAATTTTTAGTCAGGGCTCCTCATTTAACATGACCACAGACAAGTATCACAGTTAATCACTATTATTTCCATGGCAAGGTCCTCTTCAGACACCTCTTGGAGGAATCCCCTGGGCCAGAGTCCTAGAAAGAAAGGGGGGTTCAGGAGAGCTGGCTAATACTGAAGCACCACTCAGGCACTAATTCAAGCTCAGCATTGGTGCATTCCTACAAGAAAGAAGTCAAACAAGAACAAGGTTGGGCAAGGAGCTCTTGGGACAACTTAAAGAGAAAAAGAATGTATACACAGTGTGGAAGAAATGTCAGATCACATGGGAACAATATAGAAACACTGTCAGAGAGTGCAGGGATGCAATGAGGAGGGCCAGGGCAAGAGTTAGCAAGAGATGTCAGGGACAACAGTAAGGGATTGTCCAAATATATCAGCAGAAAGAGAAAGACCGGAGAAAATGTGGGCCCACTGCTGAGTGGAGAAGGTGTCTTGATGACGGACAATGCAGAGAAGACGGAGTTACCAAATGCCTTCTTTGCTTCTGTTGTTACTGCTGCGGCCATTCCCCATGAACTACAGAGCCCAAATATATGAGAGAAAATGGGGAAAGAGGAAGATTTACGGCGGGTCAAAGAGGATTGGGTTAGAGATTATTTTGGCAAAGTGGACACCCATACATCTATGGGCCCGGATGGGATGCACCCAAGAGTGCTGAGGGAACTGGTGGGAGTTCTTGCTCAGCCACACTCCATCATCTCCAAGAGGTCATGGGGAGCGGGGGAGGTGCCAGAAGACTGGAAGAAACCAACGTCACTCCAGTCTTCAAAAAGGACAAGAGGAAGGAGCCAGAAAACTAGAGGCCGGTCAGCCTCACCTCTGTTCTTGGAAAGGTGACGGAGCAGCTCATCCTAGAGACAGGTTGGAGAGCTGGGTAGAGAGGAACCTCATGAGGTTCAACAAGGACAAGTGCAAGATCCTGACCCTGGGGAGGAATAACCGCAGGCACCAGGACAGATTAGGGGTTGACCTACTGGAAAGCAGCTCCGCAGAGAGGGATTTGGGAGTCCTGGTTGACAACAAGCTAACCGTGAGGCAGCAGTGTGCCCTCGTGGCCAAGAAGGCCCATGGGATCCTGGCTGCATGAGGAGGAGCGTTGCCAGCAGGTCAAGGGAGGGGATCCTGCCCCTCTGCTCAGCTCTGGTGAGGCCACATCTGGAGTAGTGGGGGCAGTTCCGGGCTCCCCAGTACTAGAGGGACGTGGAGCTTCTCAAGTGGATTCAGCGTAGAGCAATAAAGAAGATTAAGGACTAGAGGATCTGTCATATGAGGAAAGACTAAGCAAGCCGGGCCTGTTTAACCTAGAGAAGACTGAGAGTAGATCTGATCAATATGTACAAGTACCTGAGGGGAGAATGCAAAGATGGGGCAAAGCTCTTCTCGGTCGTGGCCAGTGATAGGACAACGGGTAATGGGTACACCTTGAAACATAGGAAGTTCCACCTCCATATGAGGAAGAACTTCTTTTGTGTGAGGGTGCCAGAGCCCTGGCACAGGCTGCCCAGAGAGGCTGTGGGGCCTCCTTCTCTGGAGATCTTCCAAACCCGCCTGGATGCCACCCTGTGCCATGTGCTCTAGGTATCCCTGCTTGAGCAGGGGCGGGGTTGGATTAGATGATCTCTAGAGGTCCTTTCCAACTCCAACCATTCTGTGATTCTGTGAGAAAGGATACCAGAATGCCAGTATATTCTCCCAATGAAGACTTAACTTCATACATACTTTACAAATTCATAGGATATCTGACTGATGATGAAACCACTGAATAGTTCCTAAATATGCCAAAGATAAAATTAAGGTTTGTGCAAGCTGTAAGAGAGATCAAGGTTTTCCTTGTTTAAAAGAAAAAGAGCATTCACTCTGCAGGTCCCAAATATCAGTTGGTTAAAATGTTCGAAAGGATTAATAAAGTGCAGTAAAGAGCATCCTATATTTGATATTACCTTGTTTTAAAGGGAGAAAGATACTTAAAAGGAGAATGTGATAACTTTTTTTTTTAATGAAATCTGATTCCTTCGGTCAAGATTATAAATATATCAGTATAATTATGAAAGCCAAGATGGTCTGGTGATGCGAGTAATTTCAAATTAACAGATCACAATAGAAAAGTGTGCAGAACTTCCAACATGCTATCCTTCTTTTTAAATAGACTGTTGATTCCCTAAACCTGACATAAACATGCTACATTTTACATACAAGAATTCTGAATCCCTTATGCCCACATTACTATATTATGATTACTCTATGTATAGCTGCTATGAAAGGTCATGTATGCAACATTACCTTTGGCATTGAGCAAATTGTTTTACTCCAGAAATTCATTGGTGAAATATAACCATAAAATCTAGAAAGGTGGAACTAACCATCACGTCTCCTCTGGAGATCTTCCAAACCCGCCTGGATGCCACCCTGTGCCACGTGCTCTGGGTGTCCCTGCTGGAGCAGGGGCTTGGACTAGATGATCTCTAGAGGTCCTTTCCAACCTGAACCAGTCTGTGATCACTTATCAGCTGTTAGGAAATGGAATAAGATGCTTAGTGTGACTTTTAAAAAGTTATTAAAACATCTGTGTGGGCAAAGTATGGATTTATGGATTAGCTGAAGACTGGACTGTTCGTATCAACAGACTTATATATAGTAGCAACAGTATAGTTTATTTAAAAATGGATATCTCACTTTAGTAGGAGATAACATTTATAACTTTTTCCCTTCCTCAGTACCTATCAAAACATTATAAGATTGTTTTGTGGCAGTGTTTTTGTTGACTGTGGCAGTTAAGTTTTCTATCCCATTACTGAAGCATATTTTCACTTTTATAAATTTAATGAAATAATAAATCAACTAGTTATATGTAGCTAAGTAAAGTAAAATTAATTTCAGTTTTTAATTTGGGGGAATTACTGCATTGTAAATAAGAAAAAAAATAATAATTCAATAATAAGCTTAATAATTTAATTTAAACTTAAAATGGTACTAAACATGATCGTATCAATGATGAGTATTGTTCACTCGGGAGCTTCAACATCAGATAAACTCGGATTAACAGCAGATTTGCAACACCCAACTACACCCAACTACAACACACTTTACTCACAATACATATGTTTGTTAACTAAAAAATCATCATCTTTTGAAGTCAGAAAGGACAACTTCATCCACAGATGCACATTCTAAATGGGTTGAAGAATATACTGTGTAACTGTAACTCAGTATACATGTTGAAATTGACTATAATTATTTATAAATGAAGTTTCTGAACAAATTTCAATCACCATGGAATACAGTTAGCATGTGAAGAATTTCTGTTATTTACAAAAGGAAATGGTCTGAAATATGTCCCATTGGCATCTTATCCTGCAACAAATGCATAAGTGGAAAGATTTATTCACACATTCCAGCAAAAATTATTGCTCAGCATAAGCCTACAACATCCAGTTTCAAATGCTCTGTCAGGTTATAAGAAGGCAGTGTCTCTCAGCCTATAGCTGTTAAGACTTAAAGCAGATTTACAGTAGTCCTGACACTAACAGATGAAAGATCACAGAATGCTGGAGACAGTGATGTAGCTTTGTGAAAGCCTACAGCTCTCCCTGTATCACAGAATAATAGAAATATCCATGTTTTCTAGCAAAGATTTCTACAGAACAGTATCTGTGTCTCTTTTATAAAGAAAGCCTGGCCAATGTCATCTAATGGTACTAAGGAGATGTATGTCCCTGCTCCTAGAGGTGATTCCAAGATGCATAGCTGGATGAATCTGCTGATGAAAAGATGCCAGAAAGTACATGTTTTTATAAAATGTGACATATTAGCCAAAGAGTAAGACTTCCTCTATAACATTCTGTATATTTAATGACAATAAAGCATTCTAGTGTTTCAGATACTGCTCTACATTTAGGGGGAGGAATTCTGGAAAAAAAACACCAAGGGGTCTATGAGTAGCATGAAACATTAGACCAAAGTGTCCTCCAATAACATGTATATCTCCTTTAGAGGAATTTATGATGTTTCAATGGCAAGTCTTTTGATGCATGACTTTGCATGGCAATGGACTTAATGGCAATGGCTTTCAATGGCTGACATACTCTTCATAATGCTCTATCTAGATGAATAATCTGACTTTTAATAAACAGAAATTCATCTTCAGTCTTTAGTTCATTTTTGCTTCTCTACAAGTTAAATCCATGGAAAACTATTTCAAATGTTGCTGAAATTGGTCAACATTTTCAAAAGTCACTGCTGGAAAAAGAGTAGCAAACATGCAAATACACATTTCCAAAAGAAAGCTGGCTAAAAGATATTCTGCCAAAAGCATGGTTAAGGTCTCCCACTTCTTTAATCAATAGCACACAAAGAAAAACAATGTCCAGCATTATTTTGTCTTTAAATGCTCAGCTCAAATGAATGCATGAAACTGGATATAACTGAGCTTGCCAAAGGTGCATTTAATGCAGTCCATTTAAAGCACTCTGTTTTATTTGCACTACCTCAAGACTTTAGCACTGGGTAATATCTTTCTGAGAAGTGTAAAATCTCTTTGGGTACTCCCTGTATTTTAGAAACCACAGAGAGATGAAGCAAAAAGGTAGCTAGGATGCAAATTAGTAGACTTGCTTACAAGAAACCCAGCTGTGACCATGTGGTTTCATATTACTTTTGTGCAAAAAGACCAAACACATTTGGAATCTTTTCTGTTACTTGTGTTTTTGAGGATTATCATAGACTTCAGAAGCTAATGACACAAGTTCTGCCTTTATTTTCTGTTTTAATAATTCTATGTCTTATACTCAAAAGACAGGCTTTTCAACTAAGAATTCATACTGTAAAGCTAACAGTTTTGGCCATTAATGATCATTAGTGTCACCAGTAAAAAGAGATTCATGTTGGTGTTATTTATTAAAGCAATCAAAATGTGCTATTATGTTCCTAATTACAATATTTATTCAAACTCCCTACTTACCCACAGTACAAATACAGTGCAGGCAGCTGTTGAAGAGGCTTCCCTGTGCAGCTCTGGAAACGACTTTTTCTTTCAACTAAGGACATTCCTGTTCTCAAAGGGAAGGAACAGATTAAATGACAATCTTCTCTCTGCAAGCCAAGCTCTCTTGTTTTGGATGCATGAAGTCAAATTATGGATAAGAGTAGCAGAAGCAGAGACATGAATAAGAATTGTAATAGAGGAAAAATATCAACCTAGTCAAATTTCTGCCTTGAAATCATTTTTATTAAAAACCAATACATTAAAAAGTCCACATTCACATGCACATTTTATTTCTTTTAGTACAGGTTAGCCATAAGAAAAAAATAAATTCCAAAATACGATAGAGTATTTTATTTATTCAGAGCTACTTTCTGCACGATGAAGAACACCACTGTCAAAAGCTACAATTAGAGAATCAGCATCTTAAAGCCCTCTGCTGAGAGCTTAAATGAAAAGTTTATTTCAGTATTATGCAGCACAACAGAACTAGATAAACTACTGACCCCATGCTATCAGAGATCCTATCAGACAAAATACCAAGAAACAAATACAAATGTTCAATAAGTTATTTTAAGAACATCCATTAGTTTTAAAAAACTATCTCCAAGTTAATTCAGTATCCAATGACTGTGCTCTTTTTGCCTAAAAAAGAGACAGTATTATAGTACTAATAATTACCAAACAGAGCCCGCTAAGACAAGAACGAAGGGAGTGTTTTTTCCTCTGCAGATGAAGTCCATCTTCTTTCCAAAGCTAAGAATGTTCTTTTATGTCATCCACCAGAACCTAATGAGCATAATTTGCTTGCATATTTTTTTAAAGGAAATATAATTTGGATGCAAGCTTTTTCCCCTAGAAGTCCCAAAGCAAAAGACAGTTTAAAGAGAGCATTACTATCTTGGTAAATAATCTAAATTACTGTTCTGTTTGAAAAGATTAATGTGTTTGTTTACTTTGAGACTAATGCACTAAGTAACCCATACCATTAGAATATATAAAATATTGTCCAGATTATTTGGGATACCTGAGGGGAAGCTGAGCTGTGACTAGAGATACAGAGTTAGTGGTATTTTGCCATGAACAGAATATATTTTGTTAACAACATTGCTGCATGTTTGTATAACAGTTTTCTACCAGTATTGCTCTCACTCATCTTTTCAAGATTCAGTCTGTTCCTGTATGGGCTAATTGGTCAATGAGGATGTCAGAAGAAACCTGTCTAAATAATCTTCAGAATAATAAAAAGGAAATATACATTTACTTTGAAGATTCACTTCTCTTTAGAAAAATCCTTTTGCTTTAAAAAGGACAAATGATTTTGTCCTTTTATCTCTGCTTGTTCTGAATAGCAGAAAATTATTAAATGATCTAAAGATTGTTCTATTGAACATTGTTGTTCCTGAACAGCAGTGCTTCCTCAATGATGTTTTTTTATTTTTTAAATAAATATGAAAATCTACACCTACTGAGGTCAACAAAAAGATTCTCACCAAAACTAGTGGTATCAAGATTTCATCCTTATTTATCTTCATTTCTTCCTTCACTTTAAAAATGAACTAATCCACAAGTACCTCATTTTTATGAAGCAATATGTAAGGGAGTAATGGAATAATCAAATAATCATTTTCAACAGAGACTACGTTTCCTGTTTTTGAAATTAAACTAAAACTAGTTACTGGGTATTACCTTTACTTTTAGTTCAAGATTGCAAGTTTACATAGCACCTTTCTCATGCTATCCCAAAATTTAATCATATTGATTTACTTGCTCATAGCATTTTACAATCTCATGTTTATCTTTAGGAAATGCTCCCATTATTTTTATTGTGAATGCAGCTTTTTGTAAGCAATTCCTATGTTTTTCTTCAGAATACTCTCTGTTGACAGTATACAGCATAATTTTTTTTATCTTGTTATATACTTGAATAATCCTATCAATATCAGCAATGAGGAATAGATATTTGATAAATGGAAGGTTTAATTATAACAGATCTACACTTAACCCAGTACAGATTATTCAAAGACAGCAAGCCAAGCTGGTACTCGACTAAAAACTGGGTTTTTTTTTAATTCTGGAGTCAAAAAAATGGAGTTCTACAGAAGTTGTTTACCTTCTTAAAGAGCTTATATCTATCCAGAAAGTATAGAATCACTCGAAAGCAGAGACTACTGAACTGTGTTATTATAGACAGAAAGATGAGATTTTGTTTTAGAGCCCAAAACTTCTGTAAGAAGAAAAATAATTTTGAAACCCAACATTCAGGTTTGTGAATATCTGTAGATTGACTTTCATGCTATCTCATTTTTTTCAGTCCAGAAAATTCTTGTAGGAAAGTAACAGTTTATTGTAATTCAAATGATAAACAATTAGTCAAATTCACTGTTTTATGAAGACCAGATCTTATTTGAAACTGTTCCACTTTGCAACAGTCTCAGTAATTTTTCTTTTTTCTTTTTCCTAGGAAGAATTAATGAAATGCAATTATTTGCTGCAAATGGAACAGAGTATAGAATGAAGAATACACTATTTATTTTTATAGCAAATTCTTCAGATACCCAGGAGGTATTTGCTTGGTGAACAAATGATCTGTCTACTTCCCTGGCTAGACTGTACTATTATGTCTTTAGCTCTAATCCACTTGTACTTCTCTAGCTCTCTTTAGATGGATAAAACCAAAGCAGGCATGGAAGACACTGTGTTGAAGTATTATTTTTACCTTAGAGAACTAAATAAACAGAAACTGTCTCAAGATCTGAAGCCCCAAAGTAATATCTTCTCTTATCTTAATTGTGCTTTTTAATACTCAACAAAAAAAATATTTTAATTTACACAGAATAAGTGTCGTTTCTGAATAATGTAGCTATACAGAGGTGTTATCTGATTTAAGTGGCACTAGTTTAACGCCATGTTGCAATTATCTTCTGGTGGGTAACAGGTATCAAGAATGTGAAAAAATGAAATTGGGGCAGACAAAATTTATTTTTGGGGGTCTTTCCTAAAATGAATTCTCAGAAAAGTTTATCTCCCTTCTTTGCACTGACTTTAGTATATGATTATCAGTATAATCTCAAACCCTTCATCAAGCACGGATCTTATAAGCATACAAACATACTAACATGTATCTCAGAAAGAACAGTGACTATGCATCTTAAGTCTAACACTTAGTCTAGTCTAGTTTGTAAATTGGTTAAACTTGGGCCTTCATTTTCAATATTCTATATTTGCTCTCTTTTATTTAAAAAGATGAATCTAGTCTAGGAAATTATGTCAAAATACCCAGGGTGTTTCTTCCTCTTCCTTTCAATATATCTATTAATAAAGGAAATAATTATAATTTCTGCTATATATAAATCATATAGTATCTGAGCCTGGAAAATCATTTGGCTATATTCCTCCTCCTTTTCAAATATAAGGAAAAAAAAACAAAGTTGGTATTTCAAAATATTTAAACTAGGTTCATATTTTTAATTCAAGGTTTGAAAAGGTTGTAAAAATAGCTGTTTGATACATGTTGCAAGGCCAATTAAAATAGAGGAGCCACATCTCCATTTCAGGTACCTTTCAAGTAATATCCAGTGAAATACTTTGTTTAGTAGATGAATTAGGAGTGGATGGAAGGCATCATTGTGTCCTCTGTTTAAGGAAATGCTGTTCTCTATAGCTTCCTGTTCTAGCTGCGCACAATATAGATGTTTAAGATATGCAGACTTTCATGGATGCTGCTATAACCACCTGTGGATTAATTAAGTGATTAAAGTCAAAATCTACACCGAGACTTAAAAGTAGAGCTGAACTTTCGAGATAAGTTAGCTTTGGCCCTCTGTATCCTATTACCTCTTAGCAAATTCAAAAGCAAGTGTATCAAATCCATATCTATAGCTGACATATGTCTGAGATTTCCAGATCTGGGACATGGTCAGAGGAACTGACCCTGACTATTNCATTAAAGAAAAAAAAAAAAAAAAAAAAAAAAAAACAGGAAAATATGAGATCAACTAAAATAGCTACTTTCAGATTTACAGAGGTTAAAAACAAAAACAGAAACAAACAAAAAAAAAGTTTAGCCATCAAATCCAGGCATACAAAGGTTCTTCATAAAAGGAGTTGTGATTAAACAGGGACAAACTCTGCTCAAAGACTGAATTCTAATTAAAAAGATAAATCAAACTTCTGCTTCTCATGAAGGCAGAAAAAAATTGCATTTCTTTCCAAGACTATACTAGGATGCTGAGAAAAACAATGTGCATGGTTATAGATATCAGTATCATATAGTAAACTCTGACGTAACAACATTAATTCCTTAGTAAGACTCCCAACAACTAAAATTAATACTTAAGGTAGTTAGGTGAACTTAAGTGAAAAAAGAAAAGAGAGAAAAGCACAATCAGCTCACCTCACTTTTAGAAAAACTAGAGTATATTTATAATCTCATTACAGAATGCCCTTCTTTGCACTTAAGCTCTGTGTTTCAGTAATCCTAACAGTATCCTAGAAATGTAACTGAGATGTATAATTAGACCCTAAATATACTAATGGGCACTGATTTCACAGAATCACAGAACGGTTAAGGTTGGAAGGGACCTCTAGCATTGAGTCCCGTCCCCCTGGTCCAGCAGGGACACCTAGAGCACCTGGCACAGTTCTTCCTCACATGGAGGTGGAACTTCCTGTGTTTCAACTTGTACCCATTATCCCTTGTCCTACCACTGGCCACGACCGAGAAGAGCTTGGCCCCATCCTCCCTACATTCTCCCCTCAGGTACTTGTATATATAGATAAGAACTTCCCTCAGTCTTCTTCAGGCTAAACAGGCCCAGCTCGCTTAGTCTTTCCTCCAGATCCTCCAGTCTCTTAATCCTCTTTGTCGCTCTACGCTGAACCCTCTCGAGAAGCTCGAGGGGGAGCCCAGAACTGCCCCCAATACTCCAGGCGCGGCCTCACCAGAGCTGAGGGGAGGAGCAGGATCCCCTCCCTCGACCTGCTGGCAACGCTCCTCCTCATGCAGCCAGGAGCCCATTGTCCCAGGGGATTCCTAAGAAGCTGCCTGAAGAGTCAAAGTTGACTCTCCTGAAATTCAAGGTTACAGTCCTACTTAGTGCCCAGCTTCCTCCTCACAGGATCATGAATTCCAACATCTCATGGTCACTGCAGCCAAGACTGCCCCCCAATCTTCACATTTCCAACCAGACCATCTTTGTTGGTAAGTATCAGGTCTAGCAGCACCCCTCTCCTCGTTGGCTCATCTACCACCTGCATAAAGAAGTTATTTGCAATGTTCTGCAGGAACCTCCTGGACTGTCATTTTCTGCTATGTTTCTGTTTCTATTTCCGCTAATATCTCTTCCAGCTGTTACCATCTGTATAATAAAAAATGATCAGCCCAACCCATTTAAAACCATCATGACCACCGCTGTATCAGAACATCTTTCTTCCTGTGTCCTTTGGTATTTCAGATCTTTCACACCTGCAGAATGTAAAGGGAATAACAAGAAATGAATGCTTTCTGCTGTAGATGTTACACACAAAACAAACAAACAAAAAAGCACACTATGTACTTACAGTGAAAATTACACATTGTTTACAACGGGAGAAAAACCATGTGCTAATAATGGCACTTTTTTTGTGTTTTAAGCTAGGTCACAACATGAACATATGATAAATCTCTTCTCTACATCTGTTAAGGTCTCATCGAAAACATTCTAGGCTTCCAGTATGTATAGAAGCACTCCATACATAATGAATACTGAACTGAGAGAGGTACAGAGAAAAAAAAAAGTAGTCAGGGCCCAACTATTTTGAGCAGTTGGAGCAGCAGTCCAAAGCTCTGCACTTTAGATCAGGGCTTTAATGATAAGAGACCAAAGGCATTTTTGAAGGGCTAGCAAAATAGCAGCTGAATTCAGTGAGGTGCCAGAAAAACCAGAGGTCTATTAGCAAAAAGGAACAGCTTGTTCTCAGGGCTATTTCATGTAGAGTGTTTGCAAGGAGAAACACAATATTGTCATTCTGCTGTGATGATTAATATTCCTAATGTCCTGTGGCCTTTAAAATGTTAACAGTTTGAAAGGCGTAATGTTCTCTGGTTTTAGGGATCATCTGAGGGAGCTGGGAAAGGAAGAGGATCAGTTGATCTAATTCAGACAAAGTTAGAATGGAAGAATTCAAAGTTAAAACGAAATGATGCCTAGTCCTGTAGATTTTGATGAATACACAAAGAGTTCAGAATGGTTATAAATCACTGCAGCCAGGTTTTATTACTATTAAAAACACAGTCTTATGCTCCCAATAGGGCACAGAGAAAGAGATTAAGAGAAAGAAAAGAAAGAGAGAAAGAGAGAGAGGGAGAGAGAGAGAAAGAGAGAAAGAGAGGGAGAGAGAGAGAAAGAGAGGGAGAGNAGAGAGAGAGAGAGAGAGAGAGAGAGAGAGAGGGAGAGAGAGAGAAAGAGAGGGAGAGAGAGAGAAAGAGAGAGAGAGAGAGAGAAAGAGAAAGAGAGAGAGAAAGAGAAAGAGAGAGAGAAAGAGAAAAAGAGAAAGAGAGAGAGAGATAAAGAGAGAAAGAAGCTAAGTGATGGAACAGATCCTACTTGCCTCAGTGACACAGTGGCTGATACTCAATAATACAAGGAATGGGGAAAGCAATGGGGAAAGCTGCAGCAAGTTCCATGTTTCACCTTCAATTATGTTAGCCAGCAGATGATTCAGAGGAATCTGTGAAAATTGACACAGCTGACAATCATTCTACAAAAAAAATTTACTTCTAGCTTTGCATTTTACAAATTAATATATATAGGGCATTATAATGATATATGTATATATCTATCATACCAGAAATTCCTCATTTTCTCAACATACTTATCAGCCAGAGGTTTACCAGGGAAAACAAAATGTTTTTGTACATTAAAAAGTTTATATTAGCCCCTATCTGCTACAGTATTCTGTGAAAGCACAAGATCTTGGAATAATGCACTGTACACCTTTTGTCATGCAATCCAAATAAGCAGGCTTTGAACTGAAATAAGACTGTTTCAATTTTTGCCTCACCTAATACACTTCATGTTCTCCTTATTACGTATTTCTTTCAAATATGCTCATCTTGACCTCACAGATAGCCAGATGCAAGTCATTTCCATATTAATTTGGGGTCAAATGGATGAAATCTATCCTTATAAACATACTTCCATTTAATTTTATAACTCTTCAGAAATGGGACCTCCTACTACTAGGCGAACAGGGACCTGTGTTCTAGAAATAGCCCTGCATTAAGAATAATATACATATTTGCCTGACCATATCAAGCAAAGCAGTCTCCAGTAAGTCTCCACCTTAAAACAATACTTCCTTCTGTAAATCAACTCCCATTAATGAAAAGCTACAAAGTTTTTACATTATTTTTTTCCGTAGCAATTATCTCCCTTATGCCAAGGAGATAAGTCATGTCACTTATCAATAGGGCACTAACTTCCCTTAATGAACCTTTGGACATTTAAAGATCATGCACTTCAATAATTTCCCAAAATGAAGATGTTTTAAAATACTTCAGCCCCTCCTGTCTTCAAGATATTGTTTGTATTTAATAGCAAGCCTTCTGAGAGCTACTGTTGCTGCTTTATAACACTGTCCTTTCCTTTCTGCTTTATAATGCTGTCCTTTCACTGCAAATGGCATTGTCTGCTGAACAACTTGCAATACCCTCACATTTGCCCAGAAACAAATGGGAGTCTTTCTTTGTTAATTGGCTTATTAAAAATTCATGTTGCATTTTGATGTTTAATTTTTAAACATCATGTTGAATGTTTCTACTGCCATTCCTTTCTTTAGAAAAAAAATATCAAGTATAATAAAGTATGGAGTCCTTTTCTGGACAATAATTGCCTGTGGGTTAGCATTCAGGATAGATGACATTACTTCAGCACAGCACATATTACTTCAGCATTAGCACATATTTTTTAAAGTTTAAGATCACACTATCTTATGAACGCCAAAAAGACGACCTAAGGTAAAATGATGCTGCCATTACAATCTGATTTTTATTCTTTTCCATTTCTGCTGATATCATGTAAATAGCATTGAGAATAAACTAGTTATATCTTTAACAGCAGGCTTCAAAGTATTTGGAAACTTTTCCATTTCATTGTTAATTGTTAATTCTAAAGGTTTAATTCTAAAAAGTGCCAAGCTTAGTGGCGAAGCAAACATGTGTAGTTAAGACTTCAGCCTCCAAGTTCAAAGTTGCAGTATGCTGCAACCAAAAATCGAAGACAGACCAATGTTTAAGACAGATCATGAATAACCTCATACACTTAGATTATTTGCTCACCTCAGATTTCTTTTCTGTTCTTGAGCAGATCAGATGCAGACTACTTGCCTTACATATCTTAACGCTAAATTCTCCCTATCAGTGCAAAAATGCAAGTACTAAATAACAATAATTTACTGCTTAACTTCATAGGGACCTATGGGAATGTTTTCACTAGGAAAGCTGCCTACAACCCTATTTTCATTCAAGTACGGAATTGCCAATGCTGAGCAACCAGGCATCAGAACTTGTGAAGATCCATAAATATTGAATTTATTCATCTAATTCAGATGTAGGATCAGATCCAGTAGCTGGTCTAAAGACTTTTCCTTGCTACTTCAGCTATTCCCCCCTTATCGCCTCAGATCAGAGCCATAGGATGGAGTCTAGCAATCCATATTCCAGGAGATCAGTCAGAGAATAAAATTGCTATGACAGATGACCTATCAGATTGCTCTTACAAAGAAGTCTTACATCCTCTCCTCAGCAACATTGCCTTGCTGTGCTCCTACTACCTTCCTTTGCACCAGATCTGCTTACTGGACCCTTCACTGAGCCAATTCTGATCATAACGCCACCACCACCAAGCAAAAAACAAAAATTGGCTCAGATTAGTTTTGCAGTGGGTTAAATCCTAATCAGCACAGAATTAAACAGCCTCAGAGCTAGTATGAAGAAGCAGGAAGAACGCAGCTAGGTAGAGAGGGGAAAGAGTAAACATAAAACTGCTTTATCACCAGCAACTAGAAAGCACTTTCTCATCTAGACTCATATGAGTCATTGCCACAAATGCCACTTTTCAGCCGCAAATGACCTTTGTCCTATCTGTTCTGCCTTTTCACTAAAATGGCACCTTTTAAAAAACCATCTTTGCAAACCCCTAACAGATATTCACATCAGAATAAAAATCCAGAAATTTCAACTAATCAACATACAGGTGAAGATCAGTCCCAAAGACATCTTCACATCATCTCATCAGCAAGCAGCTGTGATATTTAAATTTCAGGATGATTTTATTCTTATACACATAATTAAAGTCTGGATATGCCCAAATTCGCTTGTCTTCTCCTAAAACTTATCCTCAGGAATAAGAAGTATTTCTTTTGCAGCATTCCTGAACACTTCAAGGCTATGCAAACAAAAGCAACAGCTTTGCTATTCATATCAAAAATTCATATCAAAATAGATGGAAAATGTTATGCAGAACAGTCAGCCAGTGCCATCTGAAGTTTTATTCCCTACTATTATCTTTATTTTGAAGGTTTATAATACTAGAAGGAGAATTGAAGAGGCACTACCTGCTAAGCTCTCCTTCTTAAAGGGAACAAAAGCCTCTTCTTTCATTTATACCTGATCATTCTTTTATACAAATTAAACAATAATGTAACTGATTTGAAAAAAAAGTTTCAACATTATAAATTTTTTTATCCTATCCAGAAGAAATTTACAAAACTTAGTTTGAAAGCTTCCTTCCACCCTCAAAGGGCCTGACAAGAGTACTATACAAAAAAAAAAAAAAAGTTGGCTTTTTTGTGAAGCCAAATTGATTTAAAATTAAAACCATAACTCACCAGACATCAAATGAAATCACTGTTTCATAAACAGAGAGATGGTTTATCAGATCACATTCTGTTGTTTGTCTCCTCATGCTTCCCTCTATATTTCCTCAATTATTATTTCTCCTGTGGTGTTTCTCTTTATATACTGTGTAGTTATGCAGTGTTGACCAAGCAACATCAGGGAAAAAGCTAATAAAAAAAAGAGAAGCGAATTAGTTGGTCAATGCCATGGGAAGGAGTTTTATCCTCAGATGTAACATTGCAAATATAATATTTGCAATATGTGAGCTCAAATTTAAAATGTAAACATTTTAGTCTCCGATAACAGATCTTATATTGCTGCTCATGCAAGCATATGCGTATCAAAACATTTTATCTGTTATTTCATGTTTCACCTGTTATTTTGCACAATCCAGTAATGCAGATAGTGCTAGACTAAGACAGACAGGCTTTTTTGTATCATATTTGCTTTTATATCAAATTTGAAATATTACAGATATGTCTGTGCCTAATATCCACATTCTGTAGTCATTCATTGACCTCAGTTTTACTTTTTTTTAATCTTCTTGCAACAAAATCACCTTTAAAAACACTGTGAAACCATCCATTACATCTGGCTCAACAGAGACAAAAAGGTAATACACACCTTCTGACAATTAGCCTTTTGCTATATGATCACATCCCTCTTGCTTACCCAAATCCAATCTTGGATACCCTATATGGGGTAAGCAAGACTGGACAGTCTCTTGACAACAGAAAGGACAGAAACCATGACTGGGAAAGGAAAAGTCTAGCCCCCAGTCCTCTTTTTTTCCCAGATGAGCTAACACTTGACAAGTAGATGTAAAAAAGACATAAGTGCTGTACTAAATTTAATTTCAAACAAGGTTGGATTAAGGCAATATTATAACCTGTTTAGAAAAAAAATGCTGGGATCTAAATACAGTTTCTCTACAATTCCACTTGAAAGTGCTCTCAAAATAGAGAGCAGCTAGCTGCTATCAGAATGACTACTGACTAATCATAAACAAATGAAATAAATAACTTTGTTTTTGATTCGCATTCAGCATGACACAAAGAACTGAATTTATGAAACATGTTACTGAATGAATTTAAGTAATCATTTATATAAACTCTTATTTATTCAAAAATACTCTGTGAAATATTTTATATACAATTTCAGTAAATATTCACTCAACCCTACTGAGCATATCACACATTTAAGGTAAAACTTAGCCCTGTCTCCAGCACATACATGTGAATACGCTTCATTTGAAGACAAGAAAGACCCAAGCATACTGAGCTGATAGTAAGACCTAATGTCATCTCCTAAAGACTGAATGCCCTCTACTGCTTGGTTACAGAGCTGCACCTGTAGTCACGGAACAGCTACTCAAAAGTCATGTTTTACGTTGACTGCAACTTTTAAAAATAAAATTTTATATATATATACTTTTTAAAAAATTTCATCTCACTAAAAGCTATCAGGAGAGATGAAACATAAATTTATATTTCAAGTTCTTTAAAAACAGAGCATTTTGATGTGCTCTATCATTCATTTATTGTGATGTGTTCTCTCATTCATCCTGATTCCAAATATCTCACTCTAAATAAATGTACAAAGCCAGGCTGAATATTTCCTTTGTAATAGTTGGACACTAGGATTTTGATTTTAAGAATTCCATGTTATTATTTTCTGAAAATGCTTTAGCACTCATTTAGCTTAATTTTGTATGTTTTATGCCTGTTTCCAGGCTTAATACACTTCCCCCTGCCCTTATTATAGTCCATAGTGTTCTAGGGGCAAAGGTGTATCATTTGTCCATAGCAGCTTACCTTTGAAAAGCAAACAACCGAAATTCTTACATCCCTAAAAATGACATGCATAGCATGCCTAGCTATGCATAGCATGCATAACATGTCATTTTACAAGATGAGTGCTGTAAGACATCCTGAAAAAAAACAGCAAAGACAGGCCCACTGCTTTCCTTTTCACCAATAAAGAAGGGATTTATATTCTAGAGAGTTTACCTCAAGTCTGATACAGTTTTATATCAGAATGGTTCATAAGGGAACACTGCATGTCACTGTAAGAAGTTAAGAAGAATTTCTGATACTGTGTTTTAAAAAGTCACCAACAATGTACCTCCAGCTGCAGATATCAACCTTTTTCCTCTCTTTTTTTGCTTCCCTTTTCTATGTGGTTATCCAAGTAAGCAGGTAGTGAGTCCAGATATATTTGTGACAGACTAATTTTAGTTTTTAGAATGACAGCTTTCATTTGGACAGAAAAATAGCAAAGAAAACATTACTTAGTTTGACACAGCAAAGAAAGTTGGAGACCAGCTTTTGCACAGGTCATTTAGCAACCAGCCACTGAACAGAAAAAAAGATTTGCATAAAAAAGCATTCATATAAAATAAAGGTCATTAATTTCTCCCCAAACTGATGGTTAAGGATAAATGGCACCTTAACCAGTTAGAAAAATAAAAATGGTAAACATCTGGATTACCTGACTTTTTTGTTCTGTTCTTGAGAAGGCTGAACACATTGTTCTTGGCCAGTAGTATAGACTCCAAGGCGCTATGATAATGCAAAAGTTAATTTGCTGTAAAAATGCTGATTGTCTGCTCAGTGATTATGTCTGAGATGAAGGGCTTCACTCACCCAGCCTCAGCTAGAAGAAAGCAAATAAATTCCAGTCCTTGAAATACTAGTTCTTCTTTAGTCAGATATGAACTTTTTATTCCTGTCCTCCAATATACTTTCAATTATCTGAAGAAATACATTTTTCTCTGGAAGCAATATATTATTTTCTTCTCTCAATAAATATGAAGTCAGGTTTTTTATATATATATATCTGTGTCTGTCTGGAAGATGCAAAGAATAATGCCTCTACTTTAGCTGGGAGAAATTTGCAATATACATTGTAAGAGAAAGCATGAAAAACAAAATTTCATACTACTGTACATAAAAACCAGTGTTGCCCAAACACTGATACTCCCAAATCTTACCATCAGACAATTTCTAAGAAAAGAAATTATGTTTCCATAGCTCAAAAATGAAACTTTTTTTCCAAAAAGAAAAAAAAAAGAAATAGCAAGTAGATTTGTAAACTATCACACATAAGCTTGTTTTTTATCTGAAAATCAGAAAGCCCATTGCTTTATGCCAAACACAAGGTGAGTGTTAAGAGAGGAAGAGTACTTTTGGTGACATGAGAAATTCCCCAGCTTCCCTTCTTTCCAAAGAACAGCCTTCTTTGGAAAGAGAAGGAATTGCTTAGAGAACACACTTCTTTGAGAACCTATATACTTTGTTTGCCCTAGGTTATATGTTTAGGCATGCATGTGTGAGCATGTGCATGCATGTGTACGTGCCTGCATGCATATTTAAAAGTTAGTAATCACACTGGCACTTGGGCTCAGACTAACTCTGCATTATCCTTCATTTTCACTGTGCAATGATATGTATTGTCACCATCAGCAATACTCAGGGATGCTCATAACTATTTTCTAGAATTGCTCTGATTGATAATTACATTTTATCCATGAACTGACCTGCTTACTTCCAAGGAAACTTTTCTCTAAGCCTACACAACAGGAACAATCACAGTGAAAATGGGTACAGAGAGGGTTTCCAAAGCTTTTACGTTGTTCTTCAGCTTTATCCATTAGCTTCCAGCACATACACACATCCAGAACAGAAAAGCGCTGGCCTGATGTTGAGATATCTCACAGAAGTAATAATGTATATGCCATGGAATGCAAGCTTTCAAAACAAGAAGCTCAACAATTCTCAAGATTATACAAATATAGGAATTTGTTGTCTTTTCAGTGATTAGGTTAGTTTTAGGTAGTTTAAAAAAAAATCCTAATAAAAATGCTGTTACAGGGTGCTGTGCAGATTGCCAGATAGACTACAATGCCAAACACCTTTTGCATTTGAAAGAATATACAAGGTCTACATATATTTGCCTACGAATAGTATATAAGACACTCGACTTTAAAACAAGATTGCAATGACAGCAGTGTTATTGCTGTTTCACCACTGAATCCATAGAAAGACTGACATTTAACCTGCACCTCCTCTGTGGGATGCTTCAAGAAAAACAGCCATCCCAACAAGTATCATGATAAAGAATAGTCAGACAGTTTTAAAGAGGTAACATCTTAGAGCATTGAAAGTATTTGTTTATATTGATGAATATTGTCACTTGGAACGGAACTTTTTTTTGAACATAAATTACAGTACAAAGGAAGTGCTGTATTCTCATGGAAGACATACCAGATACAATGAAAAGTTAGCCTCCCACAAATCTGTTCTGAAATATCAAAGACAGTTAGACTGATTTAAGATACTGAAATAGTAGTGTTTTGATTCAGATAAGCAGAAGCTTCCACAAAGTAAAAAAAAATAAAGAGAGAGAGAGAGAGAGAAATAATATTGTATCTTTAGAAACCATACAGGTTTGGAAGTAAAACACCTTTACTTTCACACCAGAATTACAACTCATCACAAAATAGAGCAAAACCTACAGTTAAAATAATCAGGAGCACAACTGAAGTGCTATAAATAATATATACTGGCACATTTAGTTATTCTAGCTTGGCGAATGGGACATGATAAATATCTACATGTATTTGAAGGCCATAAATACAAGGAATTATTTAGCATTACACATGGAGTATATTTAAGGATAGTGGGATTACACTAAGCAAAGCAGGTAAGGCTTCCTGACCATGAAATTTATAGAAAACTGAAACAGCCTTCTAAAGAGGGAAATCTGTTGCTCAAGTCGCTTAAATTAGAATGCAGAAAGCACGCAGAAATGTCCTTTAGGGAATGAACTGCATTGATTTGGAAATAAACCTAGTATGCCTTTCCAGATATAATTTGTATGATTTCCTGGTTTTGGACACAAAACACGTGGGAACTCAAGTCAAGAGTTCAAGTAACTATTGTTTCTGATGGAACTCAGTACCAGATGGTGCAACACAGGCAAGATGATGAACTGGTTCAAAGCTATTCTTAAGTTATGGGGAGGCATGTATTCCTGTCAATACAGACACACAAGCAAAATACACTAGCAGAATAGCAAAATCGAAAACAAACCAGAAAAAATCAAGGATTCAATGGCACATGATATGCTATTGTAAAACACAGAACCATCACAGAATCTCAGCATACACACAGTAATACTCTGTAGAGACTGAGAGAGATCCCATCCTAGAAGAGGTCAATATTTCTACACATACCTGTTCTTTTAATGAACTTTCCATCATCTTATTCCACTTTTATGTATGCCTGAAATTTTATTCTGGGATAATCTAATGCAATTGGAAAAAGAATTTCTGTTTTAAAAAGGAATTATTTACATGATATTTAAAACTTCCATAGTCCTTAAATAATAAAAATCCTATTATGAATATGTTAGCATTTGTTGCAAAACTGTGGAAAGAATTACACCCTCAAGCCTTTACAGTTCCATAAAGATTTTCTATGTATAGGAAATTAAACCAAAATTTATGTCAGTTTGATAATAGCATCACTTAAAACCATAACAGTTAATTAACTAATTAACAACTTAATTAACTCAGCACTTAATTTACTTACTTGAGTTCATTTAAATTCCCCAGATAAGATTTAATGAACTTCCAGAATAATTTTGGACTAACCATGTGATGTATGATTCTTGTATCTAGAAAATATTTCATGAAACTAAATGATTTAAGGCACAGTGCAAGAGTAAGTTTTTGCTTTACTGCATGCAGCATTCCAAAACTTTGTAATGGGTT
>VWPW01012027.1:330648-365870 GCA_013389825.1 Crypturellus undulatus | reverse complement strand
CGCCCCGCGCCGCGCGCAGGTAAGAGCCGCGCAGCCGCTGCGCCGGAGCCGGCGGGAAGGGGAAGAGGCCGCGGGGCGAAGCTGGCCCTGGCGCCGTCTCCTGCCGGGTGCGCGGCGGGGGAAGGCAAGGGGAGGGACGGGACGGGGCTCCCGGCCCGCTGCACCGCGCTCCCCGGCATCGCGCTCCGCACAGCGGGGCTGCGGCGCACGGGCAAGCGCAGGGCGCGAAAGAGGGAGCTTTAAACAGTTCTGTTAATTAATGGGGATTTAAATGACAACGGCACTGACGTCGAAGGGCTCTTGTAACTAGCCCTCCGGCGCTCCCCCACTCCTGCTTCACACATCACCCCGCGCTCCGCCGTGGGGAGACGGCTTCTGGCCCTACACCTGCACGTGGCTCTGAATTCCCCGGCTTCTCCTCCTCGAAATAAATCCAGCCCGGTGATTCGTAGGTCGTGCTTTCCACATCACCTTCCACCACTCACAGTTACCGCTATTTTATGTGTGTTGCTTGGCGTGTTTTTTTAATAATAATTATTATTTCTATTTTTGTTTCTACGTGAGTGTGAATAGTAGAACCTGCTGTATGGGGATAAAAACATGAAAATGTTTTAAAAATTCTTCGGGAAAAGCACTTTACTGAAAGCAGCCTCCGACAGACGAGAGACCTGCGCGAAGCAAAGGGATGAGGAGCCAGAGCGCGATGCTCCGGCTGGCGAGTCCCAGCTGGTTTGTGAGTGATTGCTGCCCTACCCTGCTTGCCCTGCTGTGCTCCAGTGCTCATTAAAGCCCATATATTCATTTGCTCTTCTTGCTCGTGGTGCTCTTTAAAATTCTCGCATTTACACCGCTCGAGATGCCCCCGAGAAACTCAGCCTCGTAGCCTAAGTTCCTTATCGCCCCCAAACAAACCAGCAAACAGGACCCAGAAATACTCAGGAGTTTCTTTCGGTGACATATCCAGGGTGGGAAAGGGGGAGGAAGCCCCTGGAGAAGGGGTGGGAAGGGCGCTGCAGCCGGCACTGCTGCAGCGGTCGCGGTTCGGGCGCGGGTCCCGCGGTGCCGCACGGAGGGTCTGAGTGCGAAGCGCCCGCGCGGAGCGGGAGGGTGTCCCGGGAAAGGATTGTCCTTCTCGGGGCCTCCGCCCAGACAGACCGCTCCTGGAAATAAATAAGAAAAAAAAAAAAAAAAAAAAAAAACTTGTTGCCCTCGCAGGTGCCGGTTGCCTGGCGTCCTCCCAACGAGCGCTGCTAGGGAATTCAATGGGGATCCCTCCCTCTGCTCCGCAGAGTAGGTTATCGCTTAATTTCCACAATTATATGTAAAGCTGCAAAATGCTACTGGTAACCACGTATCGAGACATGGGTCTCTGTCAGGACTGCAAATTGGTTTGGAAATTGGACTGCAAAAGGAATCCTCTCATTTCGGAGGAACTCCTCAAATCGGAGTTTTGCAGACGGATAAAATGAGCAGGAATTCGATCACGAAAGAACCTGGGAAAATTCAGTGCTTCACATTTCTTTCACCCACTGACTTCCATTTTACGCAGGGACCCAAGTTGATACTTTTTGCAAAGGAAAAGAAAAAGAATAAAATTAAACAAATTAGCCGTTTTTGAGGAAAGCAGTCCCTCACATTGCAAATCGCGCTCATTACGTGTGGCTCGATGTATTTAAATGGAGGAAACGAAGGTGCTATCCGCAGTCCCGAGGCATCTTCCCGAGGAAGTCGGGTTTTCCCTCTCCCACAAAAGGGGTCACGGGAAACGGGACAGCCGAACCGCGGAAAGCAGTGGGAATCATTTCTGAGAAATCCGGGAGACTCCCGACAATCCGCTCGATTCCTCCGCGCGGGGCTGTGCTGTTTCCCGGAGGTGGCGGCTCCGGGGGCGGCGGCTCCGAAGCGGGGCCGCGGGGTCCCGGCTCCCTCCGCGCCGCCCATCAGCGCCGGAGCATCCTCAGGGATGGCGATGAGCTCGGGGAGATGCTCGCAGCGCCTTTTGCACGGGGCTTTCCCCAAGGGGAGCCAGCGGAGAGGGCAGTTCAAGGCCATGGGGTCACTCACCGTCAGGATTTAGTCCCACTCTTCCTGGGACCGAAATAACGATCCCCAGGTGCCAAGTTCATACCATAAAATTACACACGGCAGAACGACAGGGAACTTCAGCTCTGTAAGAGGGAAAAGGCTAAGAAATAAACTGAGAAATGCTTTTCCAAACAGGTTATATGTTTCTCATTTTTAAGGAATATATCTCTAAACATAGTGTTTGCGGTGTTAAACACGGTAACAATGATGAACATTTCTGATGCATAAACAAAATCCTAGAGCTGCTCACGTTATGGTAAAAAGAACAGAAAATTAAATAAGAGCCTGTCCTCCAAATGAAAAAGCAAGGGTAAGATTTTTACTAGATAAATCAAAGTTAAACACACTATATCCAGAGTCTTCAAGACTCCTGGCCTTGCTAGACCATCAACTGCTAACTACAAGATTTTGCCTGTCTAATATACCAGCATATCGGACACAGAAACTGCTTGCCTTCCAGATAACGTGCATGTATGATCTGCGAAAAAAGGCAGCAAAGCCTTTACAGGATAGAAGAAATAAATGCAAGCAGGACAGGATGATAAATCCTTAGATAGTCCAAAGCAGCAAACTACCAGCTGGAGTTAGAAGGGCCTAAGGAAAGGGACCATCCTCAGCTCACTATGGTTCAAATTTCTTGCTGCTAGAGTAATCTCTACTATTTCTCTATCTAAGGCAACCTATTTCTAAACAGACTGTAGTGGTAAACTATCACTGCACAGAACACACAAGTCAAGAAAATAAATGCAAATCAAGTAAGGCTTTTAAAATTAAGAGGGTTTTTTTATGGTCTGAAACATGGTAACGGTTTCAGCAGCATAGTCTGAATTCAGTGATACCTGTCACAACATAGCTACCAAATTTCCCTTTAAAATTCTGATTCCACTGAATCAATCTTAAATTCTGACAGACCGGGAAACCTGCTTGGAATTTTACCACTGATGTTTGTTGGAATCAAGTTTTTCCCTTTATTTTAAGACTTTATTTAGCTTTACTCCTAAAAATCTTTAGTCATTAAAAAAAATACTCACTAATTTTAGTCCTACTCATCTCTCTACATACTTGAAATCTATAAGCACCTCAGTTTTGAGAAATAAAATTCCAAAAGTACCTATTGACATCTCAGAAATATTAAAAGTTTGCTGAATATATGATTAGATGAACCAACTTTATTTAGATTTAGCATTTAGATTTACTTCTGCCCCAAGTACTAAAATATGTCAAGTACAAGTTCCTAATCCTTGATTTAAAATTAAGAATCCATTTAGATGTCAACAGAAAGGGAAAATAAGGTACTTCAGGATGCTAATCTAAAAAATCTGAATGTTAGGCTCTGTTTAAGTCTCCTCAAGATGAGGAAGGTGTTTTAAAGTTCACCTCTCTTTAACATTTGCCTGTCTGTGGTCTGTAGGTAGATGCCATGCTTGTTTTAGAGTACTTTTCTGAAGATTCATACATATGTTTTTACCTGTTGAAAGACTCAATAATCTCTTTGCCTCTTCGACAGTGAGGCCACTGCATTGCCTATGTAAAACAGCATAGTGGTTGCAGCACTCATCTAAGTAAATCCAATGGAAATCTGATTTGAAGCTCACTCCAGCTCAAGAGGATTCAGATTCATATCTGTGTATCAATCCTGATCAACTCTGAAAAGGCATGTGGAGAAGAGGAGCCACAGTCTCCTTTCCACGAAGGTTTGCCTTTACGTAGCAGCAGACATCAGCCTTCTGTGGCTTCATGAAGCAACAGATAAGCCACAGGGTCTGCATAGAGCCCTACAGCCATTGAAGAACACACAGAGCACATGGAAATAGGAAAACAAGGCTAAATAATAATAAAAATAATAAATAACAGATGTTAAGTTTTTACAGCAAAGTAACAAATGCACCAGTGCTGGCTATCCCCCAAATCCATCATTATGTTGTATAAAAAGCAAGGAGATGACAGGGAAGTGAGAAATATTTACAGATGCTACCAAAAAATCCAATTTGAAAAAAAAAAAAAAAAAAAAAAAGAAGTCATCTCAGTAACCATTAACCGTGGGGAAAAAAAGCACATCTAATTTTTAGGGATTTGGGGTGGGGGCGTAGGGTAGAGAATATAACAGAAAACATAATTATGTCACTGTTTATATACAAAGTAAACTTGAATACATCAGGAAGTTCTGCTCTTCACACCTAACAAAATGTTTGCTAAAACTGGGAAGATACAGAGAAAATCTTCTGGAATAATCAGAGAGGGACATCTTCTGTACAAGCAGTAGTTCAAAACTAAGGCTGTTCAGCAAAGAAAACAGGTGACTACAGGGTCGTATGATGGAAGTCTGCAAACTCATGGGAGGCCCGGAGAAGGTGACTAAGGCATGCTTGTTCCTAGTCTCTCCATATCAGAACTGGGGGGATTTTTCACACAACAACTGTATTGTAATTCTTTGTCATAAGGCTTTGGGGATGCTACAAATTAACGCGGGTTCAAAGAGGAGCTAGAAAACTCACATGAGAGAAATCCACTGAGAGGAGTTTCAATAAGAGCGGTTATGCCTTGCTCAGACTGTTGCAGATTCCTACAGATCTTCTGCAGATTCCTGCATATCTTCCTACACTAGTAATGTAGTTTGGAAAGTATCATTACAGGCTTTTGCTGTCTTACTCTTTCTGGAGCATCCCTTGTTTGCTCCTTGCTAGAGGCAGGACACTGGGCCAGATGAGCATTTGGTCTCACTTGTAAACTGGAGAAGGGATTGAGATCCACGTCTTCCACTTGTAGTCAGGTGTCCTACACCAAAGCAACAGAGTTTCTCTGTGTGATGGTATCTCTGCGTGATGGTAGGGATCCTAGGCAGATGCAGAGATGCAGATACAAAGAATCTACACCTTCCTCTTACAACTGACTGTTTATATATTTTGCATGTAAAATACATTCATAATTTACATACTTTACATGATTCTTAGAAAACAGATTTCCTCTTCTCAAGGAGAATTTCTTGTTGGCAAGATTAATTAATGTTTATTTTTCATTAAATTATTTTTAAGATTTAGAAAGCTTCAGCATGAGAGACTGAGCCCTCTGCATCATATGCCAACATACTGGGTAAATTAATTTAACCTAAGAATGGATCTGAACTCCCTTGAAGACAGTGGATAGTAGACAGTGGAGTAACTCGATTAGCTGTGTCCTGGAGTCTATAATACCAGATATGCCTATACCATGCATGTTTAGAGCATCCATGCTGCACTACTGTCATGACAGAGTGTATCTCTATCTCTGTCTCCTTTTCCGGTTACTGTGCCAGTGCAAATGAATTGTTTGCTTTTAAAGTAAAAGATAATTGACAGAAAGGTTGAAGAAGAGTTACTGTATGTTTAAAGAAAATTATATAAAGTTCAGTTTCCAGAGCTTTGAAAGCTTTGTTTTAATATGGTTGACGTCCATAATATAATCCATAAAATGGTCATTTGCTAGGACAAATGTGAGAGGACTTAGTAATGTAATTGTAATAGCCAGTTTTATTTTATTAACAAGTTGCTTTATGTACAATGCATGATTTGAATTTATTCCCTCCAGAGCATTGAAATTAGACTTTTCTTTAACCCTTGTGATCTTTCTTCTATAGTTGATGAGAATTTGAACCATATCAGATTAGTAAATATGCAAATTATTGTGATACTTTCTATACTTAATAAAATATATGGCTGTATCTATTAGGTACTTACATCTGACTACTGTTAACAACTGATGAAAAACATTCTAGGTACATGTAAACTTCAAAGAGTACTAGGCCTAGAAAGGGGATTCCTTTAAATGTTTTTTCTTCAGTTATTTACATACAACAAAGATAAAAGAAAAAAAACCATAAAATGGTGACTGTTATAGGTCTTCAAAATGAAGCTGCAGCAGGGTATACATCTGTGAATACATCTTCATGGTGTTCTCTGACAATCGATTTCTAATGTAAATGAAAGTAGTGCAATAGAGTGAATACTGAGCAGAGTTTCAGTAAAGATTTTGCCTTGTGGTGGCTGGGTGGCATTGTGGAAAATGTAAGAAGAGCAGGACAGGAACCTCAAATATATGACAATGCACTGAAATAATGTGAAATTACGAAATTTTACATTTTGCAACTGAGAAAAAAAAATCACAAGTTTTTCAGGAATATGAATGAAAGCCAAGAATGAAAATGAAAGGTCCCAGACACTCCTCTCACCTTTAATTTACATATGGTAAGAGTATTTTTAACCCCTTTCCTCCTTCCTTGTAAGGTACTTTTTCTCATTACTGCACCAAATTTTCTTCATTTCTGATCACGTCTCCAGCTCTGTGGTACTAATTTCAAAAGTATCCACCCCAGAACCCATGTTCTCCCAGTCTGATAGTGAATCCCTCCTGAATTCTCCTTGAATAACAATCTGGCAACCAGTTGTCTATCCATGGTGTGGAATTGCCAGAGTAAAACAAACAAACAAACCAACAAAAAGGTGGCTTTGACTTTTCCAGTTACTTATACTATAAAATTTCTTGAGTGAGAAGAATCCTATATAAAGAATTCAAGCCTTCTGCTAACAGGTTTACTTTATCCAGTCACCCTTGGGAAGCTTTGCAAACACACATCTTTGGCGGTCAGGAACTGAAAACCTGCTGACATCAACTGCATTCTCCTGATCTGCTGAAAATAAAAATTGCCACCTGGAACTGAACATAGTTGACTGAGGAGAACGGAGGCCCAAGCTAGTGGCAGCAATTTGATGCCGTTAGAGTAGCACCTGGTGATTAGCAGCAGTTTTCTGGCAGTCATGGAAGCAGGACACAGGGAGATTTATGGCATTCACAATAGAAAAAGGATCCCACTAATGGCCATGGCAATGGGATCGGCCACTCATGGCAGGCTTCTGGCTACTAAGGGCACATGCTTCTAGCATAATCATTCTGAAGTACTGGATCACTGCAAGACCTCTGCTCAGGTGGCCCTTTCTTCTGCTTGCTGGGATCTGGCTCCTTCGAATCTCAACACTATCATCCTCTCAATCTGATACCCAGAGATCTCTTCGGACTGTGTCTTGTAGCATTAGAGTATCATTTATTTTCACAAGACTCAGTAAAGGAAAACAAAATCTCTTTTCCTTCTAACAATGATGGTGTTGAAAGAACATCTGAACTAAAACACCTTTTTTTTTTTTTCTGAGAATCTAGTGCAAAAATGTTGGAATTCTCCAGAGAAATATCCCAAGATTGACCCTTGGTGAAACATGATATTACAAGTCTCAAAATTTTGGAAACTCACTATAAAACTATTGATAACGCATCAAAAAGAATCAGTTTTATGCCTGAGCTGGCCTATTAAAGGAGAAAGATTCACAAATTGTGTAGGACTAAGTACTGGGTTTTAAAATAAATATGTAAGGGATATTCAATGGTTTTTCCTCAATATAAATTTACTAGGGCTTGTTGAAGGTGATTCACACAATTTATTTTTATGCTTGTCATTAAAGTTTTGTTGTTGTTGCTGTTTTTATTGTTGTTCTTGTTGTTTTTCATTTGATGTCTCTCTGATTTTAATTTTTCTGAGTAAATATTTAATTGGGTTACAAACATCTAGACAATAATTCCCCAACAACAAGAGAAAAAAAACAAAGGAAGGCTAAGAGGAAGCGTAGAAATTCACATGGTTTCTATTCAGTCTTTCTAGTGAGCATAATGGAAGTGTTGAATTTCTTCGATCCAATACAAAAAGGACATTCAAAGGCCTCTCAGCAGATCCCCCAAGTGTTTCAACAAATTTTCTGTGTTTATAGGAACATTCTTCTTCCTGGCCCACCAGCCTAAGTCATGAAAATGCTCCAGCATCTCCATAATGGATAATATCCATCATAACAACAAAAAAAAATAGGTAAAAATAATATAAACCCATGTTATCTTCATTTCTTGTGAATATGCAAGGCAGGTGAGAAACCAAGCACATTTTTTGCAGTCTACTCACTCATGAAATTGGTCATTCCAGTCATGACCAAGAGCTTTTCATACTACGTGTGTCCAACACAGATAAAGGTAGAAGAAAAAGGGCATTATTGTCTTATCTTGTGTGTGGAGACCAGGAAAAACTAAGAAGGAGACTGAGGAAGTTTGTGGAAGAGTAAGAGGCTGCCTCTAGATCTCACAAAGCCTTCCTCCTCTTTCATGGAGTGAGCTTTTCATTTTCATATTTTCATTTAATTCAGTTCTCAGGCATATATAGATGAAAATAACTAAAGGCTTGTGAAAAACAGTATTGTCCCAATAAAAGTCTGTGGCATTTTCTCTACCTGTCCTATTCAGAAAAAATCCACTGGCACTCTCATGAAAATAATTCTCGGGCCCAGCATAGCCTCAGAGATCAGGCTGAATTCAGACAAATATCCTATTTCCTTTGAAGCTTGTCGGAACCAAATATTTTCGTTTTCTTACTGAGTTAAGCCAGCTAATCAGTTTTACTCACCTCTTTCAGCTTTGGGGTTTCCAATTAGCATTATCCCCTTTCCAAGGACACAGTGTTTCAGCTCCCTGGAAGAACTGTGCCATTGTGCGTGAGGTTCTGGTGCTAGCAGATGGCAGTGTTTGGTCCCAAGTATGGATGGATGTCAGCTTTTTGTTGTTTCTTCACCCAAACTAATTAGGCAGCTCATTTTTTAGCACTGACAGTAACCAGCTCTTCTTGGCTAAGCAAGTCTCTATTTATTCACAACTATTCTGCTTACGGAACCTTCCTGTCTTCTCCTGTGTAGAGAATGTTTTTGATCTATTGTTTCAATTTTTGACAGATTGGCAAAACGGGAAGGTGGGAAATGAAAGCAACATAGAAGCAGTGAGGATGCTGAGAGCTTGTTAAATATTCTAGCAGGCCCTCTTCCCAAGAATTTCCACAAATTGCATTGTCATCAAAATGCTTAGAGGGACCCTAATGACCACAAAGGATTCAGCTGGACCACCCAAAGCTGTGCATGCTAAAAGAAGCCTCAAGGAGCTCTTGCGGGATTAAAGCTGCTCCCCTTTTAACATCTTGAAAATCTTCTCTAAGGACCTTCCCACCATCATCAAATAATGAAAATCTTTATTTGTAGTCATTCAGGCTCTTCAGCATCACTGCTCTGCCCAAAACCTAGAACAGAAGAAAATATTCACCTGTAAGTCTAACTTGACATCTGTGGTATGTCACAGCAGCAAGACCACTGTAATAACACTCATAACCTTGTGTTTTATGAAACCTTGTGGCATGTCCTTTAATTAATGCACTGCCTTCTTATAGAAATAGCACTGATTCGTGCGTCCAGCAGCATGGAAAAATTATATTCAAATCTATATTGTCTGCCAAGGATCCATTTGGAAAGACATTACCGAAAGATTTTCCATGAATCTTATAGTAATTAAGCTTTGATTTCAAGGGAGTATCCAATTCAATGTATTTTACAAACTAAAAAGAGTACATTTAATGAAATGAACTCATCAGGAAAAAGAAGAAATTATCTCACAGGTAATAAATATTGCGAAGTAGGAGTTCAGGAACTGGTCTTACAAATTGAATGGGCCTGATTATAACCATAAAAATAACAAATTAAACATCTATAAGGAACACCTATATAAGATCAGTATAAAAATCAGACTGTTGAATAGTAGTTTTCAATTTGCCATCATAATCCAAACTGAAAAATATTTATGCCAATCTTTCTATAAAAATATAACTCTGAATATATTGAATTTAGAACTATATAAACAGTAGTAATACTGGTAATATATACATTTTTTTTCAAAACTATTATAAATACAGCACTGAAATATCTCTCACCACTAGAGAACCGGATATGATAAATTTATTGCAATATGTCCAATACTGCAGACCATTGAAACTGTGGAGAATATCAGACATTTTGATACCTGTAACTGATTTTTTTTTGGATGGAATGTTGCATCTAATTGGCCTAGTTCAAAAAACTGTCATCTCTGTATCTCTTTTGCAAGTGAATACGCGTCATGCTCTAGCAACATGGGGCTATACAGATTGTATAAAGTATAAGCATTCTCATTAGAATCTGATATTTATAAAATATTCTCCCAACTATCAGTATGCATTTAAGATGGATGGAAGCACTCCTTCTGAACTCTCAAGAGACTGCTTAGGCCCAAGATAGCTCTTTCACTGTTTTAAGGCCAAGAACTTTGAAAGGCGTGTATTTTGGGAATGCATACATTAAAGCAGAAGGCTTCTGTATCAGACAGTAAATCTGTACATCTTTATAGAGGGAAAGTTTATACTAGTCTCAGATAAGTCTTTAGACATGCAGAGCAGATCATTTCATCACATGACTGAATATTTAAATTTAAGCAGAGCTTACCACTGAGAGGATAAAGTTTTAAAGTATAGAAGCTTTTATTTTCTATTTTAATCTAAACTCTTTCACAATATTTAGTAAATACTAGATATATCAGAAATGTAATATAAAGTCTCTTTAAATTAACAAGATGTGCTTACAATATAGTCTTAGATGACACTATATTTTAGTATTCTCTTTTCTTTCCTTTATACCTCCTGTTGCTGCTTTCCCTATAAATAGGTGAAACAGGTTAAACTCTCATTAAAGACCAACTCAGCTACATGCATTATAACATTCTTAATTTGAAAGAAAGATTTAGCATATTAATCACTAGGATAAAGCTTCCAAAGTCTATATGGAATCTTTTAGCACATTTGGGAAGATTATGGGTAAATGTACAAATCATCGGTTTCTCTGAGATACTGCCATGCCTTGCTGAAAACTTCCCCCATGCACCTGGACCCTAGCTCATTGTGTTATAAGGAGGGTTATTTTGGCTTGGAGAGAAGAGGACTTTCATGACTTCAAACATGGACATTAGATCAAGTTTTTATCTTCTCACATAATCCTGTCTTTGATGTCACTAGACTGAAGCCTCTCAGAATAGAAAGAAAAAGCTGTGAAAAGAGGCCCAGTTAATTTATACATTTAAGTACTGCTGTTCTAATTCACCAATGTAGCATTTTCATTGTTTTCTGCTTTGCATCCTAAAGGCAGGCTTACACCAGGCAATTATGAACGTCTCCTCTGAACAAATAATCGAATCCCGCTAGTTGTGGGATACGGTTAAACAATCTCGGGGTTGAAGGTGTGAGGTCAAATATATTCCCAGTGGTGTAATTGAAGTTACAGGCAACTCTTTTCACTTGCCTTGAAGGATGTGTGTTTGTAATGCCCTAACTTTAATTGCAACTAATCAGGTAAGCTGCATGAGAAAAATAGAAAACACAAAGGTGATACTTTGCATTTGCCTTCAGCCCAAAGCATTTGCCTTGTCAAAGCTGTAGTCTTATTAACTATTCAAAGGTGGTGTGGAGGACTGCTTTACAGCTTGGAGACTATTTTATGAACGTTAAAGGTATGCAAAGATATATAACAACTGCAAAATCCTCTTTTTGCATCTTCAGGAAGGGGACAATTATAAAAATGAAGACTGATGGCTATGAAGAAACACCTTGCTGGATAATTTCACTGAACAATGGTGGCAGAGCAACCATTTTTGCAATCAGCTATCCTTTCTTTCAGCAGTAGAAACAGAAAAGCTGTTGAAACTGAGTAAACTTTAACACCTGAGTGATTCAGAGAGAAACATTTCTGCATAGCTTATCTATGAGAATAGTTTAGCTTCTCACAAAAGCAACCAACCCCAAATGATCCATAAATAAACTATCTACATTACTGTCTAGTGAATTTTGTGATGTAAGAATTTTGTGCTAAGAGGATTTAGTCCACAGAAACAGAGAATGCTGTTCTCTTGCTAAGTGAAATTGTGTGTGTTTACATGTGCGTGTATCTAGGCATGTGCGGAGAATCGAAGTGTGTTGCAGTAATATGAAATATCAGACAAAATGTCAAGGGGAAAGTGTACAAGATTTATCCTCATTATGAATAGATTAACTGAAAGAAAATATAAGTATCCAAAACACAGAGATTTTTCAGATTCAGGGATTTATATGCTTAATAATCCACTTACCACGTTCCTCAAAATGCAATGTGCAGGATAAATCTTCCATTCTGTCATCATACCAGTGGACAATTACTCTTTATTCAGGCAATAGCTAACTCAAGCTATTCAAAACCTGCACTGAGCTTTGACTTCCTCAAACTTTTCCTTTGC
The DNA here is from genome assembly GCA_013389825.1 of Crypturellus undulatus. Lineage (NCBI taxonomy): Eukaryota > Metazoa > Chordata > Aves > Tinamiformes > Tinamidae > Crypturellus > Crypturellus undulatus. The sequence goes on along the minus strand of VWPW01012027.1, from coordinate 353,609 downwards.
CTTTTCAAGGATAAAAGAAAAAGACTCAAAATCCTCATAGCCATGGATCTAAAACTTCCTTTTCTTTAAAATGAAGTGAAATATGCCTCATATTCACAATTTCTTTAATCTGAGTGCAGAGATTAAAAAAATAGTATTTTTATAATCCTGATCCACTAGTATTTTTCATTATTACAGTAATACAAAACTCTATTTTCCCTGTGCAGAGTAAGGTTCTACACTGACAATACGTTTGAAGTAGAAAATATCTTTTCAATATTTTTGTTTTATTCTCTGATTAGCATCTATTTTCTATTACCAGTGCATATAAATGCTATCCATATATCCCTATAATGTTACACTTTATTTCCTCTTTTATAGTCCTTTTTATGTCTACTAAGATTTATTTCGAGAGGCACATTCTTCTTTTTTATTTATTTTTCTCTTTCTTGTGTGAGGTTAACTGAGTTAAAACTTGATTTATGTTTATTAGTGGGTTATGGCTCTGACTACATCCCCATGAGAAATATTATTGGCTTACACAGCTACCTTCCTGATGGTTGTAAAACAAATATTGAACAATGAAAGAAACTAAGATTTTTTATCTGGAATGGCTGCCGATATATTACTACGATTCTGTGCTGTGACACCTTTTTACCACTATGTTTTTCAGATGTAAACCCTTGACTGGACCTGCCCATGTATCTGCTAGAACTGAGCAATCGGCTGTGGTCGCATCTAGAGCTTTGAACTGGCCAGTCATGTCCAATAAACCAGACTTTTTTTGTACCAGTTATTATAAACAAGATATCTTATATGAATGAACGAATAGGAGGAAAAAATGCTCTGATATATGTCTTTATCTTTCCTAAGTGCTTCTTAGCATAACATCTTTCATATTTCCAGGCAGGTATGTATTTTGTTGTTAAATTAACTACAGCAATAGCATTAATAATTCAAACTGGATATCTGAGGCAGCTTTGATCTAGAAGTACTTATTACTGGAGGAATGGGGTCAGACTAGGAATGAGATAAATTATATACAATTCATAAAAATTAAAAAAAAAATTCTATACAGCAAATGGCCAAAGTGAGTTTTAGAGGTAAATCAATTGTTAATAAGGCAGAGTTCTCATGTATGGCAATGGGGAGTTAAAATTATGCACACAGAAATAGGCAAAATAATTAAACAGAAATCTAACAAAAAAGTTCTTGTGAAAACTGGCAGAAAGTGAAAAAGGACAACACACGGAAGAAGTAGCAAAGAAAGCCTTGGCATTTTATATAATGGAAGGAGAGCAAACGTAGATACTTTTTAAAAAAAGTTTTGAAGTCTTTGAACAAAGATAAAGCAGGGAGATCATCCTGTGATAATCGATATGAAAGAGAAGAGAAAAGGCTAGGTGACTGTAGTAAGAGAGCTACTGATGGAAAGACCATGAGAAGTTAGATATGTCCTGGAAAGTATTTACAAAGTCACCAATAAAGTGCAGAAACTGTTGCTCATATCCTTTCTGGCCTCATGGGATTCACAGGGGCGACAGTAACAAGAGTGCAAGCAAACCTCCAGTAGACTTAGATTAGTACCCATCTTAAATAAGACAACATCATAAATATGATACAGGGTGCTTTTCAAAAGGGCAGACTCATTAAGTCAGTAGTGGAGACTGCTAAAAGACATAACTTGCAAGTGCATCACACACTCTTAAACATATGACCCCAACTACCTATGGGAAATTATAGCTAAATTGTGGACTTTCAAGTCTTTTAATCATACGGACAATTAATTTTGATTTCACAGAGTTGTACACAGATTGAGGCATACTAGGGGTCTAAAATGAAATGAGATTTTCTTCAAACAATGAGGAAAATTTAAATTCTTCATTTTGTGGGAAAATTTCACCAGATAAAGGTCTGTTAGATCTCCCCAAGTTTTATTTTTCTCTTGTTTACACACAATTGGTTCAAGCTGAACTGAGTTCACAAAGTTTTGGTGCTGCTAAAGGACACACTACAAAAACACAACAACAAAGCCAGAGACTTAAAACTCAGATAGTCTTGATGCAGGTAAATACCAGTAAAGCAGGCTTAAGTCTGATAAACGATTTTTTTTTTTTTTCAAATACAAAAATAAAAGAGTAGCTTTGTTTAAGGTGAATGATGTGCTGCGCCTTGTTAGTTGTTTTCATTTTGGTAACAATTCAAGAATGAGTAGGGGCTGCAAGAAAGTGAAATTTCAGGTCTTTCTTCCCCTTTGGCTGTTGGAAGCAGTCTAGCTGACTATATCTTCATGCTCATGTAACAACTGGATTATGCTAATATTTGTGAGACTAACATGACAAATTTGAGAGAATCACAGAATGGATGAGGTTTCAAGGAGTCTTTGAAGATCCTCTAGTCCAACATCCATGCTCAAGCAGGATCTTCTGCAGTATGTTGCCCAAGACTGTTTGGCTTTTGAATATCTCCAAGGATGGAGACTCCATCCTGGCCAAGCTGTTCTAGTGGTCTGTCACCCTTATAGTAAAAATGCTTTTGCTTTTATTCTGATGGACTTTCCAATTGCCTCTTGTCCTGCTCTGGGCACCACAACAAAGAGTTTGGCCCTGTCCTTTACACTATCCCTTTGAACATTTAAACAGATTGATACAATCCCCGCCTTACAATTTCCCCTGTGTCCAGCCTAAACTATCCCAGCTCTCTCAGCCTGTCCTCACACGGGAAATGCTCCAGTCCCCTCCTCATTTTAGGGGTAGAAGTAATAAATTATTAACTCTTTTGAGTGCTGGAGTCCAATAACTCTGTCTCTCTCAAACTGGGTAGCTCAGAACCAGATCAGTGTTTAAGATGTGATCTCACCAAAGCTGAGCAGAAGGGCAGGATCACCTTGCCTCACCTCCTGGTAATGCCCAGGGCACTGTGCACTGCCTTTTCCATAAGGGCACATTGCTGTCTTATAGTCAGCTTGTCCACCAGGACTCTTAGGTGCTTCTTTCCACAGCCTGTACTGGGACATCCCTAGGTGCAAGACTCTGCATTTCCCTTTATTTATATTGTTATTTTAGTTGTTATAAATTGTCCTCCAATATTACTGTATATTCTCATCTGACTGAATTTTCAACAAAAAACTCCTGAAGTATCTCAGATATCAGGAACCATCAATAAATGGCCATCACTGAAGGTGTTGTTATTGCCCAGCATCATCTCGGAGACTCCAAAAGAAAGATTAGGATGGAATTTAGTACTCTGCTCTAGAAATCTCTTATCTTCAGTGACTTACAAATCACTTCTTTAGCTCTGTAAGATCTGCCTAACTGTTGCAAATGATGTGGATGAGATTAAACAAGCCTAAAGCTACTATCATATTATCCCAATTCATTTCTGGGACATACTGTTAATGCAATGAGTGCAAATAAGTAAATAAAGTATGCGACAAAATAGATACTTTCCAGTCCTTGAAACCAAGTTTTAGCACATTATCCACAAGAATAACTATATCCTATCTAATGCAAAGGTAAACTTCTGTCCAAGTTGAAATACCTGCCCAAATTACAAAATTTTCTCAGTGTTCAAGATACCAGACAAGAAATACTAGCACTCCAACAAACTTTACAGTAAGCTCTTTAACATAGACAGGACAGCATATATTAAAAAAATTCTTTCTTAGAAATGACAAAATAATTTGTTTTGAAAGTAAAATATGAAATAATGCTTTGTGTGAGAACTGGAAACACCGAAGCCTGGATCACTATAAATTTGTATTCCCCGAAGCCTGTCACTCCCATATCCTCATCTAATTTGAGTCTCCATCTTTCATCCAGCACCGGGTTTCATGAATATTAAAGGAGTTTCATACTTCTGAGACCTCTGATTCTCTAGCAAGGTAGAAGCTTGCCTGAAATTGGTAGAAGTACTCAAGGAAAGGAAAGAGGATTGACAAATAGAAAGTATAGCCACATAAATTTTTAGTTATTTTGTAAGAAAATAGACAAACAAAAGCATGATATTAATGCCACCAATATAGCACAGACTATAATCCAGACGTAAATGGTCTAATACAAAGTCAGATGCTGGGGATTATGGATCATTGATGACTGTAAATACTGTTTTCAGAGATGTACTTGTCCTTATAAACATTCATTAAAATATGCAATCCGAACGATATTTCACATACACACACTGAATAAAAAGGCATGCAACTAATAGACTAAACCTTGAGTAGTGCTGATGTACAACTTGCATTTATGTTTATGAGAGCTTTGGCTAAATAAAAACAGTTTAAATTATATAGCCTAGTGAGTCTTACTTACAGTAAAACTTAGAGACTAAAGCAGTCATTTTCTTTATTTAAATTGCCATAGAACAGTGATAACTGCAGTTGAAAAATGGTAGTAAAACTGCCAGGATATTTTATCTTGAGCATGTGGTTGCAGTTTTAAGAAGCATGAGAAGCTGTAAAGATGGCTTAAGTACCGGCTATTTAAAAACTAAAATTTTAAAAATTGGAAGATTACTTTCCGTTCTTGTGAGATCTGATAAATACGAATGTGAAGATGAATAAAATACAAGGTCATCAGCAAGTGACCCTCTTTTATGAACTTTGATCATGTAATAGAGGTTGCATTTGTTTCTCAGATGCGAATGGAGATGGAATTCAAGATAAGATATTAATCATAATTAAACTGTCTATGACAGGTCTATGGTGACAAATTCTTAACGACCACAAAGAATGCTTATCCATAATGAACTGCTTCATTCATTAATTTCCTCATTAAGAGGACCTCCACTTAATAAGTTCAGTAAAAAGTTGATATAATATTGTATTTGTATTCTCTTTTTTTATCAATTTCCACTTCAGTGGTATATTATTCAGAAAATGAAATAAATCATTTAAAACATATAATTGCTTGTATATATTCATATAGTAATTCCCTAAGTGATACTGTGTTTATAAGTTGTCAGTGTGCATATTAATTTGTCATACCCACCAACCTCATGTTCATTTATTTACTACTAGCCCTTAAAAAGGAGATTAAAAAGCACATGCTGCCCCTTCTTTGAAAGTTTTATTAAAGCCAAGTAGGCCAAATGGTATATTCCAATTGAATCCTGCTGGTGGCCAGGACTTGAAAATTACTAATTACAGTTCTAAGTGACTTAATATGTTTGTATGCATGATTATTTATGAATACATGTTAAGTGCTGCATAAAATGATACTTTCTCATTTCAATATTAAAACATATTAATTGTTCAGTATGTACAGGTTCATATGAACTTGTTTAAAATCATTAATTTACTGAAATGTGTGTCATATTGATTAACTCTGACAATATCCTTGTGCAGAATAAACAAAAAATGAACTTAAAATGGTAAGTGCCTTCTTTCCCCTCCTCTACCTCCTCCCTCCTCCTCACCACAAACCAGACACTTCTGTATACCTGAATTACCCTTACCCAGAGATGTTCAGAGTGGCTAAGCTTCTATTTCCCAACACAGTAGCAGTACACATGCTGCAGCTGCACATTATTCAGGACAAAAGTATTTTGTATCTGCTTTTCCCCCAAATTATTCTTTTCATCAGAAGTTGACAGGGCATCCAAGGGAAATGCCCTGCTGCTTTTTGCTCCAGGACCAGAAATGATAGCTGTTAGCAAGTAAACCGTGCCTTTGAGCAGTTTATATACACCTTTTGTTCATGTTCATGCTAATGTCTGAGTGTAGAGAAGGAGAATTAAAGATTAAATTTTAGAACCATTTAGTTTAAATGAGGTCATTAAAATAGAAGGTGTCCTGCAGAACATTTCTCTGTAAATCTGAAATCCTAGAGCTAATCACTCTGAATATGTTCATTGAGATGTAACTGTACTGTACAGCAGAATGTGAAGAAAATTTGCTTTTCATTTTTTTTCTAGTAACTGAAGAAGGGTTCCTAGGAAAGGAACTTGAGGATGAACAATACTATAAAGCAATACATTAAGTTGAAAGAAAAATGTAGGGAATTAAGGGCTGCGTCTGAAGTGCCTTTCTGAGTATTACTTGCACTCTACCTGTGGAAAATAAGAAGCATTTCTGTCTCTGCACAGCTTCTGGGGAATGAACCTGTATATACACAATGACAATAATGCTTAATTAGTCTGTTTTAAATAATTTTTTACAGATTTATGTATTTCTTTATCAAGGTTATGTACAATAGCAGATGTAACCATGACACAAATAGCAATAGCAAAATATATAAAGTAAAATTTTTACATTAGAAAAGTAACAAGCTGTAAAAACTAATCCCATAGAAGTTACTGTGCTTGTTATGAAAATAAATGTCTTGTCTTAATTATTTACACAGGAAGAGATTTGACTGAGGATTCTAATGCAAAAGCTGCTTTAACTATTCTTACCTACCCGAAAGCAAAATTTACCAAACTGATTCTTACATCTTCAACAGAAAACTACTCATAGCTGCTCTGGAAAAATGAAAAACGCATTCCGCTGCAGTTACAGAGAAAAATACCCAGATTATAAATGTTTCAGGTATTTTCTCTAAATTGGAGGTCACTGTTAAAAGATGTTAAGATAATAAATCTATTGTATAAACATATTCTCCTGGCACCCAGCAGGGGCCCGCTTGGGATCATTTATCTCCAGTTCATTATCTTGTCTGCTTTATTCAGCCTAGCTCATGCTCAATGGGCTTCAAACAACTGTTAGCAGCTGAAGTCTTCTTCATTTTTGACTTACACTCTCACTTCGTAATAAGAAATTGAAAGTCACATTAACAGCTATGATGAATAAATGTCATAGTTGAGTTTTCTTTATTTTTGGGGGACTGGGAATGTTCAGCTTTTAATTAGCTGATCTATGTGGCAAGTTTCTATTTAATCATCACTGCATTCACATATAACAATTGTTAATTCAAAAGATGTGACAAACCATTTACATACACGCTCTTAAAGTACTTGTGACAAATTGTAAATATTTTGTGCATAAGGACTTCTCTGTGGAAAGTCATATATTCTGAAATCAAATTTTATCAAATTATAACATAGCTTGTTGAAATGAAACTGTGAACCAGAGTGACGTTTCATTGCCAAATATTTAATCATATGTAAGAAACTACACAAAATTCTACCAGATTATATATTAGGTAATGTTTTATTGAACTGTAATGAGGACATATTTCAGTCTATATTTGTCAAGGAGATCTTAAGTATTGGTTTCTAAACGCTTGCAGTTCCAAAGAAGCTTCTTGACAATTGCTGGATTATACTGTACATTTTAGCATTAACTTATGCAATGGTTATATTTGCTAAATGAATTTTTGCTACAGGAAGGAAGGTTTAGGGCTGTAGAAGTCTGCTGGCTGGAAGATACATATCTTGAATTTATAAATGAATTTCTCTCTCTCTATTCTAAGGCAAAAGTATTTAAGTAAATATGAATTTCATATAGGTGAATTGGGAAGGCATTTCTCAAACTGATATTCTAGGATTCCAGCAGGTTTTTTGTTCGTTTGTTTGTTTTTGTTTTGTTTTGCTTGAGATGGAATGAAATACATTCTTGCATTTGAAATAGCTAGAATATTGATGCACTAAACTCATGCTAGTATACTTTAAATGTAAATGCATAGATTTCCATGCATTTAGCAGCTAAAGTTAGTTCAAAAAAACCTCCAGACTCTCTCCATTCTGTGTGTCTGTTCTTCAAGCATATTTCTGTGGGGGCTGTTTTCTGTCTGTGCTGTTGGATATTCAAGCTGGGCTCAAGAGCATGACAGTTCACCCCTGTAAGTATATTATGTTATATGTCACTTCAGTATGATGTCCTCTTCATGGATGGGGATGCAACACCAGCACACAGCTTACATTTTGCTAATTCACTTTCAGTTAGATGTAAGTGCGAGTGCAACACAATGGTCTGACTACTGCTGCTTTTAAATGCAAAAAATCCTTTTTTGACGGTTTTGTTCCTTTTTTTTTCTTATAGAATGGAAACAGAAGTGGAAACTTCAACTACTAACTTTGTAAGAAGATGATAGTGTGGTCAGACTACTGAACACCACAAGATAAGCTATGCATATAGAAAATGCCTTAATGAAAAAGAAGACCTGTTTTTCGTCTGTGTGTGTAAAATCCTTTTATTTCACAGCATGCCTGTTCAGTCTTGTCAGCAGTCAGCAGTCTTGTCAACTATGTTATCCTATAGTTGTTATGAAGTTCAGTGCTTGTTTGATTTAAAAAAAATGTTATTAATTAATTGCTATTAATTAAGACACAGAAAAAGCAGAGTTACTGGATGCCTTCTTTGCTTCAGTGTTTACCAAGGGCAGCTTTCTGGAATCCTAGACCCTAGAGACAGAGAAGATGCTTGGAGAGAGCAAGACTTGCCCTGCGAAGAGCAAGATTGGGTCAGTGCACTCAGGGAAAATGGATACCCTCAAATCCATGGGCCCTGATGGGATGCACCCAGGAGTGCTGCAGGAGCTGGTGGATGTTATTGCTAAGCCACCATCTTTTTCAAAAGGTTCTGGAGAATGGAGAAGGTGCCTGAGGACTGGAAGAAAGCCAATGTCACACCAGTCTTCAAAAATGGCAGGAAGGAGGACCCAGGCAACTACAGGCCGGTCAGCCTCACCGCCATCCCCAGGAAAGTGATGGAATGGCTCATACTGGCCGTTGTCTCTAAGTATGTGGAGGGCAAGAAGGTGCTCAGAAGTAGTCAGCATGGATTCACCAAGGGCAAATCATGCTTGACTAACCTGATAGTCTTCTGTGATGGGATGATCAGCTGGATAGATGAGGAGAGAGCAGTGGATGTCACCTATCTGGACTTCAGCAAGGCTTTTGACACTGTCCCTCACAGTATCCTCCTAGGCAAGCTCTGGAAGTGTGGGTTAGATGAGTGGACGGTGAGGTGGATTGGGAATTGCCTGGATGGCAGAGCTCAGAGGGTGGTGATCAGCGGTGCAGAGTCTAGCTGGAGGCCTGTGGTTAGCGGTGTCCCCCAGGGGTCAGTCCTTGGTCCAGTCCTGTTCAATTTACTCATCAGTGACCTGGATGAAGGCACAGAGCGCTCCCTCAGCAAGTTTGCAGATGACACCAAACTGGGAGGAGCAGCTGATACCCCAGAGGGCTGCGCTGCCATCCAGAGGGACCTGGACAGACTGGACACCTGGGCGGTGAGAAACCTGATGAAATTCAACAAGGCCAAGGGCAAGATCCTGCACCTGGGGAGAAATAACCCTAAACACCAGCACAGGCTGGGGACCGACCTGCTGGAGAGCAGCTCTGCTGAGAAGGACCTGGGCGTCATGGTGGACGACAGGTTGACCATGAGGCAGCAGTGTGCCCTCGTGGCCAAGAAGGCCAGTGGGGTCCTGGGGTGCATTAAGAGGAGCGTCTCCAGCAGGTCGAGGGAGGGGATCCTGCCCCTCTCCTCAGCCCTGCTGAGGCCACATCTGGAGCACTGTGTCCAGTTCTGGGCCCCTCAGTACAAGAGGGATGTGGAGCTGCTGGAGAGAGTCCAGCGCAGGGCCACGAGGATGATCATGGGCCTGGAACATCTGCCCTATGAGGAGAGGCTGAGGGAGCTGGGCCTGTTCAGCCTGGAGAAGAGAAGGCTGAGAGGGGATCTGATCTGTGTCTATAAGTGCCTCAAGGGAGGCAGTGAGGAGGATGGGGCTGGCCTCTTTTCAGTGGTGGCCACCGACAGAACTAGAGGAAACAGCCACAAACTGAAGCACCAAAAGTTCCACAGGAACTTAGGGAAGAACTTCTTGACAGTGAGGGTGACAGAGCCCTGGAACAGGCTGCCCAGAGAGGTTGTGGAGTCTCCTTCTCTGGAGATCTTCAAGACCCGCTTGGATGCAGCCCTGTGCCACGTGCTCTAGGTGGCCCTGCGTGTGCAGGGGGGGTTGGACTAGATGACCTCTAGAGGTCCCTTCCAACCTTAGGCATCCTATGATTAAAGAGCTGATAAAAGTAAGCCTTGATTTTAAAACAAGTTTCAACTTCAGACCTGTGATTTCCTCTTGCATTTGATATCCTGGGAATAAAATATACGCTAAAGAAGAGTAATTATATACACCAAAGCTATTTCTTAAAGTCTGCTTCCAAGCTGAAGCAGATTCTCTACAGGTAAAATCTGGAAATTTTTTAGTACTGGGCAAAAGTGTTATAAGTTTTTAGTACCTCTTTAGGCTTTTATATCTTGTAGAATAATGATGAGAGGGAAATTCAGTCAAGTAATTCCAATGCAATTAACATTTGCTTAATAGAACATAAATATCTTTTTTTTTTTTTTAATTTATGTTAAAAATTACAGACATAGTTGTCTCAGGTTGTGGTAAAACTAATTTACTATGTAGAAGTCTTTGAAAAAAAATGAATTCAGAGCTGTATTGCCTTGGTTTATATCATCACTGCCTCACTGATTAAGCAAGCAAACCAGTGAAAAACTGTGATGATATCACAGTGAATCACTCTCAAGATGATTTACATTCTCTTGTGTACTAAGAAGTTAATTTGAATAGGATTATAAAAGACTGTGGAAGAGGGTATCAGTGAAAATGATAGACAAGAGAATCAAAAAATAGGAGAGAGAAAAAAAGATAGAAGTCAAGATGAGAATTCATCACTCACAGAGTCAGGAAAACAATCCAGATGCTCTCATGCTTCACTAATTTGCATTTATTATGTGATTTTCTTTCCTACTAGAGGCAATATGCCTTCAAAATCAAGGTCTAATATTTATTTTTTATTTTATTTAGTTATTGTAAAGCATTGCTCATCCTCAGAAACTAATACCAAAACCAAATACTGAAGCACTAGCGCAGCAATGCCAGCAGTTGAATAACAGACGTTCTTCAGTCAAAGGTCGTAAAGAGTTATTAGTAAAGAGGAAGACCACAGCAACTGTAGAGAGACAAATGCAATCACTCAAGCCTTATGAACTGTGAAGTTTTGACACTACTTGACACTCATTCTCAATGACCAAGCTCAGGTTTCTCCTGTTTATTGAACAGCACTACAAAATACCTCAAGTAAGTGAGTGGATTTTCAGTAATCATCGTAGTGTAAGTAGTGTGCTTCACCTCTATAAAGAAGTCAAATTAACCAACAGAGCACTGAATGCTTATTTATATTCAATGGCAGATCTAGGCTATTGGAAATCTACCTTTCCACTACCTTTCAGATGTTCAGTTTTGAAGAAAACACACAGTTTTACTGCACTGATGAAGTAATTAATGAAAATAGAAAAGACATTTAACTTATGCTAGTAGCAGACCACTAAAAGTGTTAATTGCTTCTTTCACTGTTCTAGTTATCATTCTAAGTGGATTTGTTTAGAGGATGAATTACATTGAGTAAGAAGTGGCATCGGAAAACACGTTCTTAAAGCTGCATATTTATTTGGGGTAATAGTTTCTTTAGAATCATTGTTATAGACTACTGATGTTATTTGGAAACTAGTGAAATTTCTTGTGGAATTCACCAGTCTCTGGATGAATCAGACATAGATGATTAGACCAATAGCCTAACAGAGCCTAACAGAAATTTAAAACATTAATTTCTATCTAAATTCCAACTTCTACTTGATTTGTATCTGACTCAGAAAGCTGATGAGAATCATGCAGGATCAGTTGAAATGGTTATGCAACTATCTGGACTAACCTTAATTTTGGAAATAAATCATACCTAGCTTTCCAAGAACAGATTCTCGGTACTGTTTCAAGTCTTCTCCATCTTTTTACTTATCTTTTCTTTGCATAGAGAAAAGGATTAAAAAGCTGTTACAGACTTCACCATACAGATTCAGCTGTTGTATTTTTCAATTTCTTTACATCATTATGACTGTGTGGTTGAGCACAGTGCATTGATGCTATAAGAAAATTGAGGAGTTGATACTGAGTGATGATTTTTAACAATTAACTGGCAGTTGGAATAGCAGAAGCTATGAGATAAACAAATCAAATTTTAGAATAGAAAAGAAATATGGGAGATCATCATTGTGTTACTGATGAACATCACATGTCATTGTTTAAGTCTATGGTGATCATCATTTTCAAAATATATATTGGAAAAAAAAAAAGGAAATGATGACAGTCAAAGTAATGGGATGGTTTTGTTGAGTAGAAAGTACATGAATTAAGATAGCTCAGGCTGGTAAGAAAGCAGAAGCATAAAAATATGATGGAGGTTTTAAAAATCTTTATCAGTTTCCAAGCGATTTTTGGAGACTATTAAAATTTTTTTCAAAACATCCTCATTATATTTCTTCAAATTTTTCCTCTTCAAAAGATGCTGATGTCATGGGAGTAACGTTCAGGGACACGTAAGATTTGTTATACTTCTGGCTTTTCTCCAATCCACCCTTATTAATCTTAACAGGAAGGACCTTCCCTTTCTGTAACTTTAGCCAGATCTGTTGAGTCACCTGCTTGAAGCTAAATGTAATTTCCTAAACGGATTTTAAATTATTCCAGCCAGGTGTGGTTGGCAGGTAGGTCATTCTAATAAAGAAAAGCAGAGAGTACAGTCTGTTTTTACTCCTGCCTTTGCACAAATTGACATTATGCCCCAGTTAAAATCTACAAATTAAGCCTTAAATCTCCTACACCTCTATTTGCCTGTTCAGTGTTTAATTCCCAAGCCGGGTTCTCATCCACTGTGCAGGATTAGAGACAGGCTTGTACCCTGAGAAGAATTAGCTAGGAAATCTTTGAGGTGTTCTCAGTAATCTTCATAAGATCTCACTCTCCACCACTCTCATTCTATAACTATCCTGAAATTAAGATATAAGTACACTCTGTCTACTTCAGAATTAACATATATTCTGTCCTCGCTAATACTTTCAATTGTTGTTATGTTTATTTAGAAATATCCTCTCTCCTCCGACCATGTGCTGGGGAGATGAGAATAAGTGAAAAACTGTCATTATAGTTTCAGTTTTACATTATCAGGGAATGTATTGGTCTGCTCACTGCATTGTTTGTTTGGCATATGTACACTGACAGACTCTCTTTTCAAATGGATAAATCTGTTTGAAATGGATTAGCCTTCTTACTTCCCTATGTTAGAATAATTCTATTGATGCAAATGTAAATCAGCTCTTTTCTGTTACATACAACATTCAAAGCAAACAGCTGCATTATAAAGGATATTGATTTTCTCTGAAGGTGTGAAGTAGCTTAAGGAGAAAATTCTAGTCAACACTTGCTGCCATCTTCTGGTTTTATAAAAAGTCACAAACATATTTTTAAAAAGTCTTTTCTTCAAGACATACGATTCATCTGGAATATATTCAAAATAAAACAGCCTTTAAAAAATCTGCTATTCATTTTCATAGCAATATTCATATTTAACAAGTGTTAGTTTACATAAAATATTTTTTGGACAAAATATTTTCAATGGAATTATATTTCATAGGCACTAAAAATAATAACAGATTTTCATTTTTTTTTCTAAGATTACCAGAAAATTTTGAGTTTAACTTACCGATACAGATTATATAGTATTATATAATGGTATTATACAGTGCTGTCTATGATAAATATAGTGCTATATATATACATACATATTCTTACTGATGTAGTGTGTTGTGTTTTTATACTACATAGAAATTTTTTTATTGGTCCAAAAATAGATGCTTCAAAGAAGGATTAGAAAGTTAGTATACATCTGGACTTAAGTTCTAATAAACATTGGGAGCACACTGTGCTTTGAGACATTGGAAATGAGACTTAATACAATATAAGAAGAAACAGAAGCAAAAATTACTAGAATTCTAATGCAACTTGTTAAGGACAAATCGACATGAATGCAGCAAAGGTGTAAAATGACTTTCTAATTTCTTCAAAGGAAATATCATGATGTAAATATTGAGGCCCTAACCAGCAAAATACATCTCTGTAGAGAAGAGTGGAACAGGCATTTGCAGGCCAGTTTTAAATGATCTAGCTCTGGAAATTGAATATCACTTTTGCTTTTAAGAGAAGTTAATAAGTCTGCATCTACCACCAAGCTAATGTTCCGGTAATCAAGAATTAGTGCATGAGGCCATACTACAATTTATGCTCATGCAGTTGTCTCTAGTATGATGGTCATTGCAGACTTGTTCTTGCAGTTTGACAATGTGGTTAAAAAGTTTTCACTCCTAAAACACTTGGGTCTCAGTGCTCAGGGACTAAGCACTCTCCTCTCTATGTGCACCCATCTATTAAATGTCAATGAAGTTCATAAAATTATTGTTATCCTGTTGCATATCTTTTTAACTTTTATGATTGCCCTGCTGGGATGTGAAAAGCTCCTTGAAACAGAAGTGGTTTAGGTGTAGCTCATTCATTGCCTGTCTAGACCAGCCTGTTGAGCTGGTTGCCTATTGCTGGTTGCTTGCCACTGACCGGTCGAGATAAGCAACAAACCCCCAACCTGCAAGTAATGCCACAGTACTTAAGTACAGTTCCTAAGTGCCCTCTTTTTAATGGTAATATTTCCCTAAATAATGAACAATACCTCTTTCTCAAGACAGGGACCGTGAAGAGATCAGGAGCTACAAAACTGAGTGCAGCAATTTTCATTTATCTATGACAAGCTATATATTAAGCATTTTAAAGACTTTTTTCTTCCAACTACAGACAATTACATAGTGGAAGTTACACTTGGAATAGAGATTATTTCACAAGCAAATGTCTCTTATTGTGAGTTTTGGTCCTCATTACATGCATTTTCTTCCTCTGAGTGTTCAGGAGACTGTATATAAATAAGCCATAACTTGGTAACAAAAAGCAAGGTAAATAAATTGCTATAAAAATATACAGCACATTTTCAGAGATAAACAAACAAGCATCTCATTTAAGTTTATCATCTGTTCTTCCAGCAGTCAGAACAGGTCTCTTCAAAAACTTAAAATAAAGAGTAAAGGGATTGTAGACTTTTCCTTTATTTAGACTGTCTGAAAGTTCTGGATAGACTATCTTATAAAAGAATACTTTGTTCCATTGCTAACTGTGTGATAAAACATTGTTGTAATATTAAAAAGAGAGTATGAGAAGTAAATATATATAAAATTCAGCATGTGAAAAGTTTAAAGATGAGTGTTTCAGAGAAGTATACTGGTATTGATGAATATGCTGATATTATTGATGTGGAACAAGAGATTGAATAAATGAAAGGGTATGTTTACAGTTGTGCTCAGTCTTAGCAATTCCATTCCTGTGCTTTGAACAATTAAGGGAAGTCTCCAGTGTAATGAAAACAATATTAATGCCAATTTTTCTTAAAGCTCTAAACTTTTAACAGTGGTACACCCTATCACCCTTCTCAAAATCTTTAACTAGCTTATAGAAGATAAAGATTCTGAGAAGACTAAAAACAAGCTTAAATAACTTATAGAAGATATTGAAGTTTAAACATACAATGTATTTCATGAAATGTACAGCTTATTCCATTTTTGCTGAAGCTTAAATTATATTTCAGATATTTTTAGGTCTATGTTTCATTAAAGCAAAAATAAGTAATTGAATGATAGAGGCTTTCATTCTTATTGTAGGCATGAACCGACCAGAATATAGAGTATTCTCTCAAAAATCTCACACTGATAAGGTAGTGTTTTGTCTTTGGAGTTTCACTTTTGTAAAGCAAGAAATGCATATGAATAAATAAATCCCAAGATTTTCTTCATTTTCATTTGGATTGAAAATCAGAATTGCAACATATAATATAACACAACTTAGCATCTGACACATTTTGTTTTCTAGGCTTGCATTTGTGAGGGGCTTATATGAATAAGTAAAAAATTAAACACTTTTTTCCACTGAGATAAATGAGTTCTTGGAAAAGAATAGTGATGAGCAAGGGAATAGGCAGGCTAACCT
Source organism: Crypturellus undulatus (assembly GCA_013389825.1). Lineage (NCBI taxonomy): Eukaryota > Metazoa > Chordata > Aves > Tinamiformes > Tinamidae > Crypturellus > Crypturellus undulatus. The sequence continues at coordinate 337,764 of VWPW01012027.1, read as the reverse complement.
AAGCACAACTTTGTTTGTAGCAGCCAAGTGATTCTGGCAACAATATCAAATAGCAAGAGAAAAAGCTCAAATAAGCTTTGTATGTAAACTTTGCTCATTAAAGGTGGGTGTGTCTCAGCTGCTCCATTCTATTTCACAATAAATAGCTGCCACATGGCCCCTATATTGCTTGTCATTAATGACTTGCAACCAGGTCTCATCGGCTTTTCCTAAAATGTTATTAGCCATACGTTATCAATTGTGTGTGTCCATTTGTACTCTAGAGCTTTTCTCATACAAGAAAACTAACTATTCACTTTCACTAGGCCACTTGGGTAGGTGGTTACTGAGTTTTAGTGTCATGTGGATTTTAATTACCAAGATCTGTCACTTCTCTGAATTATAGCACAACTACTCACACATTTTTCTCCTATGAGAAAACCTCATTGAATGAATGTGCATCCCAGTGACACAAAATACCTTCTTTTTTGTGTGTGTGCTTTTCTTTCCCTCTCCTCTCCTCTCCTCTCCTCTCCTCTCCTCTCCTCTCCTCTTCGTTCTATTGTCTATCTCTCTATCTATCTTAGTTCTATCTTCTTAGGAATGCACTACTAGAAAATATATGTACTTATCAATACTGTGCTGCAAAATCTAGGCAAATCCACCAGATGGTGCTGTCTCTGTCACCTAACAAAGAAAGCTCTCCAACTAAAGCTCTGAACATCCTTAAAATAGCTAAATCGTTTGTTCACTTTGATTCCTGAAATGCTATGACAAAACAATCAAAAACAAAAAAACCCACAGCAACAACAAAAAAAAACAAATACACAAAAGCAGGAGTTAGATTCTGTCAGCTACAACAAATGTTAATGCATTTGTAGTTTGGTAGCATTTGACAGTTCTGTCAACAGCAGCATTGTTGCTACTGTAAAATGCTACTGTAAAACCTGTATTTAGGAAGGAAACTCTTAGTTGATATCTGAAGTGCTGGGGACATTTGGGAAAGGCCAATTTTAAGGTGAGCTGGTAAAATTGGTTGCAAAATACAGTTTATTGAAAAACCTTTAGTTGCAGGAAACTTCTGTGAGTTTAATCCTAGTATATTTGTCTGAAATAAAAGAGATTCTAACCCACTGGGAACATCAGCGATACATTCATGTTCTGCTCAGAGGAAGAGGGTGTCCTGTCACTGAAATTAAGTTTTTCCATTAGCAGTAGTTCCTTTATCAGTCTGTTTTTGTTGATTAAAATCAGAACTTCATTTGTGTTGCCTTGCTGCCCAAAGAATACTTTCATGACTCATAAAAACAAGGAAGTGTAACCAAAGCATAGTAGTGTGTCCTGATTTGAATTCCCCCTGCCAACAGTGCTGCACCAGTATTTCCAACCAGCAAGGCAAGTGTGTATCGGTTTATATGCAATAAATCCAATCCTACTTTTCCTTCATTGACATAGTGTTTTTTCCATCTTTTATGACTGACTTACCAAATTTAAAAAGAAATGAAGTGCAAGGAAAGTTCCATTTATTTACAATAAATAAATAAAATAGATTTAACATTTAATGTTAAATACAGTTCTGTCCCAGTTCTTTCAATTAGCTAGAAGATCTGTCCCTATGCCATACTGGGGAAAACAAATGAACAAACAAACAAAAAAAACAACTCCAAACTATTTTGTCCACTACTTTGTTAGATCACAATGTCATTTAATGTATATTCTATATATATAAATGTATATTCTATATAAAGAATTTAATGTTTTTTTTTTCTAATTCATTCAATCTGCTTCAAATACTTCAATGGAAAGTTAAATAGAACTTCAAAATACTTATTATTTCTACTGTTTTTCATAATTGCTTCTCTTGTTTTCCCCAGACTATTTCAAAATAGGCTGATACCAACTCTTCAAATACTTAATGTAGAGGATTAAAGTACATCATGATATGAATGAAATAAGCCCATGTGGTGATAATCAAAGACTTTCAGCTAACAAAGATTGTGTTAGGACAAGATCTTGAAATTGACAGAGAATATCTTGACTCCAGAAAACATATCTAGATGCTTTATTCCTCTGAAACCTGGTCAATACACCTACCGTCTAGAGACATGTTCAATATTAATAAAAAAACAACAACAACAACAACAAAAAGAACTACCATAAAAACACAGAGAAGAAACTTCAAAACAAAATTCCTTGAAACCTGTTTTAGGTTACTATGCGCAGACAACTAAGACAACTACCCCTAAATTCACATAACACCTATAATATGTCCTCTTAAGAAATGACTAATGCTAATTGTTATGAAAGAAGAACTTCCCTCTGTTCTTTGTTTACGATGAAGTAAGCTTCAGTGAGGAACTTAATACTGACTTCATTCAGACTTTTGTATTTGAAAATAATTCTTTCAACATACATAATTATATCTAATATAATATTACTTCAAATATTGTTTTCATATATCTCATTTAAAAATAATGTACTATTAATGGTAATAGTTAAAAAAACACTTTTATACAGTAGGAGTAGTGACAGGTGAAGCCAAAAGCACAAGGGTTTTGCTTTTTCATACAAGTAGATGAGATCTGTCTCTGCAAAAAAAATGTATGTATCGCTCCTTTTTCACTCTGGATGATTTTCCATGTAAAATCTCTTGCACATGTACTCCCTTATTTGTGTGTGCTTACAGTAAAAAGGTGTGGAAGGAATGTAAGTAAGTGGCTTGAAATAGCATCCTTGGTATCACAGGCAGTAAGTAATGCATTTCTCTCCTTTTGCCATACGGTAGCTCCTCAACTAATGAAGGAACCTCCTACTTTGTGGTCTCTTTTCTGTTAATCATTTACAGGTAGGACCAGATTTTTACAGTCATTTAGGCACCTACAAATAGATAACTGATGGTATGTGAGCAACTCAATTCCTGACAGGAGATATCAGCTAGAGAGAGCAGTTCACATCTCACAAGGGAGAAGCCAGGATTTATACTACTAGGAATGCAGTGGATAAAACTTAAAAATCTAGATCATGCTTGCCCTGAGTCAGGATATGGACTTGAAGTTAAAATGTTTTATTGATAAGCAGCTCCCTGAGTTTTTATAGCATGACCATGACCACAAGTTAAAATTTGTGAGTATTTTTGTCTGTGAGTTCCAGACTTGAAGTAGTTTAGGCACCTGGTTCAATACTTCGCACTTCCTTAAGTAAGATTACTACACTTTTCAGTACTTACTATTTTTCTGCTTGTACAATTGACATACTTTAGTTCAAGCATATATTCCACCTTGTCCTGAGGTTAAGTAGAGCAAACACATTGATGCAGCATGATTCAGCTAATTCTGAAGGAGATTTGAAATCTAGTGGCTCTGGAAGACTTGGAAATGCAGCATCCCTGTGGAGTGTGGCTTCACTGCAGCTATGAGTGTAGTCTAAAACACCTCATCAAATAATTGGTGAACTCCATCCTCCTTGCTAGACCATGTAATTCTGGTTTTGGGTCACACTAAATGAGGTCCATAGTCCATCTTGTTTTATTGACCCCCATTCTTACTACTTTGAGCCAATGTCATTCTGAAAGCACTATCTGCCACATGGATGAAACAATAAAAAGTACAGTTGTGTTTATGAACATGAGCATAAATGGCTTGGTGGCAATAGGTAAAAAGTCATGTTTGTGAGGAGGACTTAAAGGAAAACAAACAAAAAAACAGCAATTAAAATAACGACAGAAAAAAAACAACAGAAACGTCTTTTTCCGGACCCCCAACATGGAACACAGAGCACTGTCAGCAGCTGCGTGGTGGCACAAGACAGCACTGTGCTCTGAAGAACAGATGTCCTCGCAGACCTTTGAGATGTTGAGTCATTCCACCTGGAACCCGAGAAGCATTGAGGTGGCAGTCAGCAGTAAACTATCCTCCTGGCATTACTCTCCGGTGGCACAAGGAAGTCCGTGACCTCCGGCCTCTGCCTGGAGTATGAGCTAGGGGGCCAGAAATCCTGTCGCTACTATTCACCCAGCTGTTGAGCAGTTGGGCTATGGGTAAATTTGAATGTTGATGATGTAATGAATCTGCAAAGAGCTATCAAGGGTAGTGAGTTATTTCATACCAAATGTGTGCGTTGGGAGAAAACAGACTATTTGTAGATTTCTGTGGGGTTTATAAGGAACACATCTATCTAGCACATCATGTCGTACAAAGACAGGGTTCTCACTTTTCATTTCTCTCATAAAGAGAAATTTTGTTCATATTGGAAGATTGCCATACACCACACTTTGATGAACTGTGTTCCTTGCTTCTCAGCTACTGCTACAACTGGGTTTGAAACTTCCATGCACCTCCTGGTGCACGAGGGAGTGATGAGTGACAAGAAATGAACCCCATCATTGCTTTGGTCAGTCTGGGAATGCTACAGATTTTAACTAAATTGGGGTTGCTAGCAGGAACTTACTAACACCTTCCACACTAGACCTAACAGTAAGCTTCAAGGTCTAGCTGGCTGCTGCATGTAGTATTTTGTAAAAGGGGGAAGAAAGATGGAGCCATCTTTTTTTTTCTTTTTTTTAAAAAAATATATATATATATACATATATATATATAGGAACAAAGTGCCAGTTTTATCCCGTGATTTATATGGATGTTTGTTAATTTAGAATACCTCTTTTTCCCTAAGAATACCCTTTAAGGAATATCTGCATAATGCAAAGGAACTGTTGAGCTGTGGGCTGACAAAACAAAGTCAATATGGAAAACTGGCTAGCAGAAGACACGTTGCTAAAGACCAGCTTAAGGAGTCTATGTGGACAAGAGCAGAAAATAAACATTTCTAGCAAATGGATAAAGATCTTTAATGACTAAAGAGAAGAGAATGTGATGCAGGCATATCGTAAGATGTGCTCATGCCTGTCTGTAGAGCCCATTTATAATAAGCATATTTGACATTGTGCAAGGCATTTATAAAAATATTGCTGCATAAATGTTCTCACATCTGTGTATTTGTGCATAGTCTCAATTATATTTCATGTGTGCAAGCTGCTGCTCATATTTTCCTTTAATTAAAATGTCAACATTAATTGCTTCTAATGTAGGGTTTGCTTTTATGTTGTTACTAGGTCTATTATTATGAAAGTGCTGTCTCACAAAAGAAAAAGGTACTAAAACCAGGAATTATAAATGCAATTGTAATTTCTTGAAACAATACAGAGTAAACTTGAGAAAAAAAAGCTAAATGCCAAAATGGTGGTATGTTTTTTTCATCCGCTATTATCCTTCTTCAGTCTCTTACTCCCCTGACTTGTGTTGACAAACAAAGAGCAGCAATGCTATTCATGGTAAAGCACACCTCCTTAAATCTGCCTACTTCTTTGTAAGCTATGAAATCCTGCATGTTGCAGGGCAGCAAGGCATCCATGAAGCAGCAGGTTGCGAATGAGTAAGCAAATATATGCTACAGTAAAAGGAACAACCAGGAAACTGCAGGTTATGTGACATCCAGCATTGCCCTATTACTATAAAAAGGAATAAACAGGAATAAAATCTCTGGAAGTCTTCCCATTCCTATTTGCCCAAGTAATTAAAATATTCTAATTAATAAATGGTTTAAAATTTAGTACATTAGATCTCAAAGTTCTTTGACAGTGACAAAAAATACTATTTAAAATAAAACTCAGAATTGAAAATACAGCTATTATTTTCTAAGAAAATTTTACTCTGGACTAAAGAAAAATATTTTATTATAGAATAAGCATACTCTAAACATGTCTGATAATTAATACTTCAAGAATTCCAGAGAACAGCTAAAACATTTAAATATCTGGGCTTAGTTACAAATTCAGTAACATCACTGAGCTCTTTTTTTTCTTCCTCTTTTCTTTGAATCTGTGAGATTCACAGTCTGTGTTTCATAACCATTTTGGCTTGCCTGCTTGTTCTACTGCTTTCCCAGGCGTCCTTCTTCCTACATGCACTTGCAATCTACAAAATTAACAAGTTTACTATTTTATGCTCTATTTTTTCCCCTAGTTTTAAGTATTCCTACTTTGGTTGCTTTTTATCACAATGTTTTTACAAGCATAAGGAGAAAAGAATCACCTGCAATATGTCTTTTAAATTCTTATTAATTGCTCTTTGAGAAGCAGACGAAGAGCAATTTATGCTCCACAAGAATAAACTTCTCAAAAAATCAAAACTTCTCAAAATCTCTTCAGAAACTTCAGGTTACATTTAATTCATCTTGGTAAGAAATGAAAGAGCAAAAGAAACAGCAGTGTCTTTTTCCCAACACAGAAGCCACTTGAGCAATAAGAACTGGTAATTCCTGCCAGCAGAGTCCACATCTAACAAGCTGCAGCTGACATTCCAGGAGCTCTTTATTTATTTATTTTCTTTCAGAAATACTGCTAAATATGATTCATTCTTACTAGTATTTGCATTTCCACACAACTTTAGATCATTTCACTTTAATTGGCTGCTGACAAACACCATCATTGATAGGTCTCGGACAAAAAACACTCCTGAAATTTCCATATAGTCTTAGCATGCTATAAAAATACTGGGTTGAACATTGAGAGTTCAGGAACAAGCTAAAGAATATTTATATTCTTCCTACTATTAGAAATGTGTTTTGGTGGCTCAGCTAGCACAAAAACCTCTCTGGTGCAGCAGGCCTGCGAGCACACATTCACCCAAGGTAAACATGACCCAGATTTTCAAGTGTTATTCAGCGGATCCCAAAACAGGCATACAGCACAGGAGCCAGCTGCTTTAGAGGAATACCTAAAATTCAAATTGTTTTAGTCATGCTGCTAATATTAGTCCAGCCAATCTCAAATACCTACGAGATTAACAATTCCTGCATTTGCATAGGTCGACGGGTTAAAATAGGATCTTACTGTAACCACCCTTTCCCCACCCCCATCCAAGCGAAAACACTGTGCTGAAATTCCTCAGGGAAAAACAGCCTGACACTTTACAGCCGGTACTGTCCAGCCAGCGCCCCGCACCTCCGCATTTCCCAGAGCAACCTTTCGAGAAAACCCCGGCGCCACCCCCGCCCAACGGCCGCAACGGTCGCAACGGCCGCGTGCGCCCAGGCGGCTGCGCGCGGCGGAGGGCGGCGCGCGCCTGCGCCACAGACGGCGGC
>VWPW01012027.1:237775-330485 GCA_013389825.1 Crypturellus undulatus | reverse complement strand
CTCGGTGCCCGCACGCGCGGCGGCCGCTCCACCTGCCCCGCGATTAAAATAGCGTAGGGGGCAGGCCCGGGTGGATGGTGCTGGACCGTTCGGGGCGTTGGGGCGGGAAGAAGGATTAAACATAAGTAAATAAATAAATAAACCAATAAATAAAAGCGAATGTGAAACTGCGCGGCACCTGGCCCAAGGAGTAGGAAGGCGGGCGGAGCCTCTGCAGGTTTGAGCGGCTCCTTGCCGTCCCACGTAGTGCGTAAAAATAAGTAAGTTCTGAAGGGAAGAGGGTATCCTGACCAAGCATGGTGTCGTGGGGTCCGTTTGGTGGCCCACCTATGACAGACTGCAACTGAGAGCCCTCCTCCTGGTCTGTCTGGGGAAGGTGAGATAGCATTAAAGTAACTGAGACATATGAAACTAACATCTGCATGTGTAGCGACCACTTTTGCAGTTTCTTGTATTTTTTGTATCTGCAGCTTTAGCTAAAGGAAACCAGATGGTCCAGATCTTTTACTTATATATTTGTATGTCTGTAGGTGTGAAGTTAGCATCCTTAGACTATTCTTGATCTAGAATTCCTTTTTTAGGCATTCATATCTTGAATTACATTTTCTGTGTCTTGGAAATTTTTGATTCTTTATTCTGTTTTCTAAGGTTTGGTGTCATCTATGCCACAATCTTTCTTCAGATAGTCAAAGCATATGTGGGATCTGTGAAGTTATATCTGTACAGAGTACTAAAACTGCCACAACACATGTAATTGCTGGATAGAAAACATTAATCATTTATCCGTAGTATCAACTAAATTAACATATTTATTAGGGATCATTTGCACATTAATTAAAATAATTGAATTGTTGCATCTTCTGCCAAATTAATTGTTTGACTTGTGAACTTAGTAGTTCAGAGTCATCATTTAATTTCTTTATTTTCAAGTAAGGCAAGCACAAAATATTTAAATGAAAACATAGAACATCTTTAAAAGTTTTGGACAGACATTTTATGATACAAAAAATAAAAGCTTCTATTCTTCCTGCTGCAAAGTCTCATTTGAGATTACTCTTGACAGCTTATGATTGTATCTGTCAGTTCTTAATGAGATAAAGAGTGTGTTCACTCCGTCTAGCTAAATAGGTATCAATAATTTTTAATTTGGAGTTTTGATATTGAGCTGTTATGCTTTGTACACCTGTGGAACTTCAGGGTTTTTTTTAATCATTTTCCCTTTAAATAGTTTTAATTCAGAAGCCTTAGGACATATTTTCTTTATATGAGAAATCTTTTTACTCAGTATAGTGCCATTGCTCTGTGGTGAAATTAGTTTTTGTATGTGGGGTAGCATAGAAAACTGATTTATATATTCAAGAGCTACGTCTTGTTCTGAAGTTCCTAGAACCGTAGCGCAACACTGTTGAAGGATTGTCTATAGAAGAGTAAGTGCACTACATCATGTCCATGCAGCCTTCCTCTGTGCATGCAACTTAAGCTGTATTTAAAGGTGTGTGTATCTGTATTTATTTCATTCCAGATACTTTGGTGGGCTGAAAACATGCATTCGTTGAACAAAAGAGTTACTACTGTCTTTTTATGTTACTACTGCCTTTCATTGGTTAGTAAATCTCCACTGTTGCAGAGTGTCTTTTAAATTTTGTTGCTTTCCTAAAATACTTCAATGGAAGTACATTCATTCATTCCATCTATCTTTCTGTCTGTCTCACTAAGTTCTGCAAATGTGAGGTGCACTCATATATTACATTTTTAGAAATTTTATTTATTTATTTTAAGATACTGTACTGATCAAATTATGTCCAACTTGTGTTGCTTAGGTAGCCAGTTTCAAGTGAGACAGATAACCTGCCTTGGATAAATAGTGTATAAAGTTTCCAATTTTTCCAAACTATATTAGTGAATATGTTTAACATTCATTTCAGTTTCTCATGATGACAGAATTCAGTATGTCAAGAGAAAAGCTATTCAAATTCATTTTTTGTAGAATTATGTAATGTTACTCATAACAAAATACATGTACAGGATTCCATTACTTTAGTAATGTTATAAAATACTTTTCTTCTTTTTTATCAGAAGATACTTCAGATAAAAGGCCAAAATCACAAACTGCCCCTACAAGCTGCAAAATTAAAGAAATACTGGAAACTCTAGAAACAGGCATGGCTAAATTGCAAGAAAGAGCTCAGTGACCTGAAACCTTTAAACAATATAGAAAGTAGGACAAACTATAAATATGAAAAGTTAATTTGAACATGCAAGATCAACCGTGCAAGGCAATGGCTCAGACACAAACATAATAGGAAGCAAAATCTTGTTCATTAAGAACTTCATTAACATGAGGCCAAGTAAAAAAATTAATCTGTTAAGTAGCTGTAAGGAAAGCTACTGAGTGCATGATACTGAGAAGGCCAGTGTTTCAAGCCTCTTCTTGTTCTAGTCTTCACTTAAAGTTTGTTTTAGTGAGCTACATTAATGAATGGGTCAGAACTTTTAGAAAAAGCAGTTTAGATAAATTAGATGTTCAAATGTTGTAGATCTAATATAGTTATATTTGAAGAATTCTGAGAAGTTGACAGTTGTCATTGAGACAATGTAGCATGCAGATTAGGTTTTTGGAAACCATGAGAGAACAAACAGTTGTTTCACTGAAAACCATGAGGCTACTGTTTTCGTTTGCCTGAGTCAAAGTAACTTTTCATTCAGTGTCTTTGTTTGATCCTCAGAACTGCACTTTAGGATACTAATTGCTATTGACTTAGACTTAGATAGTGTCTTAAGCATGTCTTACATAACACGGTTATTAGGGGAGCTATGCTGTTTGGAGCAAGCATATACTTAGGCAGATATTTGACACAAGTTTATGGACGCTTGAACGCTTATTACCTGCTTTTTCTAGCTACACCTAAGGAAAGACTACTTCCTTTACATATCTAGTTCTTTGGAAGATGGCTATCATTAAAAATACCTGTGAGTAACAGTGGATCACAGTTTTTTTGCTAAGGTTAATCTCATGGACTTCTATCATGAATAAGAGAATCTTTGAATAAGAAAATCTGTTTCTTGTTCCATAAGTATCTTGTGATGTGTTTGCAAAGAACAAGTGGAAAGGAAGCAAAACAGTATTGCAAATCTTTTTCAAAACACAGAGTAAGTGTTCTCTACTGTGCCAGCTTTTCTAAGGACAAGAAGTCCAGATTGCTGCTTTGAACTGATGGTTGGTTTCATCACCAGAAAGCGGGGTCTCTGTGGTCTAGCCATGCTGTCACTTTTCAGCAGTGTTCTGCTGTTGCTAACTCCCAGATCCAAAGGTTAATGTGCCTTCAGCAGCTTGGAGGAATATTATGCTATTTGGTGTTCTGTTGCTGCTGGTGGTGTTCAGTTTTAAGCAATGAAGTATACCACTGCAGGAAACACGAAACAACCCTGAACTGTCTTAAACAGCACAGTACTTTGTCCCTCAGTATTAATTAGACCATTTCCATGAAATAGTAAGTTCAGTGGTTGCTTAAACTTAAATGGATAGCAAGTATACATATCCAAAATAACTACCACATATCAACAATTATGGATGTGTCTTCTTATTATGGATGTGTCTTCTTATTCTGTATGAAGGACCTTGTACTATAAGGATTGCTATTGTGACAGTGAATTGTCAAGAAGATTTTTCCAACTTCACCTCTTTTTGGAGTGACTGCTGAAAAGTTGCTCAGTTTGTTAAGCAGTTGTACTTAGTGATGAATGTCTAATATATGGGAAATCTTTACATATGCTCAATGATGATGTGAATGCAATACATGCAGGCACACTCGAGTTAGTGGTAGTTTAGTGCCAACAGTTCACAAGGAAGCTAGCAGATTCCAGCCCTGGGTAGTTACTGAAACAAGTGATTCTCCACATCCCTCATGGAGAACTCTTGTAGAGGTTATATTGACATCATTTTCATGGAACTTTATCAATGGAAAATAAGATGGCAATAAACAGACCATATTTAAGACAAAATTAAATGAGTTGAGCAGCTAATTGGACATTTGGCTAGACATTAATGAGGATTCTACAGCACTTTGTGAAACTTTTTGTTAAGTCCTAATCTGCTATGATTTAATTTTAGGCATCTGGGCGCTCGGGGTATCTTGAAGGAGATGCTGGGGAGAGAAGGAAGTGCCCAGCCCTCTGTAGTGACTTGATGCTTCTATTACATAGGCAGATGGAAAGTTCTGTCTTTAGGGTATAGTGGATACATGCATTCTTTCACATACTAGTAGTCATTTGCACTGACTGAGAGATGAAGAATATCTAGTAGTTTCTACTGCTTTTTGTGAGCTAAAGTACCACAGATGGCAATAGATGAGATAACTGGCAAACAGTCAAATCTTAGAAGACTTTCAGCTTGTGTCTGGAAGGTATGCTTAAATAGATAAGATTAGCAGCACAAACAGAAAATGCCTGTCAAGGCAGCAGTTTGTAGAAAGTGATGAAGGGGAATCACAAACTGAACCCAAATCAGTGATGTAATACAGCTGCTAAAAGAGATTATACTAAAACAGGTGAATGAGTGTTGTTAGTGATCAGATATCAACTGAGTTATTTTCAATTTCTGATGCCTAGCATCTTTTCTTTCATAGTATCTTCCTACACTTGCCCATTTACCTTTATTTTCAAGGGCAACAGCAATGTGAGAATAAAGACCCCACCCCTCCCATTTTTCCCCTTTCTGTGAATTTGGTGACATCCATAATTAAAATTCAGTTCGTTCAGTTAGGCCTCCTCTGAAACTATTTGGTTCACCTGTGGATCTTTATTTTGTATGTCTCTGTGAGCAATATGCTTGGTAGTAGATGTTTGGTCATGCACTCAAATTCAAATAGCTATTTGAGTATATAAAATCTGTAAATCTGTTTATTCTAGAATTTTGACAGGTTTCGGTTTTTGTTAAATTAGTGAAAATATCCAGATGTCAGTAAAGCTATGAAATTGCTTCATTTGTACCTAAAATAAATCATAGACTGTACTATAGATATTTATAAACATTCGGCTTTTATTACTGCTTTGGATGTGGGCCTACATGTCTAAAGCTAGATATTTATAAAACTACATGCATATACAGTTTTCAAAATGGCTTTTTTGGACATTTTTTTTTTCATCAAGCAAGGTTTTATTCAGGTACATTTCAGTCTTTAGAACAAGCAACTTTCCCCCCCAAACAAAACAAAAGAAAAACAAAAAAACTAGATGTATTTTGAATTTTTTGCAATTAAAATCCATTTGCAATTCTCCAAGAAAGTGAACTTCAGTAGAATCATAGAATCACAGGATGCCTAAGGTTGGAAGGGACCTCTAGAGGTCATCTACTCCAACCCTCCTGCACACGCAGGGCCACCTAGAGCACGTGGCACAGGACTGCATCCATCTCCAGAGAAGGAGACTCCACAACCTCTCTGGGCAGCCTGTGCCAGGGCTCTGTCACCCTCACTGTCAAGAAGTTCTTCCTTAAGTTCCCGTGGAACTTTTTATGCCTCAGTTTGTGGTCATTTCCTCTGGTTCTGTCAGTGACCACCAGGCCAGCCCCATCCTCTTCACTGCCTTCCTTGAGGTACTTGTACACACAGATCAGGTCCCCTCTCAGCCTTCTCTTCTCCAGGCTGAACAGGCCCAGCTCCCTCAGCCTCTCCTCATAGGGCAGATGTTCCAGGCCCCTGATCATCCTCGTGGCCCTGCGCTGGACTCTCTCCAGCAGCTCCACATCCCTCTTGTACTGGGGGGCCCAGAACTGGACACAGTACACAGTAAACTATCATAATCTATAATAGATTTTGTTCTCATATTTCCCTGACTGTGTTTGCAAGGCAACCTGTCTGTGACAGAGCAGTCTGGTTATAGTGTGATGGCGCTTGCAGTTTCATGCAAATGAAACAGCTAAGTGTGATAGAGTGGTTTTTTTTTTTTTTTTGCAATGAAGAATACTGATAGGGTCTGTTTTGTATCTCAGATCAGCAGTGCTAATTGAGTGCCAGCTGAGGTGTGGTAACTTTTGAAATAATTGAGGTTTAATTGCAAGAATGTTAGTGACTGTCCTTGCTCACTCTATTAAGGTTGTGTCACTGTGCAAAACACAGGGCTTCAGTAGCCTTTTGTGTGCTTTGATGGTCAGTTGAAAAGAATCTTACACTGTCAAGCTGTGTTTGGAAAGTAGTAAATCAACTATGTTTATTCACTGTTACTAAGTAAACTGTGATATTTTAGTGAATGTGTTTCACTAAATATGTATTAAAAATAGAGATGATTGCAGTTTTATTATTATAGCTAAGGTTTTTAAGTAAAACCTTTAAACTTTAAGTAAAACCTTTAAACTTAGGAATCATAACTGCAAATACAGGATGAAAAATAATAATGATTTTTTTCAGTGGCTCCTTTGCCTTTCCCATTGCATATCTTTATGTAGAATTGTCACAACCATCATGTTTGAAACAGTGTTGATGCCATCTGTGCTCTGTCCCAGCGTGATGTGCTAAGCTGTACTTCTGTATCACAAACTATATTTTGTAAATGCTTAGGATAACAATCCTTGCTCACTTTATAGTACCTCACTCCTAGAAGCATTAAGGATGTCAAGTTACAGCTTAAATTACCATGCCTCACTTGAAATGTGGCATAATCTATGCCCTCAATAAATGCAGGTTAATTTTACTTAGTGCAGGGTAGAAGCCAAAGAAACTAAACCCAGTTAAATTGCCTAATGTGTCATGTAGCTTTAGATTAAGCTTATGAACATTTACTGCTCAGCTGACAGGCAAAAATATAACCTGTGGTAATTGGGTTATGAACCTGAATCCTTACTCTTTATGCCATTAGAGTTACTTGCCTTATTTTTATTTATTATTTTTTATTTTTTTATTTTTATTTTTATTTTTATTTTTTTCTTTTTGCTCACATAGTGAAACTTTCTATCATGAGTGCTATAGCTGTCTGTGCAGGGTCAACTTTGTCAGAGAATAAATTCTGAGTGGAATGGATTCCAACAGTGAATATATACCTTGGCATTGCTTACTAGACTATTGTTATTAGACTGCTGCTGGGAATGCTTTCTTTAGTTTCTTCTATACTAATGTTCTTGTCAATCTAGATGTACTGTAAAGTTTAAAAGCAGAACCACTAGCTGATAGCAGCATATTAGAGAAGTGTGCTACTTGAAGGTACTTATAAATTATTGTGATGAATACTTTAAATCATTCAAAATCATACAGTACTTTGATTACCCTAAAATGGGTGACTATTTTACCAGAGCATTTTTTTCAAAAGAAATTCAGTAACTTGAGTCAGCTCTTTTTAAGGATGCAATTTTTGAGATTAGAGTCCTATTAGTCAGAATTGGTGGTACTTTAACAGTTGTCAAATGCCATCATCACTTTGTAACTGCAAGAATATATCTGTCTTCCTGTTGGAGTCTTTGTCTTCCCAAAGGTCTGCTCATTTCTAACTTGAGTCCCCAAAAGGAATGAATTATTTGGTCAATCTCAAGTTCTCAAGTCTGCTTTTCTGAATCTCATTTATGCCTCTGTTCTGCTGTATCAGGTGTCTGTTCCATGTGCATGTGTTAGCGGTATACAAGTAATTTGATGGTAATTGTTGCAGGTGCTCAATCCTTGTAGAATTTGCAGAGGCCATTGCTTCCACCTAGGTTTACATTTTTAAGTAATGAGTTAACTGTTTGCTTATAATATCAGGTTTGTAATGTAGATTGTATTGTAAAAACAGACCTTGAAAATAAAGTAAATTTTTCTGTGTTTACCGGATTTATTGTTGTCTTGACATATTTAGCTGTTAGATTTACTTTAATGCTTCCCATGGGCTTTCCGTAAGCTTGTAAATGTATGCTAAGAGAAAGGCAAGCATGTGTTTCACAGAGTATGCAGAAATAGATGAAGGTTCAAAGTTCCAGAATGATGAGATCTGAGGTATATGAAATAATAGAACTTTTTAGTCCAATTAATTCAGCAATTTAATCACCTGTATAGGATTCCATATAGAACTTGGTTTCAGTTTTCAGCATCTCACTGGTATATAGACAAATAGGACATTTAATATAAATATGTAAATAAATATTGAACTAGTTATGATAATTTAAGGTAGTATATTGTAGAGCTGGCATGAAAGCTGAAGGAACTAATAATGATGAAGTGCCCTTTTTTTTTTTTTCTCTCTCTCTCTCAAAGTAACCCATCACTGCTCTGTCAGATGCTAGCAGCAGGGAGCTACTTACAGGGAAGACTTTTTTTTCTGGCAGAGACATTTTGACCTTATTGAATTAACTGATTTTGCAGCAATTATACCATAACTTGCAAATATTTTATTTAGAGCTGAACAGTTGCTGCAGATGTGACATTGTAACATAGCTTATAGTCTTTACAAAAGCATAGGAAGCAGATGGCTGAAGATAAAGAAGCAAATTGTTAATTTTAGGTAGCTTCTCATAAAATGTGGCAGTCATTTTCAGCCTGTTTTACTTTGTGGAATCCCCTTTTCCTCCCCTCTCATGCAAGCTCCATGGGAAAATCTCAAAGGGAGATTGTTGTGTAGCAAATATGAACATTGTATCCTTACTGAGCCTTCATGGCTATTTTGTGGGTTCTTTGTGCAGTATCTATTGTGTAGATATCTTTCACCCCCAAAACTTGGAGAACCTAAGGTCAAAAGCCATGGATTTAGACTTAAAGATTAGACTTAAACTTGTACCACAGCTGATTTGCCAAATTTTAAAGTATTGGCTTCTTGACTTTTAGGAGCTGTAGCACTGAAGAATCTTGAAATAAAAGAAAATGCACTGGTAAGTGAATAAAAACAACAATAGTACTATTGTAAAAATGAATTATTGGACAACATACTGAATTGTACTTGCTTGTTTCTGTTCTTATTTTGGAATACACAACCTTTTAAATAAAATCTTTTTTTTTTTCCTCCAGAGTCAGCTGGATGTACCATTTAAAGTTAAAGCAGGACATATTAGTAAGTTAGATTTTTTAATACATGCTTGACACATTACTAAGTTATATTTTGTAATACATGTTTCAGTAATGCAAGAATTAATAAATACACTTCCTTACAAGTGGCCTTAGGCATCCTAAACAAGTAATTTTTCTAGTTGTCTTGATTTGCATATTTTGTATGCTCTGAAGTTTGTTTCATCTGAAACAACTAACTGTTTGAGGATGCTTCTTTCCTAGAGGTAAGAAGGTAAAGTTAAGATATATGTGAAACTTCAGTACTAATGAGTAAAGAATCCAGCATAGCAAAGATTAATAGCTTAGCAATACTGAATCTCTTCTGTTTTTATAACAAACTTCACAAGTGATGTTGATCCCCTTCTTCATCCTTTATCTTCCTTTCTCCCTCTCTCTTTTATTTCTTTTTCGCATATGCAAAATGTTTTGTACAAGTTGACTAATTCATAGAAAGAAAATATTGCTTAAAGCACAAAAATAAATCTAAAAACATTTTGCTTCTCTGAAACCCGTTCTGAGAGCATATACTTTTGTATCTCTGATCTCTCAGTTTATTAAAACTGGCACTTGTATGAAGAATGAGAGACATTCTCCCCTAAGGATCCACTGCTCCTTGTGCTCACAGACACATAGACATATTCTTTGGAGGAGGGCCCCAGAAAAGAATAAAAAAATTGTATTTTAAAAATTATCTTTGTATGGCAGCAGTAATTGACCAATTATGTGTGACCTGCCCATATTCTTCTTTTTTTTTTATGAGAGTATTGCAGTGGATATGGAAGAGAGGGGAGGTTGTTAAGAAGAAAGAGTGTAGTCAAAGCAATAAGGAGAGGAACTGTAAGACTTACTACTTTTGTTTTTGGAAAAACTTGCCTATTGTTCATTTGTGTGCTGTATGAGCAAACAAAAAACTTAAATGACTCAGGCCCTCCAAGGCATTTTTCTTCTGTCTGATATGATCCTTCTGTCTAGATTTTTGTTGTGAATTTCTAATCTTTAATCTTTTTTTGATCAAGCATTTAACTGTATAGCTCAAGCTTTTTCTTTTGCATTTGTAGGTCAACTTAATCTACAGATTCCATGGCAAAACCTTTATACTCAACCTGTAGAAGCAGTTCTTGATGGAGTTTATTTGCTTATCGTGCCCACAGCCAGTAAGTTAATATAGAGGAAAAGAGAAATAAAGATTGGTGGGATTTCGGAAGAGTCTGTAATTGTTAGATACTGCTTTCTTTAGCTTTATTCCTAGGAGATATTCTCACCAAAACCAAATAGATAATGGGAAATAGGTTATTTTCCAGTAGTTCTGATTTAGTTTATTTTTTTGTTGTTAATAAAATGTGAATTACTTTAGATTAAAACGGGAAACAGTATCCCCCTAAAAATGTGTGAGGTGTTTATGTCTTATTTTTTCTTACTTTGTGTATTTAGGCATAAAATATGATGCAGAAAAAGAATCCAAACAGCTCTTGGAAGCAAGGCAAAGAGAACTGCAAAGGATAGAGGAAGCAAAGCAGAAAATAGCTGACCAAGGTAAGAGTGGGAAAAGCTATTAGAAGTGATGCTATTTCTTTGTATTTATTTAATATGACTGAGTTTTCTACTTAAATTGCTTCACATTCACATTTCCTTCTAGATATTTTAAGCTATTCGTTACAGATTCTGGCTCTCTGTGAGAAGTTGTTATAACCCTGCAAAAGTGTTTTGACAAGTATTTGTTGGCTGTTCAGTATTGAATATTTTTGTGCAGAGTATTGTTGACCTTCAGATGGAGATCAGATGATTTGTTCACACTGAGTCATATATATAAAAAATACTTTCACACACACACATATATATGTACATATGCGTATCTGTTTATAGGTATGTGTATATATATGTACATATATATATAATATATATATATATAAAACCTATATATAACATAAATATGCAATATATGTTATATATAGGTTTTATATATAATAGGTGCTTTATATATAAATATGTTAAATATATATATATTTATAACCTATATATAACCTATTAATAACCTATAATAACTGAACCTCTCCTGTTATTTCTAGTGCATGTACATATATGTTTTTATATGTTGTACATATACACATATATATGTATATATAGATGTATATACATATAACATACATGTATATATGTACTCAAGACAACTGTATGTATACAAACCCTATATATACATGCATATACGTAAATATCTATATATATGTGTCATATGGCATCCTTATTGTAGAAAGGGCATCCTGAAAATAAAAAGATTTGAAGGATGACATGAACATCAGTCATGTCATGCAAATAATCAGATAAATTGTATTCTGAGAGCCAAGTGTCATACCATGTCTTCAGTTACCTCTTCTCTAATAAGAAACAACTTATCTTGGCTTACAGTAGCACAGAACTCTTAGACATACAGCATTTTAAAGCTTCTGTTTAGTTTATGTGGAATATGTTAAGTCTCATCTTCAGTAGAAATTTTGATATTACAGAATACACTGATATTACAGAATATACTGAAAGATTAGAAGTTTATGCAATTAGAGTAGTGTATAATACAAAATTTAAATATCTGTTAAATTGCCTTATTCTGATGTATAGAGGTGAATGATTTGATTCTTGATTTTTGCTGTTTCTAACAACAAATAGTGCAAACTATTTTTGTTTTTTGCAAACTAAAACATATTTTTACTTTTCAAATTATTTTCATCTGAGTAGTGTGGAAATAAAATAATCTTTTTTTTTTCTTTCAACTTAGATAAAGTAAAAGAGGAGAAGCAGGACAGTTTTGTTGAAAAATTAGTAACTCAGGTCATCAAAAATCTTCAGATGAAAATTTCCAACATCCATGTTCGCTATGAAGATGATGTAAGTACTTTTGTATGCTTTAACATACAAAGTTGAGTACTATAACATTAAACTAGGAGCTGGGCTGTTTTTTCATCCTTCTGTTGCTTTTTACATTGAGACAATCCTCTTAAAATTTTGAAAGTTAGTTTAAAAATAAAAATAGAGGAAATGTTTTGCCAACACATAAAGATTTTTTTGTGGGTGAATTTGAGTGTAGAGCGGATAAAGCTGTCAGATTTTTGCAAGATACCTATGTATGTGTGTGTGTATGTGTGCACATACATATATTCGTTTTCAGCTTTTCATTTTCCAGTCTAAACTTTGAGTGTCAGATGATTTTTTTTTTTTTTTTCATTTTTTCCTTCTATTAGATCACAAATCAGAATAACCCCTTGTCATTTGGCATTTCACTTCAGAATCTGAGCTTACAGGTAATATATATTTTCATTTAAAAGCATTTGTTAGATCACTTGCATTTGATGATAATTTATAACCGAGTCAAGCTTTTGTATATTGATGTTCTTTCTGGTAAGGTACTATATATTGAAAGAATACCCATATGTGCAATGGTAACTACTTGCTTCACTGTATCATAAATATTGGTGGTTGCCCTGAAAATGGTGGGGAAAAGGGTGGACTTGCGTAAGGATTATTCCAACTGCTGCACTTCTTGATTCCAAGTCCCATACTCTGCTGTGAGTATTGAAATACAGAATTTGTAAATGACAGCATTGCCATAAGCCCTGAGAAATGAATTTCTTACTATTTAGAAAATTAATGAGAATGATATCCTGTTTTGAACTGGACAGCTCAAATCTTTGACCTGCATTTTCCTGTTTAAGGTAGTACTAGTAGTCCGCACAATACTTTATATTTTTTTCTGGAAGACACTAACAACAAAATATGTTGGTTCTGCAAAGTTGCTCTGATTCAGTAGCTTCTGTTGTATGGCTAATAATTCTAAAGATTGTGTGTCTAAGTAAATATTGTTTTATTCGATTGAATGGATAGAATTGTCTTACGAAACATTTGTTAGCAGTGAATGCTTTTTGCCCACTCCTTTATGCAAATAAAAGTACTGTATCCATAATGAACAAAAAGTTCCTGGTATTCTTACTATTTTACTCCTGATGTGCCTTTCATATCAGCATTGAAAACATGTGATAACATGAAATATATTTGTCTTGCTCAAACTAAACTGCTGCTTTCAGATTTGAAAGAATTCTAGTCCTTTGTTTATCCCTTTCCCTAAAACCTGCTTAAAATAATTCTGGTGTAAAAGAACACAGTTTGCAATATTGAAAATAAATTTTACAAATTTTTCTGAATACATCCTAACAATCTCTGAAGGTATACATACACTTTGGAGGAAGTAGTCTGATAAAGTTCCAATTAAGAAAGTAAAGGCTTAATCCACTTAAAGAAACTCTTCTATTATTTCCAATGGTGTTTAGTTTTGATTTTGTTCTTGTGTGTTTTACTAGTATATTTCAGTGTTGATTCTAAGATTAAAGCAACAGGTTTGGGATATTATAAAAATCAGAGTAACTTTCCTTAATCTCTTTTCAGACCTCAGATAAGAACTGGAATCCATGTTTACATGATGAAACTGCCAAGTTGTTCTACAAGGTACAATATAAACTATATGCTAAAGAAAGAGTTATTGTAATACAAGCTACTTACAAATTTAAATTCCTCATTAGGAAAGTAATATCAAGAAAAGTTATAACTCTGCAGCCTCTACAGGCTGTGTAATAAGAAGGTGTCTGATCTGTGAGGGACATTCTGAAAAATTTAATTCATCCAGACTCTGTGAAATTCAAATTATTCATTCAAAATTTGTAGGTGGATTTATTAACGTTTCATTGTATTTTCAGCTTGTACGACTGGATAATCTTTTTGCATATTGGAATGTGAAATCTGAGATGTTCTATCATGGTGGTTATGAAGAATCTTTGGTAAGTAAAACATGTGATAAGGTACCTCGTAGTTTAGTTCACATTGTGTCATGTTTAGTGTGCTTCGCATTCACTTCTGCTTTCATTTATTTCAAAGGCTCATGAAACTGTCTATTTAGGAATGACTTTTAGGAACATAATTAGTGTATGTAAAAGGCTTTTATGTGACTGAAGTACAACTTCACCTGTTCGTAGGAGTTAAGCAAAATGTCCTTTGCCGGTCCTTTGCCAGTGTACAAAAACCACTATCTTTTAGCTGTTTAGTCATTTAACATAGCTAAAATGGTAGTCCTTTAATAAATACACGTTATTATGTTTCAACTGAAGCTGAATTGTTTTGAACTGTGCAATGTATCAAAGCAGTTATCTGAAGCCCATATCAAAATATAAATGCTTTATGTTTTAGAAATTTATCATGAAATACAAATACAGCTTGTTTTTAACTTTATTACATGTGTAGGTTAACTTAAAACAGGGAGTTGCCTGCCGCAATGTAATTCCAGAGGGTTATGATTTTGGTAAGTGGTTTATTTCATATTTCATTTGTAAATATAATATATTTGTATGCTTTACTTCAAATGAGAAATCATAGTAGGGAGTAGAGGGCAGTATGGTTTTTTTATTAATTTATTTGTTTTTGTTTTCTTTTTTTTTTCTTCCAGAAATATGTCTGTGCTATTGAATACTGTACAATATCTGCACTTTTTTGTACTTTTGATTTTGCTTAGTGTATGTTTTTTTAAATTATGTTTGCTCCATTCAGAGAGTTGCTGGTTGCTGCATTTTATTGTAAAGAACATAGTGGGCTGCTGTATAGAATTGCCTCTCTGTGATTTTTTAGAACCTGTTCAGAAGGCATAATAGCTTTTGAAGAGACTTGTCCTCTATTAAGTAGGCCCTCAATTTTCCTCAGTTTTACAGAATATTTTTTGCTCTACATTTACTTGAACAGAGGAAGCATTCTATGCAGATCTCTGCAAATTAACAAAAGAAAATAGTTGATTGTGATTCCTTATCTATCATTTTATAGCTTTGACTCTTTTTTAGAAGAAATAAAAGTACTATTTTGGATGAAAATAGGTACAGACATCATCTATTGTTCACATCTTTGTGTAGAAGTCCAAAATAGCTGAAGACAAAACATTGAGTGTCAGGATTTACAGTGTTAAAATTCAGCAGTACCATGACAGATGAAGACAGATATGTTAAGGTTTCTATCATGCCTATATTCTGTGCTAAATGAAAAAGTAGGATCTTTCAAAGTGGTTTTCTAGATTGAAGCATGGATAGGCAAGTACTAATTGCTTTTTTCATGTGAACTGTGCAATTATATATACTTACAAAGAGTGAAAAATGAAATTTAAAAAGCTAACTACAGGGAGAAATTAATGGAAAACAACTGTGCCTCCATGTAAGGTACTTGGAACAAAAACTACTAACTACAGGGAGAAATTAATGGAAAACAACTGTGCCTCCATGCAAGGTACTTGGAACAAAAACTAAACTACATTACTACAAACAGTACTAGGTTTAAACTAAATCAAAAGTAGATGGTATCTCATCTGGAAAAAAAATTCTATTTCTACCTGTCAATTTAGAATATTTGTTGTTTATATGGTCAGTATTTGTGTTGAAATTAACGGATTTTTCCATAATAAAAATACCCATTCTTGAGTCACTCGTTTTAAAAAGATTAAAAGAAAAGTTAAACCAAACTTAATTCTTGAAGACTATACTGAATGCCTGTGTCTGTCAAATTGGTTGAGAACAGGTAAAATGCTTCTGCTCTTAAGTATTTTTACTCATTTTCGCATGTGCTTAGTATATAATTGATTGCTCTCGGCTTATTTGAGCATCGAGTTAAAAACATGGAATGCCTGGTTTTACAAGACCACTGACAGGATTAGAACTTACTGAACAATTGAAAACATCAGTAACATAAGAGAAGAGTAAATTTTTCTGTTTCAAAAGCTTTACACATTAAAAGGAAAGTGTACATTAATGTGTAATCTTGAAGCATGGAAAAAATCCTCATGATGGATTAGATTGTTAATTCAAACACACATTGCTTGATCAATGCTTAATAATGCTTAACACTGAATAACAGCAATACAATTTTAATTTACTCTAAGTATAAATTATTACCTGAAGCACCTGCCTTGTGATATTGTATATAGAAATGATGTGAAAATGTTCCACTTGCAATACTGACAGAATAAAAATGGAAATTGATTGGAGTATTGATTGTGTTATATTTTAAGCTATATTGATCGTGTCTTTATATCTTGAAGTCTGGCATTTTTGAATGAATGACCTGGGATTAACCTGATGGCTAGTATTATATATTATTAATGGCAGTCCTAAATAACTTTATTGTACTTCCTTGTGTTTTATAGTATTCCGCCCAATTTCAGCTAAAGCCAAACTCCTTATGAATCCTCGATCAGATGTTGACTTTTCAACACCAAAAATGGATTTAGATGTAAATTTACAGGATATAACTGTTGAATTCAATAAGCCACAGGTATAAACTACTCTTTTGAAATTGTATATAATACGGTAAAAAAGTTAGTTTTACAAAAATAACAAAAAAGAGACTGAAATGTAAAAATAAATTTGACTGTTTTCTTTAGTCTTTTTTTCTTTTTGAGCTATTTTCTCATTAAAGAATGATCTGGTTTATACTGTTCTCAGAAAGACAGTAATAATTTGGGCTTGGAATTTCTTTCAGTACTTCAGTGTTATGGAGCTCCTTGAGTCTCTTGATATGATGACTCGAAATCTGCCATATAGGAAATACAGACCTGATGTTCCATTGCACAACCATGCCAGGATATGGTAAGAGTCATAAGATAATGAAAATAATATATTAGTTGTTCATTTGAAATAATTATAAGGAGACAGGAGGTGGATGGTTGTTTCTTTTTTTTTCCTTCCCTTTTCAAGATGTTAGAATTTGTTTATTCCTGAAGCCATGTCCTCTCTATTGTTTTTGTGCTGTTTTTAAGCTGTGAATACTAAAAGGCATTTGAAAGACAAGGACAAAATATTTGAAAGCTTGCACCTGCTGTCTTAAATGAAACTTAAATTGAATAATCTTTAAATATCTTAACTCTCTTCTGATGAATGAAATTCAATTGTGTGTACACTGTCACAGAACAAAGCTGTTATCTAAAAATATGTAAATCTTTGAAATAGATGAAAGTTGAATATTTTTAAAATATTTTCCTATAAATATATATCTATCTAGAAGATATTTATCTAGGCTTGTGTGTGTATGTAAATATACATATACATATACATGTATGCATGCATATATGTTATATGTATATCTAAATGTATATACATGCACACATACAACATTCACACTAGCGTGCACTCTTGTAGCAAACTCAATTCTTCCTAGGTTTAGGAAATAGCAACCTCTCGAATTTTGGTGAAAAAAAAATTCAAATCCTTGGTTTCTTCTTTTGACCTGAGGGTGTCAGACAAGGAATTCATGTCATGTTTCATAACTTGGAGCAGTATTTAGCAGTAATCTGTCTGGTTTTAGCAGTCTCTTCAGTATGTCAACTTTGTCCTTGCTTTTAGGTGGAAATATGTTATTTATGGCATCCTTGAAGTAAATGTTCAACCAAAGCTCCAAATGTGGTCATGGGAACATATTCGGCACCACAGGAAACAAGTGAAGAACTACAAAGAGATGTATAAAACAAAGTTAACATCCAAAAAACCCAATGAAGAAATCTTAAGGTTGTTGGAGGTCAGTTTACTTCCATTAAAGGCTTAAATATTGTTGAATGTAAAATTCATTCATCTTGCTATTTTCTTTAATATCAATGCATGTTCCTAAGTCAATACTAATTTACACTAAAACTTTTCAGTGAGCTGATTTGTACTCTTGGTACCTTTTTCTGTGAATAGTCTTTATAATAAAGGATTTTTTTCATTAGTAATTACAGTGAAGAAACGCTTAGAAAAAGTATATGAGTTTATTTTTCAGATTTATTTAAAGTTTTTGTATGTGTGCAAACTGAGTTTCATTGGGAACTTATGGACTGTTTTTTATTGTAAAATTGTGTACTTTGAAATCTGGCCAAGTGAAATTTTAAAGGAAAAAAAATTCTCGTTTCCTTTCTAGGAATTTGAAAAGACCCTGGATATATTCAACATCACTCTAGCAAGGCAACAAGCAGAAGTTGAGGTAAAGTTTAAACATTTAAGTGATATGAAGATCATCTGTTGATATAAGATTGTGGGTGCTTTAGGTGTATTTTAATTCTAGCCTTTGAATAATAAATTTTAGTTTTTTTACTGTCCTTGTATCACATGTTATTATAAGGGATAGTTAGTTTTAGCCTGCAATCAAACAAAATTTAAGTAGCTTAGTAACCTATTCTTTTAGATGAAGTGACTGGGGAAAAAAATCTTATTTCTAACAAAAAAAAGCGCTACTGTGAAACAATGGTAAAAGCTTATATAGTAATTCAAGTTGGAAGCAACAGTGTTAATAGCTAACTGTTTTAAGGTTTTTGGATTCCCCTTTACTGCCCTCAAACAGGAATATAATTTTTTTTTCCTTCTTAATAACTTTCTGAAATGAACAGACTTTCTGAAATGTTCAAAATTATTTTTCTCCATTTATAATCACTGTGACTAAGACTTAGCAGCCTGTGAAGCTTAGAGTCTCAATTTATCTATTTATTAAGTTTGCCTATTGATTGATAATAGATTGTGTAACTGCTGTTGATAGTAGATCTATTATCGTAGTTCCTGAATGAGACATTTCAAATTCTATTGTGGAGTGCATTAGGCATGATATGAAGACAATTGTTGCAGTGATATGTATAATACTTCTATAACAAGATTCTCTGCAAGCAAATCCATAAATTTATTTTTTCCTTCTAGTTTTCTGTATATAAACTCACATTTGAATGCTTGTGTGATTATTTTTCAGCCTCTCACATAGCTATGATGCATTTTTTGCCTTTGGTTATTTGACTGAACTGGAATACCTTTCATAGTCTTTTGGTTTTAGTTCTCATTTGACTTATTTTCAGCTTGTGCTGTGTAATTATTGTTTTATTTTCTAGGATAAGGGAGAGATACTAGAGAGATTTCAGTCTTTTTTCCTTTTTTTTTTTGTCTTCTGGTTAATTTTATTCTCTTCTTCAGTGTGACCATACTGTTTACAAACAATTATTTTATATTGTGCTCTTGCCATGGTGAAGCTGCAGTGGCAGTTTCAGGTCTTGAAAGTTTTTGGAGAAGGCTGCAACTAAATAAATTTTCAAATGATTAGATGTTAAGCCCTACATTTGAAAAGTGTGAGAGAATGATCTTTGGAAAGATCTGCTAGCTAAGTTTAAAAAATCATTTTTCGGTGTTAAAAATTAGTATGTGATGATTCCAAACTCTGTTATGACTACACCTAGGCCTCAAAACCCATCTGTCTTACTAGTATCAGATAATACTTCTCTAAAATATCAAAAGGGTAAGAGGTAAATTGCTACCAGCTTAATACCTTGAGGACTGTCCTTACATCTGCTAGGGCCTTAAAATGTTTTCCCTTTAAACATAGTTTGATTAAAACAAGAGGAGAGAAACTTTTTAAAGTTCCTCTTGAAGTCTTGCACACCATCAGCATGCTGTGCCAGACAACTTGAGAAATTTTTATGCCTTTTGGCTGTGGAAGACTTTATAAATGGCTTTCTAACTCAGGATACAGAGTCAAAAACAGTTAATTCTAAGTAATCCTTCCTCAGATATTGGTCATATTCATTTAGACCATCATAAATGACAGTGAGGGGAGGGCGAAGATCAACTGGGTTTCTTCAGGATGAACTTCCCATTCCGCACAGGTGGTTACTTTATCCTTTCAGATATATGGTTCCCCTTTTTTCTGCCTACAACTTTTTTGCCTTGAGCTGTGGTAGTAGGTACAGCCTCAGATATAGTAAGAATCATGCTTATGGATGTCACTTACAGAATCATAGAAGATTGGAAGGGACCTCTAGAGATTATCTAGTCCAATGCGACACTTTATTTCCTAGTAGTTGAAATAATGGATGAGGAAGCAGATGAGGAGTGCTTTCCTTATTGTTGTACCTACATGTGTCAGATTCAGGAATGATATTATGTATTGTTTGGAGTAAATATTTTACTATTAGAATAGTAACTTCATTTTATTCCTTTGGACAGTCATCTTGAAATTAAAAATACAGGGACCATTTAAATCTGGCCCAAGCTAGTTATTTAATTGCTTAATTATGTAAGACATTTTTGGTGTAGAACACTGCAGCAAGTTGTGCATTTTTGAATGATGTAGATCATAAAAAATCTAGAAGGTTTGATGTGTTCATGTAGATTTTTTTAAAATAAAATCATTTTTGCTGTTTTTATTCATAAAGATGTTTGATTCTTGTGCAAGTGGAGAACTATTCTGGTATCGTACTGTGTATTTCAAAAATGTTAGAAGAAATAAAAGATGGTGGATTAATGGCTGTTACATGACATATTAGAATGCTAGGGCATGTCTTGTGTCTACATTCTTTAATTTGTCTTTGTATATGCCAAAAATAGATGAAAAAATAACTTTCATATTTCTTAATTTCAGGCTACTAAGGCTGGATTAAAAATTTACAGACCAGGAGTAAAACAGGATGATGAAAATTCTGGTGGCTGGTTTAGCTGGATATGGGGCTGGTCAGGTGAAAAAAAGAACCAACAGAAACAAGAAGTAAAAGGTTCAAGTATGTACATTCATTGTTTTTTTGAGGGGTGTTTTTGATTTTTGTGTTTTCCTATTATTAAAAATTACCTATTGGAATAAATTTTCTTAACAGTAATTAGAATAATTATTCTTAACAGGATTTTTACAATATTTGTGCTGTTACATGTCTGAAGTTTGTTTTCTCTTAATTGATGATTCTTGCTTCTCCTACTGATGATAAGTTATCAATTACCTGTCACAAAATTCATTTTGCTTATAAGTCTTTCCATAGTTCTGTCTCAACTGTCTTTGGTTATTTTATGTGGTATATAACAGTGCAATTCATTCAAGTGAGTATCAGGCACCTAGAAAAGCTCTGGAATACTGTACATAAATGAAAAAAAGTTGGAATTATTATTAACAAACTAGAAATAGCTTCAGAACATTTCCGAATGTAAATATAACCTGTGATTAAAAAAAATAGGAGACTTACTAGTTAAGACTTTGTTATGAAACTTTTTTCTTTTTTTACCTTTGCTAACTTTGGAAAAATGTGACAGTATCTGCTCTAAGTCGTAGAGTAATGTGCTGATTTTTGCATTTTCAGATGTGCATACTGTGTTTAATTAACTTACAATCTGACAGGTCTTGAAGAGCTAATGACTCTTGAAGAGAAGGCTAAGCTTTATGCAGCAATTGGATATAGTGAAACTGCTGTGGATCCAACACTTCCAAAATCAGTAAGTTGTAACTGACTATGTTAACAAACAATAGGTAGTCTTATACTAAAAGACCAAATCTAAAGATGAAAGGAAATCATTTTTAAAGTTTAAACTCCTTAAACCTTGCCTTTATCTATTTGAATAATGCTGTGGCACTTCTTAATTGACATATGACCTGCTGTCTTTGCACAGAAGAGCATCCTTAGCTGCGTGTTGTGTTGGAGTTTCAGGAGCATTATAGAGATCATTTTGGATTCTTTGAAAAAAGAGTTCTAAATGAAATTTTGGTTGTGAAGAATAGAGTAAAATAATTTAGATAGTACTATTTTTTATTTTAAATTTGAAGCATAGATTAGCAATATAGAAATGGATGTTGGGATTAGAGAAGAGGAACTTCTTTGACCCGTTCAGAAAATGGTCTGATAAGTCACTTTTATGTGAGATACCATGTACTGCCTTTCCTACTATATGCCAGATGCCCTTTGTATTAAAATACAGAGTAGAGGCATTTATATAAATTTACATGTTTGGAATAATGGTCTAGTCTTTCTAACCCTGCTTCTTAACGTATGTTTCGGAATTACCTTTCCAAGCGATACGAGACATTTATAGCCCTAGAATGAAAGTTTCAAAACAATTGTGACTTTCATCTCTTTATAAAATAACCTGAAATGTGTACTGTATTTTTTAAATTCACTATCGTGGTTTTTTCTCTGTCTAGTATGAAGCCATGAAGTTATCTGTGAAGCTATTAAGCATGTCTATATCAATAAGAGAAAATGAGCAAACCCCTGAGCTGGTAAAATTTGCATTAATTGATTTGAGTACGGTACTTACGCAACGACCAGGTGCACAAGCAATAAGGTAAGCTTTATCTATCAGCTGTCTGTTCCTCATGAAATGTGCTGCTCTTGTGGTATTTCTTTTATTTCTCTGCACAGAAAATCCTTTCCTTTCTTTGCTACATGTCTGTTTTCCAGAATAAATTCTTTGCCACCTAATTCTTGAGCATATTCCACAGCATTTCTGTTTTTGTCTGCTTTTCCTACCCTAACACCTGTTTTTATGAGGTGAGGAGAACAGAAGGAGAATAGGTGGAACACTATTTCTGAGTTAACTAAAAGTGGCTAATAGGTGGAAAAGTTAATGAAATAGGAAGCAAGTAACGTTCCCTGACAGGCATGGTGTATTTATTTTGCTTTTGACTGGGTGGTTATGTTCTTATCATGTAATTGTATCAAACAAGATATTCAGTTGTATTTTCTGTGTTTTGTAACTCTTCTGTACAGATTTGAAACAAAAATAAGTTCACTTGAAGTTACAGGCATGTCCCAAGAAAATTGTACACCCTGTCTGCTATCTTCTCGTACAGTCTATTCAGACAATAGTACCTCACTCTTGAGAATAATGTTTGAGACTAATCCTTTGGATGAAAAAGCAGACCAGAGGCTTAGAATAGAATCTCAGCCATTGGAAATAATTTATGATGCAGTAAGTAAATATTTGAATAAATTCTAACTTTTGTACACATATTATGTAATCATAAACATGTCATTTAAGATTGTTCATTTATTTTATCAGAGGACAGTAAATAATTTGGTGGATTTCTTCAGACCTCCAAAAGATGTACATTTAGAGCAGTTGACCTCAGCAACTCTGATGAAGCTTGAAGAGTTTCGTGAGAAAACATCAACAGGCAAGTGCTGTTCTCCTGGCTACACGTTTTCTGATGAATTTTAAATTCTAGGAATACGAAATTGCTTGATATCCTTCCCTACAGGGTTATGTGGACCCAAGTGATAGTTTCCTAAAAGAAAACCTCAATAGTTAGTTTGAATTCTTTTACTATTATAATTATATTATAATTTTCTGTCTGTGTCTTATAAAGTTTTAAAACTGAAAAGTATTCTGCGGTACTGTTTCAGAAATTATGCAGTGGTATGTGCTTTACTTTCAGCATTTCTGGTTTTTCTTCTGAGTAACCTTAATTGGGTCATATTCTTCAGCAGCTGATACTGAGGTGTTGCTCCTCTAAACCTCTTAAATCCTTTTCAGAGCTGTTGCTTTTCAGGACACTGTGTGCCTTTTTTAGTTGTTTTCTACATTCTTTATTCCTCAGTGAATGTTCTGGTTTCATTTAGACTGATTTAGATGAAGTTTTGTGACCACCAAGTACTCAGCGTTCAAAACATTCCTCTAGTTTTCATCTTCTTGTCTCTAGACATCTTCTATTTCAACACAATAACAAAAATGGTGAATGCCTTTGGAACTAACTTTGGAATGTGTGAAATGAGCCTGTTTGGGTAAAAATGGTTGAGGCTCTGTAGACCAGAGATACCCTGCTCAGCATGAATGACTTCAGGGCGTCTCTAACCTACGAAGGAGAGGATGCTGATGGAGAAGATTATAAAGTTATTTAGATCGTGTATTTATTTCTTTTTTTGGGTAATTTTTGGGTGATTCTTACCTTATTTATGTTAACATTTAAACTAAGCTTTTTAAAAATCAAAGTGCTTTGTGCTAATGAATGGAACATTACAGAAACTTCAGCCTACTGTGTGTATAAGCAGTTATTTTTATCAAATTAGTTTCATGAATGAAACTGGCACCACTTCAATTTATGGACTTAGTTAGGTTCTGTTGCCAGTTGAAGGGGGAAGAAAAAGGCGTTTTTAGAATTTCCTGTTTTAGAATTTCTAATTTTTTAGAATTTAGACTTGAGAAACTGAGGAAATCTTAAAATTTAAAGGAATTTAAATTCCTTAAAAAGGAAGTCTTATTAATTTAGATTAATAAAAGGTTTATCTTGAAAATTTTGGAATACTTTTGCTACCTTATTCCTTATCTGCCTTCATTCACTAAGCTAGCTCTCTTTTGACAGGACAACTACTGATAATACTGGAAGAGTTTTAGTGCCTTTCAACCTGATTATCTGAATCGATCAACAAAGTTGCTTATACATCTTCTTGATAGTATATTTTGAAATCTAAGCTGTTCACACTCCGCTTTTGCTCCTTTTGTGTATGGGTGTTCTGCAGTCTTATGTTGTCACCCTCATTATTTATTTTCTCCAGTTTCTGTGATACCATGTTGCATATGGTAAATATTTAATGGGTTAGGGTTGCAAAATAAGGCAGTTTCCAGTGCTAACTTGAAATAAGATCAGTTGCTCCTCTTCAGGAAAGCACAATTCAGAATTCAGAATCACGTGCCCTGACAGTTTAAAGTTCCTGGCCAGCTACTGGATGCATCTATTATTTATTTTTAGAACTTTTGTAATGTGTGACACTTTCTGTTCTTGAAGTTGCAGATGCTTGTTGGTAGAATCTGCTTAAACTTTAGTGTCTCACAACACTCATGGTTTGGTCAGTGCGGTTGGGCAGCCTCCATAACAGATCTTTTGAAAGAAACTCATTTGTGAATGCACAGAGTTAGCACCAATTCCATTTCTTCTTATTTCATCTTTACTCAATATAAAATTTATCAACTTACGTATGTTGTGTTGTTATTTCTATTTGTGAATTAACATTTGTCAGCATTATTATGCCATCTATTCTTGATGCACCTTTTTTGGTTGCTCAAAAGAAGCGTAAATAGCATCTGCACCTGTAATTAACCTTGATGTAAGAAGATGTCCACAGCAGTAATGGAAGATGAAAGGAGAAAGTGTTTGTTTGTTTGTTTGTTTGTTTGTAGTGCAGAGAGAAGTGAAAGAGCTGAGCACCTGTTTGTACAGAGTGTGGATAAATAGGAAGCTTATCCACGCTGTACACAGTACAGGAAACAGTGAGAGCTCTATTGAGCAGATATATAGATTATGATATTTAAATTTAATCTTCATGCTGAATTGCTTCAGCTTCAGATGCTAGTAGTCTTACTGAAACAAAGTTAATTAGCTAACATTCATAGTTCATTCAGACCTCTGATTTCTATTACAACTACTTATTTTCTGGTTTCTATGTATTATTACATGTATATAGATTCTATATGTCACATAGATTTATTTTTACTGATTTTATTATTTTAGGTTTGTTATATGTTATTGAAACACAGAAAGTTCTTGACCTCAAAATTGACCTCATGGCTTCATACATCATTGTTCCACAAAAAGGATTCTATGACTGTACATCAAACATACTGCTTTTGGATCTTGGTAGTCTTAAGGTGTGTATGTACATAATGAAGTAACTTACTAGAAATTATAGTTAAAAAAAACCAAAACTTCTGGTTCATTGAATTTTTATTTTACGTAAGTAGCAACGTAAATATTCCTCTTTCAGTTTATTTGCTGGGTTTTTATTTACATTGCCTTCCAGTCAAGGATAAATTTAATGACCTGTTGCAAACAAATTCTTTTAACTTAAAAAAAAAAGTATTAGAAAATGGTGCTCCCCAAAGTAAAACGACTGTAGAAGTTTTGAATTATGGGAAAGGTCTGAACAATTTTTTTATCTTATAGGTCAGTAAACATTTTCCTAACATACCTACCTGCATATTTACATATGTACATGGTTAAATGGTTTTATTTTTAGTATTACTCCTATTAGTATCTTTTTCTCATTCAGTTTTCTTAAAAGTGGGAAAAATGTAAGTATTTGTGGTTTAAAAAATAACTTGATAAAAATTGGAGACATTTTGATCTTCATTTTTAAGACATTTTATCTAAGAAAAATGTCAAAAAGATAGATTAGTAGTGCATTTAGAGTATGCTAGTACTAGAAAAAACTTAGAAAATACTGTTCTTCTGTGCAAGTGGCAATCTTATTGATAGACTTGTGTCCTTCCAAGACAAATTCCTTCACTTGTATATTGGAAAATTAATTCTTGTTATCAGTAGTCTGGCTTATCTGTTTTCAAATAATGTCTGTTGCAGCTAGCACACAAATAGTAATTTAACTGCTCTTTTCAGAGAAAATTACTGCTACCTGGCCTTTTATGAAATAAGGAGGAAAGAGCTTATTAGAGTAGTAGAGGGTACATGCTTGAAACAGGAAGAAACCCTTGCATTGAAAGGAAGTTGCAGGAAAGGGGAACTTTTAATGAAGGATCTGTAATTATTTCTATGTAGAACTTAAATATATTGCATCTGGCAGAAAATCTGCTATTCTCCATTGCTTTTCTCAGCATAAGTCATGGAGATTGATGCAGAGGATCTAAAGATTGAAATGATTTTTCTCATACATGTTTGGGCTCCCCAGTACAAGAGGGATGTGGGACTTCTAGAGAGGTTCCATCTTAGAGCAATGAAGGTGCTTGAGGGACTCGAAATATCAATCGTATGAGAAACGATGCAGTGAGATGGTCCTGTTTAGCCTGGAGAAGAGAAGATTGAGGGGGGATCTGATCAAGATGTACAAATACCGGAGGGGAGAATGTAAAGAGGATGGAGCCAAACTCTTCTCGGTGGTGGCCAGTGACAGGGCAAGGGGTCATGGTGTCAAACTGAAACACAAGAGGTTTAATTTTCATATCAGGAAGCACTTCTTTTCTGTGAGGGTGACAGAGCCCTGGAACAGGCTACCCAGAGAGACTGTGGAGTCTCCTTCTCTGGAGATCTTCAGTATTCACCTGGATGCCACCCTGTGCCATGTGCTCTGAGTGTCCCTGCCTGGAGCAGGGTGGGTTGGGCTAGAGGATCTTTAGAGGCTCCTTTCAACCTCAACCATTTTGTGAGTTCTATCTAATAGACTTTCTGTCTTGCTTATTTAGTTATTTGTTTTTAAAGTGAGACCAGGAATATTTTTACCTTCTTTCAGTTCACCAACAGATTACTCTTAAAATAGTAATAGAACACCACTAAGGCTTCAAAATCAAACTCCAGTAAGCTTGAAATGGTAGAATGATAGAATCATTTGTGTAGTGGTTGTGACTGCTGTTGGTCTGGTTCCTATCCTTTTAAGAGAAATTAGAAAGTAAGCTGAAGGAAGCCAGGTAGTATTAAAAGAGGAAAGTTAGTTAGATGCTTCACAGAGGATGATTAACAATTCTATATTGAGTTTGTATGAGAAATGCTTAAATAAGATGCAGAACATTCATTCAATGTTTTAAAAAAAAACACACAGTTCCCTTCCCCCAGTTATAAAGGATATGAGGTCAAGTCCTGTGGAGGGAAAATAACAGCTGTAATTAAAGCTGCATCTCAAGGCATATGCATAAGTGGACTTAATTAAGGTTGCACGAGCAGTATTAATTTGATAATTCTGTACGTTTTTAATCTTGGGCTTTTCAGACTAAGTTGTATTTTTAAGGTTGAGCTGCAGTGAGGAAGGAGATCCTATGTCATGGACAAAAATACTTAAACCTGTTTCAGTGTTATGAACCTTCTCTTGGATATTATCCACATATGGATGATATGGACAGAGGTGAATGGCAGAGACAGTACATATAAATGTATAATATCAAAGAACTGGTTTGGTAAAATACGAAAGGACTGACTGATTAATTAAAAGGCCTCACTGGGAGCATTGCTGGAAAGTCCAAAGCTCCTTTTCACCCTTCTGCGTTTGTTTCATATGTGACAGGATAATGCCATAACTAAATTTAACAGGATTCAAAAATAGATTTCATGTTTCTGGGATGACTAACACAGTGTTATTTTTATATTTAGAAATACACAGTGGTGCAAATGCTCATGGTGCTTATAATGCTTATCCAGTGTTTGAAGAAATTAAAATCAGTTTACTCTGTGTAAATTATATAAATTTTATAGATTTGAATTCATTGTATTTTTATTTCTTTCTGATGAAGCTTTAATATTCTCACTTCTCCATCTTGTTTGGATAGAGGTTGCTTGCTTAGGTAGCTCTTTTGTTCTGATGTTTCTTGAGAATCTGTGCCCTATTACTGAGAAATTAAATTTTAGTCTTTAATAGAATTGAGTATTTGTAGAATTAATACAGTAGAATTGAGTATTTGTAGAATTAATGTAGAATTAATTAATGATATTTTAAGATTGACTCCTTTTTTTCTTTTTTCTTTTTTTTTTAAAGATGAAAAGTAAATGTCGTTCTGACTTATCAGAACTTAAAATAGGGCAAAGCAGTATTGAAGATATAATGTCGAGAGCTTATGACAGTTTTGATATCCAGCTTAGCAGCATACAATTATTGTACAGCAAACATGGTAAGTACTCATGAGGAAAACCTTTCCTTATGTAATTAAATTCTTCCTTTTGTATGATTAAAAAAAAATATATGTTTTATACCCAGTCCTGTAAATATCTCATGAATTTTTCAGGCACACCTTCAACCTTGTTATTATAGAGGCTAACATTAAGTTTTGCTAATGTAAAAAATCTGCACTATAAAACTATAATTATATATTTTAGACCCTGGAATGTCCTATTTGATTGGTGCACAGTACACATGAACTTTTGCACTTATTCTATCAGTCTAGTACTTTCATTTATTGTCTTTCAGTGCCTTTTCATAGTTTTTGTCCAACTGTAAAACAGAATCCACAAGTAGTTGTAGGTTTGATCATTTTGTGAGGGTGAAGAAAAGAACAGAATCTCTTTCTGAGAGAAACCTTTAGCAATAGTTCTGGGAATTAACTATAGAGAGTCAGAACCAAAAAAAGTAGCTCTCTGGTTCCAGAGGTGAATCGGAAGCCTAAACTCCCAGTACAATGTGTGTTTTATGAACTAGGCTATTTGAAGTCTGCTACATTGCTTCGGTAGCTGTTTAGACCTGAGGGAGAAGTATTAAGTAGTGTTATCTCTGACATGCACACGCTTCAGAGAGTGTGTAAAGAGGATCATGTCACTTGATTTTTTTTTTTTTTTTTAAACAACATGTATTAATTAATATCATACATATTAATATCTGTCATATGGTTAACAGAGGAAAAATACCTTTCACAGAAAAAAACCTTAAGTTTTCTGTTTCTGTTCTAGATGAAAACTGGCAAGAGGCTCGCAAGCTGAAGTACTCATCTCAACATATCTTGCAGCCATTGGATGTAAAAGTGGAATTTAGCAGGGCTATGGTTGTCACAGATGCAAGAATGCCCAAGTATATGTTTTCTCTGTTTTGAAATTTTACAGTAAATGTCTTTCTAGGAAAAAAGTAAAGGATATTTGATTTTCCTCCAAGTGAAATTGGTGAAATTCAGAACTAAAATATGTTCTGCACTTTTTTTGTTTTCAGCTGTGTTGAGGAGACCCAAGATGTTAGCAGATATTAAAGATCTGTCAAAAATATATATATATTTATGAATAGTATATTTATAAATATATATATAAATAGTATAAATAATTTAAATCTATTTTAATTAGACCTGTCTTACTAATAGTCATATTTTAGTCCTTATTGGAAACAGTGTAGATACAAAAGGTATGAAATTTGCAGTCTTCTATTACAAACATCCTGATTTCAGAGTTTATGGATCACTGGATAATTTAATCCACGGGAAAGATTGATGATGCCAGTTTTGTATTAGAGTCCACTAGGGTTGTAATGGCAAAGATTAGCTTTGCATTTTAGAAAATGCATCTTCACTTATGCCTAATACAGACTCTGTTTGCTTAAGCATTGTTTCAGCTTTATAATGTAAGGTAAATGTAATGTTTTCTTTTTGTAATTGTTTACATTACATTTTGAAATATTAAGTAATGTAAACTAGCACATTAATGTTTTACGAGGCTATTTGGTTATTAGTTCATTAATAAGAGTCACATTATTACACTACAACAAAGCAGCATTTGTTTATTTCACTCTTTGGCCAATAGAAATTTAACAAATTTTATCTGTGCATTTTAGGAATTTAATAGCATATAAGTAATCTAGGTTTAAAAAGTTATTTTATAACATTTGTAGCAATCAGCAAAATAAATACTCAGTTTATTAAAAAGTATCCAAGAATTCCTTGGAAATAAAATTTAAATAGTGTCTATCACCGATGTTGAATAATAAGACCACAGATTAGTGATGGTATGGTGTAATGGTGCCACCTTCTGGAAAAGTAGGCTAAATACTGCATTTTGATGCAGAAGTAGCTTGGTTCTTTTTCTACTTAAATTTTTTTCTTTCCTCTGTTCCGTAGAAAGTATAAGGTAAAAGAAATAGAAGACAAATTCCTGAGGGTATTCTTTATAAAAGTCAAGGAATGGGGAGTGAGCCTTTATTTCTGTGGTCACAAATTTCTGTGGTAAAGCAAATGTCACTTTAATGTAGATTTGTAATATTTATTATTTCTCTAATTATGCTAATATTACCTGGATTAAGCAGGAAGAGTCTGGTCTTAAGGAGAATGCCTCCTGCAGAAGGGCTGCACCACTTACCTGATGGTTTCTACCAGGAGTGGTCTCCTTTTGGTGGCAATTTGTCTACAGTATTTCTCACCTGTTTGGGGGAATTTTTTTTCTCTAATGGATATTACTTTTGTATTCCATGGTCTTATTAAGGCCAGTTACTGGACAAATAAATGATATTTACTTATGTCCAGATACATGGAGAGATTTAAAAAAAAAAAAAAAAAAAGTAGTTTTTTTGGAGAGCACTCCCTGCCTGCTGCCTTTTTCTGGGTACCTGTGCTGTCTACAGTTGTTACAGAATGCCACAGATAGTGGTTTGGTACTGCATAAGCATATTCCATAGTGAGGTACAGATCGTAACTAATGTTTAACTTTCACTGAGAAACCAGCGAGTATCCATTTCAAATCTATACTGCTTCCATCATTCAACAACAGTTGAGCTTGTTTGTTTTGTACCTACTTCAGTCTCCCAGTAGTTCTAAGAAGTAATTTTAAGGCCATGTCTAGAAATCTAGTCTTGAAATGACAAGGAGATCAACTGTCTACTTGAAGGTGAAGATTGTAATTTTCTAACCGAAAAAAGTAATGTGCTTTTCAGAGGAAAAGGAATGTGAAGTTTGAAGGAAATTGCCCTGAAATAACATGGATAATTTACGTAACAGGTTCAAAATGTCTGGACAGCTGCCTTTACTTTCTATCCAAGTATCAGACAAAAAGCTGACGAGTATTTTGGAACTTATTGATAGTATTCCGAAGCCAAAAAGTACTCCTGCTACAGGTTCTCCCCCCAGAATGCCTGAGGTGAGGTCCTTTGTGTTTTTTTTTTAACTTATTTCAGTAGTA
Organism: Crypturellus undulatus; assembly: GCA_013389825.1. Classification (NCBI taxonomy): domain Eukaryota; kingdom Metazoa; phylum Chordata; class Aves; order Tinamiformes; family Tinamidae; genus Crypturellus; species Crypturellus undulatus. The sequence goes on along the minus strand of VWPW01012027.1, from coordinate 299,139 downwards.
ACTATCAGAAGAATACTTTAGCTGTCAGCACTGCAGTTTTCAAAGGAGCAGAAAGAAATGCAGAACGTATCATCTTAATATTTAACCATTCTAAACTTTAACCATTTTTTTAATTCTAGCCAATTTTCTGGAATTAGGGATAGATGCCTATGATTTAATCCATGTAGCTAAAATTCTTCTGAGACTGATTTGTTCAGAAATGATGTAATAGCAAAAAAGAAGAAAAATCTTTTCCAGAGAGCTTGATGTGCAAATTTTGTCCTGCTGTTTCCTCTATATTTACAATAAATGGAGGATTTTTTCTGGGCTCTGAGAACAAAATGCACTGCAGTATATATTCTAGATTTTTGCAACCTGCAGTTCCTTGTACCTTAGCACATGAGGGCAAGCCACTTTGCTATCGAAGAATCAACTGGTATTTTAACCAGTTGGCTTTGTGAAGTCATTTAAAGACTTACAAATGAGGCCCTTCCAGAGATCCAAGACGCATCAAAATTTAGTGTATCAATCATCTATAGACATGGGTATAAATATATAAACTACAGTCAAGCTATATAGGCTGGAGACTGGGAAGAGAGACTGTTAAAATATGAAAAGCAAGATGAAAAGTGGAGCCTTAGTAGCTAACTGGAAGTCAGGTTCAAATGTGAATGTTATTCTGCTATTATAATTTTCAGACTTCTATAGAATTTGGGACTTTTAAATTTGGAAATAGCAGTAACTGGGAAACAAAACCACAAGTATTATCATTTGTGTGAAGATATTCAGGAAAAACAAGTATTCAGATGATGCACATGTCTGTCTTGCTTTAGCATTCAGTGCAATGTATGCCAAATGTGCTTGCAAAGATGCAGAGGATATTTTTTTACAAACTAAAACCACTGCTATTTCACTGAGACTTGATGTGAAATCTGGCCTTGGTTAATGAACCTTTTGACTGGTGGCATCAGGGCAGTTTCATTCTGTGGAATTTGTTTCCCTTGGTCCATTTAGTGGCAACCATGACATTTCATACATTTTCAGTTCCATCTCCGATCTGTAGACAAAGACATCATTTGCAATCAAAGATTCTACTAGAATCTTTTTCTCCAGATACGTTTAGAGGTTTGGAGACAAGGCTGTTTGCTGCAAAGGTTACTGCAGCAATTTTCCTGTACATCATGTCTGGCCATTAGTATCTTCTGACTTTTAAAGGTATTGCTGTTCTCTAAATTTGGCCCTTGTTAGTCCAGCAAAGGGCCTTTTCCAGGTTTTGTCTTTCCTGTATTTTCATATGATGTACTGCTTCCATCAGTATCTTTTAAGACTGAAACTCCAGAGATTTTCTTCTGGTGTATTCTATCTAGTCTTAGATGAATGTATAGTATCTGATGATTCTAGCAGATTTTAGACAGATTTGAGACATTGTTTTATTTTTAATAATCATAATTGCTTAAATCGCTTAAAAAATTTGCTCTTAAAATGGATCAAAACCTTTGAGCTGTAGAATTCCTGCAATACCGAATGTGAAGGCAATAAATGTGACCAGTCAATGTAACAAAAATGTTTATGACATCCCCCTTTTCAGGCTGCAATAACCCCTGTGGTGTCAGTACCACATTTATCACAGGATGTGTTTTCTGTTTTGGATCTTCATTCACTTACTGAGTCAGGTAAAGTGATTTATTTTAAACTGATTTAAGAAATAGGTTAAAACACTAACATATCTAATAAATAAGTCGAATTCGTTGTATTCATTTGATTTTCTTGAAGTGACCATTTTTAGGCTAGGTCTTAAATTCTTCAAGTTGAACAATTCTCTCTCTCTCTCTCTCTCTCTCTCTCTCTCTCTCTCCATATACACACACACACACACACACACATATTATATATATATAGTTGTATATTCTATATATATGCCTTAGATTTGCCCTTTACAGAATGCCTTGTATTTTCTCAGTGCAGCAAAATTTTATATACTTGTCCTTTCTCTTCCTAAAGGCAAAGTAGTAAAACATTTGTTGGTAAGATGGCTTTCTTTATTTTTATTTGCTTATATGGACTTAACTATGTATTTATGTTATGAAAAAGGAAGATCAAATGGCCTTGTAGTTTGGATTGATAAGGAGAATGGTGAGATTTGTGTTGGCCTATGCTTTACATAAGTCTTCAGTCTGCAACCATTTCCTACTTAGAAAAGTTTTATGAGATTTTCAAACAGTCTGGCAAAACAGATATTAAGCAAGATAAGCCCCAATTTGTGCTGTTTTCTGCATAGCTAATAATCAAGGAATGCTGAGCTGTAGGTGCTAGAAAAAGCTGTGGAAACAGGAACCGAGATAACTGTGGAAACAGACTTTGTAGGTTGCTGATTGTCAGCTAGGTACTTCTACTTCAAATTTTTTTGGACAGAGATATAAAAATTCTTGTCCATGTTACTGCAAAATTAGTTGTCTAAATGTACATGTAATTTTGTTGTGAATTACTATTTAGAATCGGAAGAAGAATTTTATGATGCACTAAGCAGTCCTGTGGAAGACCTGCCATTTTTTGAAGCCTCATGTGGTTCCCTCAAGCGAGGCAATAGTATAAGGCGACAAAAGTTACGTAAACAAGAATCTATAAAGAATATGACAGATTTCCAGCTAAGATTTGAAGTAGCTGAGGTAAGTTTACTTTTTTATTATTATTTTTCTCCGAGGTACATTTTAACTATAGATCTTTTCCTGTTTGTTGTGTTCTTTAATCCATCCGTGCAGAATAACTCATTCCCTGTTCCTTGCTGATCCTTGCTCTGTATTGTTCAGAGCTTTTTTTTCAAAGACAGGATTGTACTTCTGCACTGGTGGCACTGAAATGCCTTTTCTTATCTCCTTTATTTCCCTATTCAGTTGATCAGTGAATTACTTTGCTTTCATTTTATTCATTCATTCTGTTATTCAGTATGTATTTATTTTGGTTTAAGGTGTAGCTTTTGATATCCTTCTTCAAGATACTGCTGTGGTCAATGGACCAGCATAATCTGGTCACGAATGTTTCATCTCATAGAAGCACTTCTCCCCTACATGTCTTTTTCATCCTCTGTTGGTCCCATACCTAAATCGGCATTCACCATGAGTTATTTTATGTTTCAGACTCGGAAAAAAAAAGGAGTACTTTCCTCAGAGGCCAATTTCTTTTTCCATCTGTATCAATTGATCTGCTTCATTCTGTAGTTAGAGCATTATGGCTACAGTAAAATGAGTTAGCTTTTACAAATTTTATTTTAGGGTAGAGACTTACAGAAAGGATTCAAACATAACTATCTTTCAGCATATTTTATTATACACTGATAAATAAATCCTAAAACTTATTACTTTTTGTGATATGATAAGTTTCTTTTGGGTTTCTTTAAAACATACAGTTGCTTTTTTAAGAAATGTTAATTTAAGAAAGTGTTATATTTTACATTCTGTACTAAAAACTTGTGCCTTTTGAAATCTCTAAGATAATAAAAGATTTTAATAAGAATAACATAACCTTTCCCTTTTCTGGCTTTATAGTTTAAAATAACTTCAGAAGATTTTTTCTTTTCCTATTTGTAAAATAATAGTGCACTATATGAAAAAGTAGATCACATTATCTTCATTTTCCTTTGGTTATGAAAGAGTGATAACAGTGGGACCTACGGTAGTTTAGCCAAGTATTCATTGAACATATTTATGATGTATGAATGTGAATTCAGGAACTCCTGTGTATTGATATTCAACTAAATAGTCTATTATTGGCAAATTCTGAAGAAACTTCAGTAAATGTAGTAAGTTGTTTATGCTGGCTGAAAAATCCACTTTGACGGAATTAAATGTTGTCAAATGATTTACAGAATTGATTTGCATAAATAATGTAAGTGCAACTGTGGTATTGCATATATACCTTTATAGTTTTTGTTCTAGCATAGTAGCAAGCAGTACGGCTGGGATTTTATTTCCTGAGCTGAATTTTTCTTTCAGGGCATTTACAGTCTAGTGTTTCATGGTCAATGCTAACATTAACTGGTAAAGTTTCTGTAAATATTCGATCTTTATAAAAGCTAATATGATAATCCTATGCCATATGAGTAGATATATTATCATACACTGGTTTATTTATTTATTTGGTTCTTAGGTCTTAATTAAATTATGTCGGCTTACTAATAATGTTGAGACACCTGTGCTGCAGCTTGAAGTTGTAAGCTTAGGCACTGAACTCAAATTAAGAACATTTGACATGACTGCAAATGCTTTCCTTCATGAAGTTTGCTTACTGTGCCCAGAATATATGGGTAAGAATTTTATATTCTGATCCAAAAGTGCTTCATAAAAGATTAACATTGTGACTTTGTCTTCAGAAAGTCTGTTGGGCTTTCTTTTGTCAACTGGGGAAGAACTCCTTCCATAAATTGAATGAGTTATTTTGAAGTTTGTTATTTTGCAGACAAGTTATTTTGAAGTTTGTTCTTTTATTAAGATTTACTAACTTTGTTTCAGTACTGCTGATGTTAGTAGAGATGTCTGACTGTTTTACGTTTTTTTTGATTAAGCAATAATAGAAAGCTAGATTCAAAGTCTAATTAAAAAAATCTTTAAAAATATATATATTTTTTAATTTAGATGATAATGAGAAACCAGTTTATCTCATTACTACTTTGGATAATGTTGAAGATGATCTTCTTACTCTGGAATACATAAAGGTAAAGAAATAGCAAACTTTACTGTAATTGCAAGCCAGTAGTAAATAGTCTTGACTAGAAAAGTCTCTGATTCCAAAACAGACTAACTTTTGTATCAAGAGCTGTAGTGTTTTGAAGAAAGTTTTCTCTAAAAGTTTGCGAACCTCTTCAGTTTTGTTTGTTTGTTTGTTTGCATGTTTGGTGGAATAGGCTGATATTAATGGACCAGAACTGAAAACTACCTATCAGAATGTTCTACAGAAAATAAAGGTATGACTTTTAAAAAATATTTTTCCCTCTTGGGGGCACAGAAATATATTTTATAAAAATAATATATTCTTTCAGGTGAATTTTTCTTCTCTCGATATTCATTTGCATACTGAAACTCTCCTAAATGCCATGAACTACCTGAACAGTCTCCTACCAAAACAAGAAACTAAAGTTGCAGAAGAACCAGTCCAGGAAAAGGCAGAGGAAAAGAAGGATGTTCTTAAGAAATTAAGTAAGTTTATTTACTCTTTTTCTCTGCCATTCTTTGTTAATTTAGTAGTCCATTAATTTAAGCAAACAGACATTATTTTACAGTTTCAGAAATCTGTCAATGAATTTTGAAATGAGAAACTTTGTCTAAGGTACATTTATTTAGACACTATAGAGCCTTTTGTAATCTCAGCATGGTTAAGCATGTATTAGTATTAGCTATGAGAGTTTTATGGAATAGCAGAATACGCTGCTGCTAATCCCTGGATGTAAGTGTATAGTGGAGACTATACACAATAGGAACTTAAAGAGTCAATGAGTCAAGGTAGGTGTTGCAACTTTTGGAAATTTCTAAAGTAGACTCTAAACATGTTTTTTATCGAGACATCTTTGAATTCTCTTAATTATGATAATCTTTTTGAATGCTTTCTTGGTAACTTATAGTCTCCCATATAACAATAGTAGTAATAAAAAGTTTTTGCACCATTGTACTTATTATAATAAAAATAAATAAAAATCTAGGATAGAAGTCTGGATATATAGACAGTAGCTGTGACTTTTCAAATAATATCATAATTACCATTTTCCTCCAGTCATCAGTGGAATCATCTTGTACATTCTTTTTCTTCTGAACATCAAAATACTTTTGTTGACTTAGGTTTGCAGCTAACATGTATATTGAGCAATTTATTAATGTACGTGCATTAGTTATAGACATTAATGTGAAAGACACTATTGCATCTCATCGCATAGGCTCTGAGGCAGTTTTACATTCATTTGCTGAATGTGCTGATGCTAATTGATGCCAGTTTTTATAGGTAAAATTTGTTGTAATGGCCCCTTTGGGTTGTTAGATAGGTATGAGTGTTTACATTAAACTTGTAGCGTATCAGGAAGTCTTTGAATGGTGGGAGCGTTTTCAATCATTTATCATAAGATGTTGATATGGCATTCATTTATTAATAGAGGTCTTAGGGGCAGATAGGTAGCATATACATTCCTGCAATTTGAGAGAGACCTGGTGAGTCTCCTGGTGAGTCTCCGCATGTTTGTCAGCTCAGAAGAGCTCTTTATATGTATAAATTCTAGACTTGCAGCTTTCCTTGGCGTCTAAAAGTGTTAGCACTGTTTCATCCTGAAAAGGTACGCAGGCCAGTCAGTTATCTGCTCACCTCAGTCCCTAACAAGATCAGTGAAACATATCTTTCCATGTTCCAGTTTACCAATATAGCGGTCGAGACGCAGTTTTGCTGAGCCCAAGGTGAAAGAGAGATTATCTGTCTCTTCAGCAATAATTATGGCTGGCTTTTTTTCCTCACTACTTGAGGCAATGGGCTTATGTAAAACACTGTTTTTCTTCTTGTCTTGTTTGTCTACCGTTTTTATTACTTTGCATCTAAGGAACATCCGTCTCTCGTAAACAACCTGCTTGTTGTGTAGTTTTATTATTCTCTGACTAAAGAGGTCAGAGAATTTGTGTAGTCTAATTTGTATATATTGCCATATCAAAACAAATGCTGTTTCTGAGAACTTGTTTATATAAATACTTACACTAAATCCTCAGCACTATGTCAATGACATCCCTTTCTGCCATATTTATTGTTCTATGGAAATTTTAAGAAGTTTGAATCCTCAGCACATACTTCAAAGGTGTTTTGTAGGTCTCCATTAAATAACAGGCTTAAGAGAAAAGATATGAAATAAATGTTTTGTGAAAAAATACTTTTCCACTCATATGTGATTAAGTGTATTCATTTTTAAGTCTTTTAACTTTCTCTATCTGAGATTGTTCTAGCTCATGGTGGTTGTTTGATTTTCCTGGTACAGAGACATGTTTGGACACCAGCTGAAATAACACTTGTGTAGCAGCAGGAACATATGTATGATTTAACTTGATGAGTTCTGTTCTGTGGCTTTCTGAATTATTAACAGAATATTCAACATTCACTACCTTACTGCAAGCAAACTCAGGAGTGTTTGCTGGTAGCTGATGAAATCCTTGGATGGAAAGGATAAAATGAGTTTCTTATTTACTGATGTATAACAATTTCCATGCTCTTTATTGCTTAGATAATAGGTATTATATTGCTGAAAAGTGTTGTAATGAATGGCAACAAAGGTTTTGACAATTTCAGGATAGTTATTGGCTGATTTACCTTGGCTGAAGAGTTTGTCTCATTAACATTTTTAAAAAAAACAGGCCATTAGAGTTGATATATTTATGGCACCATAATTTGATTCTGAGAAAGCCTTATTCACACATAATATTTATATACAATATCTGTGAAAAGTTGTTCTGAACTTTTGTTAATTTTAGTTTGGCTGCTTTCAGCTTTACTTACAAGATTTGTGTAAAAACTTACCATTTATAAAGTCCCTGAACACAGGATATGATATTTCTCTTTGTCTTTTGAATTAATATGTAGTATTAACTTCAGATTTAACTTTCAGAAAAAGTGGATTATATTATTGATCAGATCTTCTGTCATTTGGCTTCTGTATTTAGCATTGTAGCTGCAGCTAGTTTTGTGTGAGTTCAGTCATCTCCATTCAAAATGAACAGAGGTTATTTTGGTTAACAGTGCAATACAGTATTATTCTTCCATTCAATTTTGGAAACAAAATGAAAATGGAATACTGATATGGAGAATTTTCCCAGATTAGCATTAGATTAGTATCCTAGCATTAGATTTATGCTTGTATTTTCTGGAGGTCTAGTGGTTGTCTATACACATTCTTTTTCTTTGATGTCTAGTTTGTTAATGGTTTTCCTTTGTTTAAAATTTGGTTTTAGAAAACATAGATTTTGTAGATGAAAAAGTCTCTTGGATTTTATAAATAAGACTATTTGTAGCAAATGATGACCAATAGCTCTGGTAGACTGTTATTAGTGTAGCCATAGTATTTCCATTATGTCAGGTAAACTGTCTGTTACTGAAAATGCTATGACTAAATACTGCAGTCCATGTAGATGTATATGAAATATGCTTATTGCAGTTAATAAAATATTAGTGTTGAATACCACAATGAGTGAAGTACTTGAGAGCTTCAGTGTGCGTATAATGATTTTTTTTCTTGTCCTATCTGCTAGTATGAGTGTTGTACTGTACATCAGGCCAATGCTCTAGGCTTTTCATCAACTAGAGAGTAAGGTTATTGAAATATTACTGTCCTTTACTCCTCCTTTGAGAACTCTACTTTTTATACTTTTCTAGTCCAGATACTTTTCTATAGCTTGCATTCAACTGTCTCTTTGCTTAAAGTAAAACAATAGTAACTTGAAGAGTCTCAGACATACTTAGAAGTTTTTAACTTGTAACAGTAGCTCCAAGTGGAGCTTCAGATTATTTCAGTGTTGCTATAAGAAACAATACCAGTGTCCATATTTCCCACAGCATCCAAAAAATCGAAGTATGAAGATATTGTTGACCTCAATATCTGTGCAGATTTATCCTGTCTACGTGTTTTTATTAGAGAGAAAAAACAAAGAATATCTGAAATTCATATCGAAGGTAAGAACAAAATTTTCATCACAAAAAAACAGAACTTCAGAACCAGATTAGTTTCTAAATTTTATATGTAATATTTTTTAAGGTCTGGATAGCCAAGTGATCATGAAAAAAGCAGCAACAGAAGTGAATGCAAAGTTAAAGAATATCATTATTGTGGATTCTGATGAGATGGCAATGTATAAGAAGGTATTGTGCATTTTCATATTTTTGGTGTACAGATCCTAAATTGAACTTCATGAAATCACTGCATTTCTGCATTGCTTTGTATGTTTGCTAGGAACAAACATTCTTTTCTACAGACATAACAAGATTCTCTTTTCCCCCAGAAAGTCAATGATAGTTAAATAAAAATTGATTTTGTTCAGCTGATGACTGCATGCTTGTTCAAGCTGGGATTCTGCAAATATTTTCAACTTAAACAAAAAAAAAACCCTAAAAATATATCTTTGACTGTTTTCTTGGAGGGGGAGGTTGTTTGTTATTGTAGTTTAGTTATTTTAAGATTGTGGTAATTAAATTGAAAACATTAACTACTACATTGTGTTCTGGTGTTCTTTCTCTTTAGCATACCTGTTTACATTAGAGATACTTCTTTTTTTTCCTAAGGCTCTTTACATCACAGGAAAAGAAGTCTTCAACTTTAGAATGATATCTTATGTGAATGCCACAGATGGCACTGCATATACAAATATGGATGTTGTTGACAGTCGTATTTACCTAACTGTTGGATGCATTCAAGTAGTTTTTGTCAATAAGTTTGTTTCCTCTATTTTGGTAAGTTAAATTTTTTACCAGTTGTCCTTCTCAGAATACAGTTACTGTAAGATAAAAATGGCAAAAGTACATGTGGAGTGATGTTCATTTTGTAAGAACTCTGATATCATACAATCATTACGGTTGGAAGGGTACGCTAGAGATCATCTGCACACGCAGAGTTACCTATAGCACAGGACTGCATCCAAGAGGATTTTGAAGATCTCCAGAGAAGGAGACTCCACAACCTCTCCTGGCAACCTGTTCCAGAGCTCTGTCACCCTCACTGTCAATAAACTTTTCCTTAAGTTCCTGTGGAACTTCTGGTGCTTCAGTTTGTGGCCATTTCCTCTTGTCCTGTTGCTGGCCACCCTTGAAAAGAGGCTGGCCCCATCCTCTTCGCTCCCTCCCTTGAGGTATTTATAGACACTGATCAGGTCCCCTCTCAACATTTTCTTCTCCAGGCTGAACAGGTCTAGCTCTCTCAGCTTTTCCTCATGAGGCAGATGTTCCAGGCCCTTGCTCATCTTTGTAGCCCTGTGCTGAACTCTATCTGAAAACTGGACACAGTACTCCAGATGTGGCTTCTCCGGGGTTGAGTAGAGGGAAAGGATCAGCTCCCTAGGCCTGCTGGAGATGCTCTTCCTAGTGCACCCCAGATATATTTTTGTAAAAGCTTAGTTGACATTGGCAGTTGGGCTAATTATTTTTCTTCCTATTTTTATTGTGGAATGAAAGGCTAAACATATAATTGAGTTTTTTTTTGTTTCTTGTTTTAAGAATTTGTGACAACTTTTTCATGTATACTCAGTTCTATTTTTGTAATGTTGGAATATAATTATAAAACCATGAAAGCCAATGCCTTTTTCATAAATTCTGCCATATAACCTGTCTTTTACGTACCAGTTGAATAAGTAAAACATAATTCATACAAATCATTTTACATGCTCATTGATGTTAGTGTCTAATTTGTTAAATATTCAGTATAGAAATTCATTTTTATATAGGCATACTGTATCACTTATTGGGGTGATGTTATACTATTAAAGCATGTTAGAAAAAAGGAGTAGTACATAATACTATCCTAAGGTATTCTAAATATTGTGATTCACGGTGTTTTTCAAATAATATAATTCTTAATATAATTAACAAGAGATATATTTTTTTCCTAGGCTTTTATAAATAACTTTCAAGCTGCCAAAGAAGCAGTTACTGAGGCAACTGTTCAAGCAGCAGAGAAAGCAGCCACAGGTGTAAAAGAACTGGCAGAACGTAGTTCCCGATTGGCGCTAGATATCAATATTAAAGCACCAGTTGTGATCGTTCCACAGTCAGCAATGTCTGCTAATGTCCTGGTGGCTGATCTTGGTCTAATCACTGTGAAGAACCGATTCGTAATTGCTAAAACAAAAACACGATATACTCTCCCGCCTGTTATTGACTCTATGACAGTGAAATTGAGTGAACTAAAGTTGTACAGGTAATATACTGCTTAAGATATTTTTTTAAATTCATGTAATTCGTATGGGATGTTTCTGTTGAAAATTTTTAGAAGCTCTTTTTTGAACGAATTGGAAAGAATCCAATTGAAATTGGATTTTGTTGCCAGGGATGAAGAGTCAGGAAACTGGGGTTCTCAAACACAGATGAAAAAATACAGAAAAGAGAAGGAACAGTGGGTCAGAAGTATTCATCTTCTAGGGAATTAATATGTTGCCCTCCATGGATGTGCCGAATATTACTCCATGCCAAGTAGTGGTGTAACCTGTCAACTAGAGACAGTAGAATTAGGACACTCAAGTATGCAGGCCATTTTAGAGGAATATTCAGAAGGAAGAGGCAAACACAGCAACGTACTGTTTTTCTGCATAATGTGTGAGTGAAGTATGTCAAGTATATTGTTTTTGTTCAAAGATCGTACTACGAGAGTGATTCATTACAAACTGAAGTACAGCTACTGCAGCCACTAAATCTGGAAGTTATCGTTGAACGAAATTTAGCTGCTGCATGGTATAGTGAAATTCCTGATATTGAAATATCTGGACGACTAAAGCCTATGAATGTAAGCACTCATTTTTGTCCTTGAAATCCCAACCTTCTTTCTTAGGTTATTATTTAGGTTATTAATTTGACTTGAAGACATACAGGTTGAGTGGATTTTGTTGTTTTATAGTGCAAGAAAGAATGAGCAAATAGTTTTCTTTTTTTTCTTCTTCTAAGCTCTGGATTTTATCTGTGATGCTGCAGGTAAATGTTTTAGTACGTATTACTGTTGCAGGTTAGAAAAGAGCATGCTCTTGCACACTGTTACAGAATTTTTATTGGTCTGTCAGTGTCTTTCAAGGATTAATTGGATTGGTTGTTTTTTTAAGGCCTGATTGTGTGCTGAATACATGCACATGGAAAGCTTGAGCAATATCTAGTGCACGTTTGTTTAACTTTGGGAAACGTGGAGGATACCAACTGCATGAAAAAAGTGGCTTGCAAAATTCAGAAACAGAGCTAGCAAACCTTGCTGTGAAGTACTTAGTGAGAAAACCCACATGACCCTTTTTTGAGCAACTTATGTCAAGAAATCAGTATGCCTTCTACGAATCAAGTTCTAACTTAGAGCTTTGCAACTTTGCCTAAAGATTTCCTATACCAAATAAAATAATCTGTGAATCACCTCTGACTTATGAAGTTTAGGGAATTATGAGAAAAAAAATTACTTGTTTCTTCGTTCTGCTGAGCAGGGACACAGAGAAATTTGCTGTGTTTCAAGGTTTAAGTATACATACTTGTTGCTTTCTGGCAAGATAGTTTCAGAACATCTTAGGCTGTTTTTAACTTGTTAAGTCAGAATAACTCAGTTTTAGTCACTGAACTTTTTATGAACTGATATAGTCTGAGTTTAAACGTGTGTTTTATTTTCTTTAAGTTGATCCTCAGTCAGGAAGACATAACCACAATATTAAGGACACTAAATGAAAATATAGGTGGGAGCTCTGGTGCACCACCAGCTTTACCAGAATCAAAAGATACAAGCAGCCATTGTAGTGATCTGCATAGTACTTCACAGCACTCTGCAGGTATGTTTTCTGTAATCAAGCACAATCCAACATTTTTAGGTATTACTTTAAATGTATTATTTCTATTGGTATTATCTTTACAGTGCTTGATTTAGCTGCTTTGAAAAGTGTGCCTTTGTTACACTGGCACTGTTTACTGAGATATAGTCAGCAATAATGATAAAGAATTGGAGGCACTATGAATAAATGGCCAGTATAAATGTTGTAGCATGATGTATTTTACTGTGTGGGCTGTCTTGTCCTCTGGCAATTAGCATCTAGAAATCTGCTAGTAGGGTACTCACTTTTTTTTTTTTTTTTTTTTAAAGCAGGTGTATGTGGATATGAGAAGGCTATCAAATGATCTGCTTAACTTTAAAATCATATCCTGTTATTTTCTACTGTATTTTTCCTGTGTTTGCTGGTTCTGTTGATGTTCTATATTTTAGAATCGTTTGTTTTGTCAGAATCTTGGCATCACAAAATGTTTCTTTTGTTCCTTTTCAGTAGGCATCATTGCTCAAAAAGTGTTCAGCATATGCTTAACATCTTTTTTTAAAACTCTGTTTTTAAAAGTAAAAAAAAATATGTGGCAAGGTCAAACAAATGAGGATAAAATACGTTTGTATACATTGTAATTCTTCTGCACAATACTGTATAATATTAATTAAAATTGTCCATTTTTTCCTCAAAGATGGAAAAATTGTATGTAGAAAATACAAGCAGATTTTATTTTTTGCAATGTGTGATTTTTACCATATCATTAATGGGAGGATAATAAACCAAAAATATTAAAATGTAGATAAATGAAATGGAAAGGAAGTTGTAGTTGTGGTTGTAGAAGAATGTGTAATTTTTTGTTTATTTGCTGCCAGTTAATTTTCCATAATTTGAATGTTTTCTAATTGCTCATAGGTGTGACTGTTGTGACATCAGCTGTAGTGGAATTGCATTCACCTATTAAAATTAAAACTACCCTAAAACTGGATTTCAGATTTGACTCTCTGACTTTGGTATTGTATAGTCCAAATTCAAAACAGGTAAATAAAAATTTGATTACAAAGAGAAGGATAAAACTTTGAGGTTGCTTAGAGTACTGGAGATTCTGAACAGGAATATTTTAATTGTGAGAACATGAGCTATGAATGGAAAAAGTGAATTCTCGCAGTAGTAACAAGCATATTAATGATGAAGAATTACTTTTAGTTAGCTCTTGTGGCACAAAGAAATTGGATGAAATAGTATAAACAATGATAGCAGGGAAAATCTCTGGGTACCTTCTGTGACTTGACTAAAAATTTACAGTGGACTTAGGATAAAATACAATTTTTGGAAAAACTGCATTGCGATGCAAAGTTTTTCTCGTTCTATGCTATACATATACAAAATTTGTTCATAAATAAATTGTGGAGAGAGATTGAAAATTAATATTACAATTACAATGAAATAATGTTGATCCATTTTTACTGTTCTTGTTGAATTAAACTTGCAACACTTCTCAGTAAATTCTCGACTAAAGATTCAGTGGCATTTTACTGCAATTTTGTGGTCCTGTGTTTCAGACTTTGGATTTTTCATTTGTTGGAAAAATAACATATAGTCTTATCAGATGCAAATTAGTTTCACACAGCATTTGGTACTTTTACAAGTACCATATATTTTCAAACATAAACCAGCAAACTGGAACCTCATACAACAATTCTGCTTTCTTTTTAAAAGCTGTCTGCATAGTGTAAGATTCCTATAGCAAGTTGATAAAAAGGTAAAGCTTTTTGCTTATGGAGCTTTCTCTGCATATGTTAAAGATATGTTAAAGTCTTGTTTCAAATTACTGGTAGATTTATTTACTGTCTTGCTGTTCTAAACTTTATCAGTTATAAAGTAGTCATGCTTTTGTGTCAAAATATTTTCATTTCAATTGAAACAGGCTGCAGTTATGGATCAAAGAGATGATCTTCTGAAGCTTGCAGAATTTAAGTTAGTTTTGATGTCAGCTGCTGTCAAAATGTTATCAGATGGTTCAATGAATGCTTCAGTCAAGTTAGCAAACTGTACATTAGATGATAAAAGACAGTCGATCCAGAAGGCTAAACCGAGGTCTGTATTTTAACATACATAATCAGCTATTGCTTATTGGAGTTTGCAAGAGTTGCATGCATTCTTTTTTAATATTTTGTTGAAACTATGTTTTTTTTTTTTTTTTTGTAGTTGGTTGTTTAGCTGTATGTTACTTCCTCTATACTGTATGCATGAATAAGCTTTCCTTTTTTTAATATCTTCCATTTTGTTGCAGGTGCTCTTCTGTGGCAGACCAATATAGCTGCTATATTCAAACTTTAAAATCAAAATGCATAAAAGTACATGAAAACAGATTTCACTTCCAGCTATGTTAAGGCACTGGGACAGTATAATTAGAATTTTTTTTGGTTAACAGTAACAGTAGTGTTATGACACTGTTGTATGGAGTGGATGTAAAGAAGGAGTTTTAATGGTTTGAGTGCAGTTTGACTCTTTAAAGTCAGCTTTATTTAGAGGAGAAAAGCAGAAGAGCTACATAACTTTGAATATCTCAAGGCTACTTTTCAGAAGGAAGAGCTTATTTTATATTAATGGTACTAAAAATAGTACTAAAAACTGATACTAAAAATTGTCATGTGTTCTTTGCTCTCCTATTCTTGTATATCCAGTCCCTCTAGATTACATCATTCGTGATATCTGTGCATATTGTCCCCTTTGCATTAAGAATTTTCTTCTGTTTAATCAAGTGATGATTACCTTACAACCATAATGTGTATATATTTTAAAATATTTTACAAATTACCCTTCTAAACTACAATTTGCAAGAAGTACAATAAATAATTAATTAAAATTGTAATTCAGGTGTTGTTTTAAATGTGTGTGTTTAAGAAGATGAGAAAAGGCTTCCTGAGATGTTGCATGTATACTGATGTTTTATTGGTGTTGATGAAAATAGCTTGCATTAATGTTAGTGTTGTTTGTGTTTTAAAATTTTGCGTATTACTTAATGGACTTGTATTAATCTGGAGTGAGAGTTTTGAGAGTGTCTTTCAGTAGTTGTGAGTAGCCATTTTAGTATCTTATGAAATGCTCCCCTAATTGTTTTTCAGGATGGTGGAAATGAAACATGGATTTGAAAAGAAATTTATGGTGGATATAAGCTATAAGCAAGGGAGAGATGGTACTGTTCTTGACACAATTATTCAAGAGATATACCTATGTGCAAGCATGGAATTTCTACTGACTGTTGCAGATATATTTCTAAAGGCTAATGCAGAAAGTGCTGCTGCACAAAGAAGTTTCAAACAATCTTTACCTTTGAAAGAACAAGGTATTTACTGGAAGTCTTTTTCAATCTTTATTTAGCTATGAATTCCACAGAAGCACAGAATAGGTGAGGTTGGAAGGGACCTCTAGAGATCATCTAGTCCAACTCCCTGCTCCAGCAGGGACGCCTAGAACACGTGGCACAGGGCGCCATCCAGGCGGGTTGGAAGATCTCCAAAGAAGGAGCCTCCATGACCTCTCTGGGCAGCCTCTTCCAGGGCCCTGTCACTCTGACAGGGAAGACGTTCTTCCTCATATGGAGGTGGAACTGCCTGTGTTTCAACTTAACACCTGTTATCCCTCATCCTGTCACCAGCCAAAACTTAATTTCAGTATTATAATACTCTTAAAAATAGATAGTATTCTTTCTATGTTCTGGTACTTGCTAATGTGCATAATACAGTCTTTCTTAACAATTGACAGTTTTTCTTTGAACCAGAGAAATTGGTTTGTGTACCTCAATCTTAAGCTGTTTATTTTGATAAAAAATACTTTTGTTTAAAAAAAAAAAAAGGAAAAAATTACTTTTGACACTATTCAGGTTTGTTTTGGCTCTCTTAGCAATCTGAACAGGATTTCTAATGATGGTCAGTACCTCCATCATTTTCCTGTCAGTGTCCACATTGGCCTAGACTCAAAGTTCTTTTGCAGATTCTTCACCTTACATTGGAAGGCCATTATAGCGCATCAGAGCAGAAAATGGGGTATTCCGTATTCTTCCATGTCTCAAGTAGTTTCTGTAAGGTCTGCAGTGTAAGTGCTCCCTAAGTGCCCATGCTGTACTCTAAAAAAACTGCTATGCCTGCTATGATTTCCTAGATGAAACTCTAAGCAATTCAGGAAGTCTTATGTTAAAGTAGATTGGCAATGCAAATGATACATCAGGCACTCTGCATTACTGTGCAGTGTGTGTATATGTTGCTGCCCAGAAATTACTCTTTCAGAGAAAAAAATGTGTCTTGTCAGAGAATAAAAATGGCATTTCCCAAATGGCTGATGTAGATGTTCACTAAGTATAGTATTTAAGACAGTTTCATAAGTAATAAAATCTTATTTTATTAAGAAAAAATGTTTTTTTAGCTTTGCTAAGAACATTCTTTTTGTGCATCTGGAGCCAATCAGAGCTTAAAAGATTTTTCATCTTCAGTGAAGAGTGTAGAAACAAATCTATCTTGGAGATCTACATGTTTTTTCATGGGTACACTGTGAGACTCCACAGCCTTTCTGGGCAGCTTGTTCAGGTTCTTTGTCACCTACATACTCTGGGCCTATCTTCTCATCATCCTCTCTTAATATATTTGTACGCACTGATAGGATTCCCTCTTAGTCTTTTCTTGCCAGTCTAAAGAGACTCGGCTCTCATTTTTTTCTCGTAAGAGACATATTCCAGTGCCCTGACTATCTTTGTAGCTCTGTGCTGGACTCTGCAGTAATTCAATGTCCCTCCTGTACCGGGAAGCCCAGAACTGGGCACAGTACCCCAGAGGTGGCCTCACCAGGGCTCAGTAGAGGATCAGCTCCCTTGACCTGCTGGCAACACTCTGCCTAATTAATGTAGCCCAAGAGCACAGGCCGCCTTGGCTGCAAAGGTTCAGAGTTAATTACTTGTCCACTTGGACTCCTACGTCCAAGTGCTTTCTAGCAGCTCACCCCCCCATTCCTGTACTGGTGCATGGAGTTATTCTTCCCTAGGTGCAGGGAAGATTGGTGCACCAATCTTAGTTGAACTTTTTGACATTCCTCTTCAGACATTCCTCTTCAGCCCATCCACATCCCCCTGATGGCAGCAAAGTCCTCTAGTGCTTCAGCCACTGCTCCTCATTTTGTGTGATCAGCAGATTTGCTGAGGAGGGACTGTCACTTTATCCAGATCATTGATGAATAAGTTGAAGTAATGACCTGTAGGCCGGATACCATCAGACCTCCAACTAGAGTGCACTGCTGTTCGCAAGCCTCTGAGTGCTGCTTTTCAGCCAGCTCTAAATACATCTCAGTATCCATTCATCGAGCCCACATTTCCTGAGTTTGCTTATGAGGATGTTACGAGAAACAATGTTGAAAGCTCTTAAGGTACACAACATCTTCAGTGATTTCCCCTCACCCATCAAGGTGGTGCTTCTCACATAGAAGGGTGTCAGATTGGTTAACAATTCTATGAAATCATGATTATGTTTGGAAAAGACCTTCAAAATCATTGAGTTCAGCCACAAGCTCCTCACCACCCTGCCTGGTAAACCATGTCCCTAATCGCCTCTTCTGCGCATTTCGTAAACACTACCAGGGACAAGGAATCCACTGCTTCCCTGGGCAGCCTGTCCCAATGCTTCACCACTTTCCATGTAGAAATTCTTCCTAATGTCTGACCTGAACGTCCCATGACACGACTTGAGGCCATTTCCTCTTGTTTTATCTGTAGTTATTCTGGAGAAGAGACTGACCCCCGCCTCGCTAGAGCCTTCTTTCAGGTAGTTGTAGAAAGCAATAAGGTCTCCCCTGAGCCTCCTCTTTTCCACACTAAATACTGCTCCCTCAAGCTCCTTATAAGGCCTGTGCTCCAGCCCCTTCAGCAGCTTCATTGCCCTTCTCTGGACACACTCCAGCACTTCCATTGCAAAGGATACCTCTGTATCCTTTGTTAGCTGGGCACTCATACCACTTAGGTGGCCCACATTTTCTCTAGTCGTCCTTTTGCTACTGATGCGTTTGAAGAAGCCTCCCTTCACATCCCTTGCTAGTCTTAATCCAAAATGGGCCTCAGCCTTCCTTGTTGCATCCTTGCATACTCTGACAACATTCCTATGTTCCTGACAAGGGACCTGTCCCTTTTTCCACATTCTGTATATGACCCTCTTCAGTATTCTTTGCTCATCCCTGCCTTCTTTTCTTGACTTCTTACTCTTAGTAATGCTCCAATCTTGTGCTTGAAAGAAGTAAATGTACCAGAACGTGTTATTTCTTTTTTTTTTTTTTTTTTCGGGGGGGGGGATAGGGGAGAGAGGGAGAATAATGCCCATTATACTTGCTGTGTGGCAATTTTGTTGCTTCTTTCTTAAATTTCCTGCTCTGATATAAGCCTTTGACAAACTAGTCATCAAGTTTCTGTATGGAAGGGCTGCCACTTGGAAGTCACCTGCAGTGAAATAATCTGAATGTGATCTTTTGAAATAGGAATTCATCACCTCTATGTGGCTGTGGATTTTGTAACTTATTGTGCATGTGTCTACATCTTCTTGACATTGCAGCCAGTCTTCTTGTAGTTCACCATTTTAACATTCTAGCTAAGCTAGATCTCGTTGCTAAATCTTCAAAATAAATTGTAAAACTAATAAAATGCAATAAAAGTAATGACAATCTATTTTCTGAACAATTGGTCTAACTTAATTTATATTTTTGAAGCACCTTTGCAGCCTGTGTCTACAACGGAAATGAATATTATTGTTAAAAATCCAGAGATTGTGTTCGTGGCCGATTTAACAAAAAGTTATGCTCCTGCATTGGTAGTCACAGCTCAGTGTGAGGTCTTCATTAAAAATAGCCCTGAAATGTACAGTATGACAGCTGCTGTTAAAGAGATACAAATGAAAGCATGCCCTTTTCTTCCTGAAGAAAGGAAAGGAAACATTATTACGGTGAGTTTCAAAAGAAGATTTGTTTTTACAAGCCAGTAGAGAATATATACTACTAGTATTCAAGTTATTTCAAAGCTTTCTTCATTCATTTTTGATTAGATATCAGAAAAACATTTTATTGTTACTTTAATTCAATTTGGTTGGTATCCTTTGTCTGTAGCTTTGAGATTTGTTTTTGGTTTTTTTTGTAACAAGATGAAGAAGGTAATTATGTCACAGGTAAGCAAAATAAATAGAAGTTTATGAGAATATAACATTTGAGATATTAATTTAGTAAATTTGTAATAAATCTGGGTCTAAAATTTTATATAGAATGTCTATTTAAGAGATCACAGGCAGAGGAGAAAAAATTATATTTTGAATTAAACTACTAATCATATTGAGTTCAGAAATATGTGTTAAGGCCTATAAATCCATTTTAACTGTTCATAATTTGACAACGGCGTCAGACATTGACAGGGTGGGTATGCTTTGACTCTTTTGTTTTCTTACTAATTTTCCTGCCTTCACAGTGGCAGTGTCTGGACAAGAATTTTTCTGAAGTTAGTTCTAAAATGATATTGTTGCTTTGGAGAATTAATTTAACTTGCCTATACATCCAACTGGTTATTTGTGTACTCAGACTGCAGATGACTTTTGCATAGCATGTTCTTTTGACTCTTTATTATGCTTACACACATTACGGAGTCAGCTAGGCTGGGAAAAACACATAGGTGTGCAAGAATTGTGACTTTCCTGTTAAAAAGTATCAAATACTTTTGTAGAAGCATTTGGAGTATAGACACATCTTTTGATTACAGTGTTCGGTTAAAACTTTAGTGATTGTGACTGAAACAGAAAGCAGCACCATCGCACTGTTGGTCATGGCACAATGCAGAGTCTCTTCACTTCCATTTCTTAGCTGGTCAATGTGGCAAGTTTTACAGTATGTATTTGGAAGGCTTAAGACCCAACCCACAGAATCCTTATCCCAGTCTTCAGAAACAGAAAATCCTTCCTGATCTAGTAAGATCTTAGGGTATAAGTAGGGGAAAAAGCTTCTGAGAACCTTAGTTTTGGTGGTCAAAACACTACCTTGCCTGAAAGAGTCAGAACACTTTTGAGAAATCAGTTAAGATCAGTTAAGATTATTCTCTGCAGATAGCACCATAGCTGATCACTTTGAAAGTGTGCAGATTAAGGAAAGTTCTGAACCCCGCTTTCCAGTGAACTATATGATTTCGGTCTGGGGGACATGTTAGAAAATAGAGATTGAGAAGACATTGTTTGGATGACTTTAGTTAAGAAAGGGAACTCTATTTTATGAAGATCACAAACTTTAAAACTTGGTATTGATATGAAGACTTTATAAGGCTTAATCTTTGGGGTACTAGTGGTGAATGGACTGATCATCTTGATTCACAGACTATACCCTGGAGACTGGCGTTTGGATTAAGAGTAGCACATGAGGCGATTCTTTTCCTACTTTTCTTACCTGTATCTCCATCTGAAGGAGAACATGTTTTCATTTCATGCAAAAGAGAAATAAAAGTATAAACTTGAGCAGCAGTGGGTAAAATAATACGGACAAACAATTCTGCTAGGTTGAAATTGCCTGGGAAAAGGATTGTAAAACTTAACCTGGAGTGTTTTTGTGCTCCTGGCATCTCATTTAGGAAAGGACAGAGAAGACCTACAAAATAGAAAATTACTGTTATTCAGAGATACTTAGTTTCCCAGGTGGAGCCTGGAAAACAAATAGTGTTATCACTCCAATATTAGCGTCTAATTGCATGTGACTTTTCATCATCACATACCTTTATTGTATGCTTTTGTCATCATATGGTTAGGGTTTCAGTAAGCTTCAATAAATGGGAATATGCAAAGGCAGATTTTAAAAATAACCCTGAGACTGAGTCATTATGATTCAAACAGTGATTTGTTTATTCTGAACAAGATACTTGTTCAGAAGTAGATTGAGGCAAGATACTTCAGGCAATTGATGTTGCTTTGTTTCCATTAACTGAAAAGTCTGGTTCTCTTTATAAGTCAAAAGCATTTTAAGTCATATAGAGACATACACAAACTTCATTACCTAAAAATGGAGTTACTGTCATGTGGCACACTTTACAGTAGCTGTTTTCTGATACATTAATGTTTGAAAAAGGCTGAGATGTTGCTTCTAATACTCTTTTCCCCTTTATATTTGTATCAATGAATATCAATGTTAAAATTGCTGCTAATATTAATGTTCAGATTACTATTTGAAGTACCAGATTTCTCCTTTAAATAAACAGTATTTTTCTTTTAATGTTTAGTATTTATAATATTTAAAATTATATGATTTTAAAAAGATTCTTCTCAATTAATAATGTATTTTTATTCCTTAATATAGGTATTACAGCCTTGTGACTTCTTCTTTGAAATGAAACGGTTGGGTACTAAACCACAATTTGCTGATCTAACGATTAAATCTCTAACAGTAAAAGTAAGTAGATTGTGGTTTTAGTTTTTTTGCCCTTCTCGGCAAGCTTTGAGGTTGCTTGTGGGATATCTTCCTTTTTTTTTTTAAAAAAAAAAAAAAAAAAGTAAAAATAAAAGAATAAAAATAATAAATAAAAGAATGACTTACAGTGAGGAATTGTTTTCCATCTTTTATCAGATCATCTAGCTGCTTAGCATATGAAAACAAAATTAAGAAATAATTGCATCACTATGGCTTTGGGAATCTGTATTTTGCATGATATCTTGAAATGCAGAGATAAGTTTGGAAGTGATTACATATAAGGAGTTAAATGAGTAGTTTAGAAGGTCATCTGGGTGATTGGTAGGAGCTGAAAACCTGAACATGTTAGGAAAGGAATCAGTCCTCAAAAGTGAGGAAAGGGTCATATATAGGATAAAGTGCTTGGAGGACATTTGTTACAATAAACGTTTTTATTATAATTTCGAGTCTGAGAATAACTGACTCCTTTTCCTTATACTACTTAGTATTTCTAATTCTGTATCTTTTTATTTATAGGTTTCACCAATAATCTTAAATACAGTGATTACCATTACATCAGCTCTTTCTCCAACTACAGAAACAACAGAGAAAGAGATCAGTCAAATTCCTCCAGACCTCTGGAATAAGAAAGATATAAAAAATCTAAAAATGTGGTTTCTTGAAGAATCAAATGAAAAGGAAGATACAAATCCAACCACTGAACTAGTTCCCACAGGAGAGACATTGAAAATAAATATTGACTCAGTTATTATAACACTTGAAGCTGGAGTTGGTCACCGAACTGTACCAATGCTCTTAGCAAAGTCATCATTTCTTGGAGAAGTAAAAAACTGGAGTACTCTTATCAACCTACATTCTCGACTTGAGCTAGAGGTGGGGAACTCTAAAATAGAGAACTAAGTTTTCCGAGGATTATTCAACTAAGTAATGTTTATTAATAAACAATAAAAATTCGTCTCGATATTTGACTCATTGAACTCATACAGATACATGTTGGAAGAGCAAGAAATAAAGATGTAACACCTTCAAGTGTTATGGTAACTTAAATGTGTAATATCTCTGTATGAGTATCAGTTAACTTGTGGTGTGCCATCTCACATTTATACTCTATGCAGGCTCCCAAATGTCTGTTGCAACAATATTAAATTATGAAATAGCAACCTGTTAAAATTCTTTGACGTATTTGAATTATGTTTGCAATAGAATATAAAATATTCTATGATATAAATGATAGAAAATATCATTTCCATAATATTTATCTGGTACCAGAACTGCATTTAAATCTTCAAAAATCATAAATAAAAACTTAGTGATAAGAAAATTCATTGGTTATTACAGGTGGATTTGTTTGCCTTTATTTTGTAGTGCTATAAATGTGCCTTTTTCCAAACAAAAGTTATATTTTTGAAGTTACAGACCTTTTATCACTTGTTTGGAAATGAGTCTCTATGACAGAGACTTGCAGACCTCATTTATGCCTTAGACATTTGCTTCATCTAATTGAAATACAGTTAAAAATGCAGTATGATTGTAAGTCTTACAATATCAAAGCTATTAAAGCATTTTTAAATCAAAAAAAATATATTTTAAATCTTTAGAGCTTTCCATGATTTCAGTTTTATGTAACTTCTTACTTGTGTAGGCAATAATTGATTTTTGCATTCTATAGGTGCATTATTTTAATGAGATGTTTGGGGTGTGGGAACCTTTGCTTGAACCACTAGAAATTGAGAAGACAGATTTATTCAAACCATGGATTCTTGAATTCAAGGTACGATTTCCAAAACTAAAACAATTTCTTCATAAATAAAAGTCATTTGCTCTCTTACCTTTTTTTTTTTTAAAAAACCCTTTCATTACTGAAGCTAGTTTTTGGTTCCTTCCTTTTGCTTACCGAGATTTTTAGCTATTTTACTGAAAAAGTACAGCTCTTACAGTAGGCGCCAGTTGAACATCCAATTTCTCAAATCTTTAAAATAAAACTGTCTCTTACCTGGTGAGGAGTTTTGATTCCTTTTGCATTAGATAACCATGATGGCTTTATATCAGTTTCTCTGAAGTCAGTTCATATGGTAATGGCATGTATTCACTGGCTTTCGAAGGAGAGACCATTCATCTCATTCCACAATGTCATTTTGTACAAGAATCCTATTGGGGAGGAAAAAAAAAAAAAGTCTATTATTGAATTGCATACAGTGTATGATGAGACTGTAGTTCTTTTCACTTCATCTTCATTTTTCCTGGGGCATAATATAGACTCTGATCTCAAAGTAGAAAAAGATTCACTTTTTCTTTTTTTCCTCTCCCTCCCATTCTAACTCCTTTGTTGATTTTTTTTTACAACCACAATTTGTTTTTTTTTTCTTTTTTTCCCCTTAGAGGTTGTTCAGAATGAAAAATGTCCCTTTCCTAGAACTATCACTACCAATTAACATTTTCCCTTCTGTGATTATTACTGTAGAAGGTTAAGGCCCTAATGAAGGAGGAAAGCAGGAGATGAGTCAAATCCCTCAGATCTTCTTTCCTAGATTTGAAATACAACTGTAAATATCCTGTAATGTTGAAAGCCTACAAAAAGTTACCGATGTTTTTTCTTCTTAAACAAATATATATATATATAAACAGTTTGCTCAATAATGAGTGTTTGGTTTGGGAATGTATAAAGCATAAATCTATTTTAAGAATGGAAAATCCATTAGTATTGTAGTTTTTACACAACATTATTAGAGTTGTATAGTAAGAAATATAGGTGTGTGTTCTTTACTTTTGAATAATGGTAAGTTTAGCTGCTGTTTTTCAAGTTACATTATTGACTTAATTGTTTTTTTTCCTGTAACATTCTTTATTCTTTCCCTTTTATAAAAAAAAGTTTGGGAAAAAAAAGCCCAAATGTGTAATTTTTTAAATTAATTAAATTTTAATTAATCCAAACTTCTTGGGAAAAAAATCCTACCGTGGAAAACCATATGGTAGGATTGTTAAAGGACTTGCAGCTCTACTCTGAACTAACTTTGCTTTTCATGAAGGAAATTTTATCAAACTGTGTTAAAATAGACTTTACTTCTTTGGAAAAATTCACCTGATAAGAATTCTTTAAAAATTTCCTTTCAGATGAAAAAGAAGGCTAAGAAAGCATTGGTTGAATCTGATGCAGAAGAAGAGAACTACAAAGTTCCAGAATATAAAACAGTAATACATGTTTCCTCAAAAGACCAGCTGAATATTACGCTATCCAAATGTGGGCTAGTAATGTTGAGTAACTTAGGCACGGTAAGAAAGATTAATTTTACAGATTCAGGATCATGTTAAACAAGTGTTTGCATACCTGATAATGATGAAATTTTACTAAGTATCTTTTTGTTTCATATCTATGTTTTGTTTTCTAGGCATTTGCTGAAGCAGCTAGCCAAACTTCAGACATCCTCAAAAAAGACCGAGCACCTTTTGTTATAAAAAATTCTTTAGGACTTCCTGTCACTGTCTCACCTAGTGATTCCTTTAGTGTCATTAATGTTGAATTTGGAGCAAAAATATTTCACTTAAAAGATGGAGAAAATTTAAATATGGAATATGTCAGAACAAAAAATGAAAGTGACCAGTTCACAGCAATGACAACTCTGAGTAGCAAAAGGTTTTACATTCAAATCTGTAAGTTGCAGGAATCAGAAATCTTTTGTTTTTGTAAATTATGGTACTGTATTTGTATGTCCCAGTAAATATTTGGGGACTTCATAATATGATTCTAGTTGCAAGGCAGTATTTGAACTCTTGCTTCAGTCTTCTCAGCTAAATGTTTTAATCATCTTATTAATTTGCAGGTATTTAAACATAATATTTTCCTGCAGTTAAATAGTTTGTATTCTTTAGATAATGCAGAATGAAGCTGCCCCAAACTAATACCTCTGTAACAAAGTAAGGCCTTTGTGTGGATGTTCACAGAAAAGGTTACTCATGAGGGGAATATTTTTAAGGAAGGATTGTTTTAAATAATTTAAAATAAAATTACAATAAAAGGTACAGCTGAACTATTTTAATAGTGGATGAGTTTACAGTACAAGTTTATATATTGTTTCAGGTAAGTTTTCCAAAACAGACTTGATCAGCCCTGACCTTGTGATTTATTAACAGTTGTATTGATTTTATGTTTTAGTTGTACTGATTTTGTATGTGCTAAACCTTATTAATAAGCTATTACATTTTGTAATATTGTTATAGGCATTAATTTTATTTGCAATGGCAAAAAGATATGAAAGCTTTAAAACTGATGGATTCATTTACTTTTTCTGTGGGGCAGAGAAGTTCATTGCTAGTTACTTAGTAGTCCTACAAGACTGTCGGATTAAAACTGGTGATTGTACTTTTTCAACTATTTCACAATTGATGTGATTGTACCAATACATTGGGTAGTACAGAAAAATATCCTTGAATGCATGTTTATATTATTTAAATATATGCCTATGATCTTTTTGAGTTTTTCATTTTTCGTCTTGTAACCACTAGGTCCTCATGGTCATTCTACTGTAGAAAAGATTCCATTGACAAAAGTAGGGCGATGTCTTTACACTGTAAGACATGAGGAGTCGGGTGTTGAAAGGTCCATTGTCTGTCAAATTGATACTGTCGAAGGAAGCAAGATGATAACTATACGTTCTCCGATACAGGTTATTTTTTCTTATGTTATTTTTATCATAGTAAATGATCCTGTAGTTAGATAACTAGATTTTGGTCAGTATCCAGACTTTGTTGTAGTCTGTAAAATCCCTAGACCTGATGTCTGAGTACAAGGGATGTCTCTATTCCAGTGGGAAATGAAGTTTTTTCATTTCAGCACTCTTTTTTTGTTTTTTCTTGCCCATGTTTCCATTTTGTTTAAATACAACTTTTATATTTTAAACCAACTTTCTCTCTTTCACTGTAAAGTATGATCAGTCATGTCCAATATAGTGATATAACTGAATGAATTTACAATATATAACAAAATAATTTCCCTAACAACAGTCATCTTTTTAGAGACTTGAAAGTTGAATATTAATGTATATTAATAACTGAATACTAATAAAACCAGAGGATCTGTAGTCAAAGTAATTCATATTAATATAATCTGTGAATTTTCTTAGTCTGATTCTTATTTTCTTAGTCTAATTCTTAGACTTTTTCAGCAAAATTAGATTTTCCTTCCAGACAGATCTGCAGTAAAGATCATTAAAAATCAAGAAAAGAGAATAGCTAATTAAGATTCATTCCCAGGATCTAATAATCTGATTAAATTGTGGCAAAAATACAGCATTAATTTTTTCAAAGAATGAAAAAAACGTATGCATGTTATATTCCAGTGGGTGTGGTGACTAAACTTTAAGCAGATATTTCTCTTGTGTTTTCTACCATATGGAATTGGACCTCCAAGCAGTGTGTCTATTACATTTTGAAAAGAAAATTGTTTTGAAAATTATCAGGTCATTAAGATATACTTGTCTCCCGTTTTGCAGAGCTTTAATTTACTGCTTGAAAAGTGTTTTACAGCTAATATAATAATTTCATAATATAGCTTTTACTGCATAGTAAATTTTTTTAAAGTTATTGTCTTTAAATACCTGCCGTAGAATTAGAAATGAAATATTGAACAGTCAGAGAGTTCTTATATTGATGCTCAAAGCATCTTATTTTTCCATTTTTTTTCTATTGTATCTGAAGTGGGTTTTTGTTTTTCATAGATAAGGAATCACTTCTCAATTCCATTAAATGTTTTTGAGGAAGGAAGATGTTTAGGAACTGCTTCACCAGCAAATGAATTCAACATACCTCTGACCTCTTACAGGTATTTTGATGCTCTTTTGTTGTGGAATACATTCACACATTGTTTTGACTATTGTATTCATATAATTATATTAAAAATGGTTATAATATTATTTATATTTTTAAATAATTGATTTTAGACTCTTTTTAAAGCTACTTTATTGAACAATTTTAATTAGTTAAGTGCTTAACTCTCACTGACTCCTTTAAGAATCTGAGTCTGCATTATACTGGGATATTGTGATGGTGTGACTGTGATGTAACAGAATAATGTCAAGTGATTTATTTTAGTTTGAAGAGGAAGGACACAAAAGGCTGTCTTTGATTCTGGTTGTTTTTGAAACTTAAAATTCAAACTAGTACGTTTAATCTCCATTGTAGAGGTAGGAAAAGGCCTGTAAACTGTACAAAGATGCTGCTTCCAGGGTAGCTCTCATTATTGTCTTCGAGCTAATGCCCAACTGAACCTGGAATTCATTTGTGTGTAGCAGCTAGCTGTAGGTAATTAAGATTTTACTTTAGTAATTTTTTAGGATTACAAAAGCTTTTTCCTTCCTTCCTTCTCCACTCGCCACATTCTTCAGTTCCATTTTGTAAGAGGCCACCTATGTAGTCATAAGTATTACAGTATTTATGCTTTTCTACTAAAGTTTACACACTGATTGTAAGTTACAGAATGTTTCAGTGTTCTTAATGAAACCAGTCTTTCACTTTCCGTTTTCCCGTTTTGTTGCACTTCATTGAGGATACTCTAGGTTCATTAATATTTCTGATATCTGTATTTTATTTAATAAGTTAGAGCTACATTCTGGTTCACTGCATGAATATATTAATGAAATCCAGTAGGAAGTCAGAAATTGCTTACTAGCAAAATCTCAAGTGAAGGAGCAGTTGACTGGATTAAAGCAGTTGTCTTACGAAAGCTCTGTATATAAACCACATACTTGGTGGCTGGGAAGAGGACACTTCTTACAGATCTTTGTCCTAGAAGTGAATTGTTCACCCAGTTGTTTTCTTCACATTTTTTTTTGAATAGAGAAATAGCAATTCTTTTAAAGGAATTTAGCAATGTCTTTGTAAGAGGCTCCAACACTGCATTCTCTCCAAAGTTACGTAGAGTTTGGAGAAAAAAGAAAAAAAAAACAGCCAGTACAATAACAGGAGTGTTGTGATCTGGCCCCTTGCTCCTTCTTTAAGCAAGATGAAGGCAGACAGTGAATTAATGTCAGAAATGTTCAAAAATCCTGATAATGGAATATTAGCATTGTGAAGATACTATAGTAACTGAAAAATAAATTACTGAAAAATAAATTACTGAAAAATAAATTACTGAAAAATAAATTACTGAAAAATAAATTACTGAAAAATAAATTACTGAAAAATAAATTACTGAAAAATAAATTACTGAAAAATAACTGAAGAATTCAGTCTTTTATTAACTGTTTTAAATTCTTATTTACAGGTCCATGCTGAGTTTGCAACCCCTTTCCAATGAATATGGGGTGGATGGAGAGTATGATATGTGTGAAGGAATCACATTTGATGAAATTATGAAAAATGTTGATAGCTTAATGCAGAGGAAGTGCCAGTCAGTGAAGTCAACTAGCCACTCACTTGTCATCAATATTGTTCCAGTAAAGGACACCTTGACAACCTCATTATTTGTGGATGACCAATGGGATTTTCCATATGTTGTGCATTTATGGCCTTCTGTTCTTCTCCGCAATTTTCTTCCATATCAAATAACTTACTCTGTTGAGGTAATTCTTCAGTCAAAAAAAGACAGTGATTTAATGAGACGTGATGGCAAAGTTCACCAAGTGCAGAGGGTAGGATCAGCAGAAAGTGTCCTGGAGACCTTCCAGCTGAGTCGTGAAGTTTGGAATGGACCCCCTTGCTCTCCAAACTCCTTCTCAGAGCAATCTGTGGGGCTGTATCCAGTCCTAGTCCCAGAATTGGTCAATAAGGGTTTATGTGTGCAGTCAGTCAGAGATAGAACCTAGAAAAATTTCTGAAGGTTTGCAAAATTTACCATGCTAATCATTTATGTCACACCTAAGAAATCTTTCAACCTACATAAACACACTTTTTTTTTTTTTTTTTTTTAAGGGAAATGGGAACAAATACAACACTTTAGAAGATGGATGCTCAGCCCAGATTCACAATGCAGTCTTGGATCAAACAAAGCTAGACTTACAGTTGCTTAACTATCTTGATCAAAACTGGAAAAGTGAGTACTATATAAAAAGTAATCTACCAGATATCAGCTTCACGACATTTTACTGCATCACTGAATTGGATAAGACTGAATTGGATATTGCTGTCCATGTGACCTACACAACTGGGCAGATGGTCATTGCGATTCACAGTCCGTATTGGATGGTAAATAAAACTGGTCGAATGTTGCAATACAAAGCTGATGGAATTCACCGCAAGCATCCTCCGGATTACAAAAAGCCGCTACTTTTTTCTTTCCAGCCCAAAAACTTCCTCCAAAACAACAAGGTATTATAGTTAATAAACAACTGTGTATCATGCATTCCTATCTCAATGAATAAAAGTGATTTTTACACTTTGATCTATAATAAGGGTGTGATAATTAGTATGTGTAGCACAGCTACGTAACACTATGTTGTCAGATATGTTTGAGATGTGAAATCTACATCATCACCTCTTTTGTTAGGAAAAATGTTCATCTTTGGGAGAAACAGAATAGGAGAAGTTCTTTGATAAGTGTCCAGATTCTAGATAAAAATTGGTATCTGAGTTTTCGAAAAGTAAACACTTTTAGTGGTGGTTTTTAATCTGGGCGCGAGATGATATAAATTACAATTTCTGTTTTGAGATTGGTATGCAGTTTTTTTAATGCCAATTATTACTGATTTCTACAGTATTATATTGTGTAAATAAAATATTTTGGAACAATTTAGAAGAGCAGTGAGAGTATTAGTATTGGAGAAATGACAAAGGTCTATTAATGTGACTTTATATTGTGATAAAGTGTGGTCTGGATCCCAGTGTAGTTGGTTTCTGTAGAGTATTAGACTTAAAATGATTGCCCCACGTAGCCTTAATTAAAGACAGTAAATGGTAGTAGCTGTGTCTTGACTTTTTAGTGGAAACATCAGCTTTCAGTATGTTTTTATATAGGTTTATAGGTACGTATGTTCTATATGTGGTTTTAAATGTTGTATCTGTAAATCAAAAACAAACTCAGGGTACTTCTTTGTAGGTACAACTTATGGTAACTGACAGCGAACTATCTGATCAGTTTTCACTGGACACTGTTGGAAGTCATGGTTCTGTGAAATGCAAGAGTCATAAAAAGGAGTATCAAGTAGGTTAAATTAATCTTTCAAAGTTTGAAGAAGTATAAGTAAAAAGAGCATACTTTTAATAGTGTCTTTCAATTCACAGGTTGGAGTCACTATAAACAACAGCAGCTTTAATATTACTAGAATTGTAACTTTCACTCCATTTTTTATGATCTCCAATAGAAGCAAATACACTTTGGAAGTGTCTGAAGAAGGCAAGGAAAAGTGGATTCCTATTGTTTTGCAACAGGTAAGCTTATAAAGGAAGATGTTCTTATTTTTTTTTTCCTCTAAATGGACGGGAGAAGATTTTAACAATGCCTCTTTGGAATATTGTTGGAGCTCTGTAAAAACTGTAACTGGACCACACTTCCTTTGGGGAAGAGTTTGTAGAGTAAATTCCTTCTGCCCCATACATATCTTGAAGGGAACAGGTCCAAAACATTTTCAGAGTGTTTTAAAAAACAGTAAGGTTGCTGAAGACCCTGTGCTGCCTCTTTATTATTATAAGTCTCTTTATTTAGAATTACACGTATACCTAGTGAATTGAAAAAAAAATGAAAATCTTGCAGATTAAAATAATCTGGAACTACCTGCATATCATAAAAAATATTTTAAAGGATTGTGTCAAGAGGATAGGGCCAGACTATTTTTAGTGGAGGCCAGCAATAGAACCAGAAGCAATAGGCATCGATTGAAACTTAAGAAGGTCCATGAAGAACATGATGAAGAACTCTCCTGTGAGGGTGACAGAGCCCTGGAATAGGCTACCCAGAGAGGCTGTGGAGTTTCCTTCTCTGGAGATCTTCCAAACCCACCTGGATGCCACCCTGTACCACATGCTCTAGGAGACCCTGCTTGAGCAGGGGAGTTGGACTAGATGATCTCCAAAGGTCATTTCCAACCTTAATCCTTCCGTATATGTAAACATATATTTTTTTTCCTCTTTGTTTGTTTTTGATGCCCTAAATACATGTTCCTTAAATATTTTATCTGTATTGGTTATGAAAGTGAGCTTCTGACCAGTTGCATAGTGATTAAATTGGACTCCGTCAAACCAATTATTATATTGATAATATGGGCTATATGTTTCAATATCTTTTCCCCAGTAATGGGTAGATAATGGACTTTTCCATTCTCTCTAGAAGATATGGAAAAAGAATTGGGGCCCGTTTGTTAATAGTCTGGCTGGATCAAATTTTAATTCCTTGTAGACTTCCTGAAGGTTCATATGAATCATTGTCTGCCTCTGGTTATTTTAAAATTTGACTGATGTTAATTATCAGTGTTAATGGTAATCTTGTTTTTATTTTGAATAGCACTAAATTCTTTATATTAATAATATTTAATGGGAATAAAAAAATAGGAGTATGCATTTTTGTATGTGATCATATTTATATTTTGTTTCCCTTTTTGACCAAAACCTGGTATGAAATGACAAATATAAGAGTTCTGTTATTTCAGTTTATAAAATTCATGTCATTTTTATACAGAGATCTTTGTGGAGTTGTACAAAATGATGTTCAGGTTTAAGTGTCTGAGTCATTGTAGACTCCCATAATAGTTATTACATATAAAAATTTTCTTTGGTTTTATTCAATAATAGATTTTATGCTATACGCTTGTGTACTCCTATCATTTGCTAATCTTATTACACTGTGTGACCTTTCAAATCTACATGGTTTAGTTGGTTCCATAAAGTTTCTTATCCAGTTCTTAAATGACCGTAACTCGTGTAGTGTTGTAGGACATTTCACGTCTAACCTCTTAATTTCAGTATTCCTTAACATTTCTTGATTTATACTCGATGTGTCATTTCTAGTAGAAGAGACACTAGAATAAATCATTTTGCAGGGAGATATAATATTTTTTGTTAAAACTATTCAAAGGCAATAGCTCTGAAATTCCACATATATTGTTGGAATATATAGCAGTTTCCCTGTATTGATTCTTTTATCAATATGCTTACAGAATTTTTTAGATTAGCCCCAAAACAACGTTTCTCAAGTATTTTGTAATTGTATTAATTTATTTCAGTATTCATTCATTTATTAAGTATCACAGGACAAATTGGTAGATTTTAGGATCACTGCTACTATTACTGGAAAATGAAATATGACAATTTACTACCATAGTAGCAGTAGAGGTTAACAGGAGCATCTGTATTTCCTCTTTAATTTCTTCCAGATCCCACTCCTCCATCTTTTTTTTTTTTCTTCTTTTGACAATTCTGTGTTGTGACAGTTAACTCTCCCCATACTGTTCAGCTCTGTGGATTGCTCATTCCAGTATGTTTTTAATCTCATCTTTCATTGAGTGGAATCCAGGCAGTCTTGGTTCAGTTCTGGATATGTAGAATAGATTTCCAGGAGCCAGTCTGTTGCCATTCTTGGCATATGGATCTGATCTATTTTACCTGACTAAACTAGACTTTTGAATTACTGCCTCAGATTTTTGGAGTACTTCTTACTATACTCCTTAATTGTGGAGTTAATCATAATCATTAATTCTTATTTCAGCTTGATTTATTTGACTTATTTTATTTCCTCCTCCTAATTCTTTTTTTTTGTCATATTAAGGCTAAACAGAGTCTCTCCTGCTACTCTTCTTTTTATGATTGTTCTTTCTTAGTGACAGTCAGTCAAGATCTAATGGATCTTGTGGATCCATTGTGGATCAAGATCTAATGGAATCCCCATGTACAGTCCTTGTCCTCCTGGACTTGTTCGTTTTCTGGCATGAAGTCATCTGTCACACTAGTTTTTCTTTTTAGAAAATCCAGTTTTCTGCAATGGTTGTAAATGACAGTATGCATACAACATCCGGTGAAGCACTTTGTAAGCATATTGCAAAAGTTTTGGAAACGTCAGGTTGTGGCATACACTGTAACTAAAGACTGTTTTTTTCTGTTTTCTCTAGTTGTTTCTGTTACTTCTTGTTAAACCAACCCTTTTTATTTGTTTTGCTTTTAAATTCAAACTTTAATTTATTGTTGTTTAGTTCTCTTCATTCCCTCTGGGTTCTTCTAGTTTCCATGTTGAGAATGACTTGCTGTATTTTACACTATTTTATGAAACAGTTTAAATTTTCTTTGTCTTTAGGATGTATGTTGATTTAAATAACACCTTCAATCTTGCTGTTTAACTATATTTTTTTCCCTTGTCTTCCTGCTTCCTGTGGTGTGAGAAACAATGGGAAAGGGAACTTAGTGGCATGGTAAGTTGGTGAACTAGTCTTTCACCATTGAAGATTTAATTCAATCAAACATAACTGAATATAAAAATATAATTTCTTAGTATGTGTTGGAGAGAGGCTCCTGAAGTTTTGAGTGTTGCAGATGAGCAGTTTGAAATATAAGATGACTTATCTGGGCAGTCTTTGGCTTTTGCTGATCTTTTCATTATAAGCGTAAAACCACCACAGTCTTTAGAAAAATGCAGCACGTGTTTGTCAACACAGTGAGAGTTACCACTAGTCCAAGCTCATTCCTGTGGTAGGGCTTCAGTTACAGTTAAAACTTCTGCCTCCTTCGGCCCCGCTCCCTGTCCATTTTGTGTCTGAAGTGCTGGAGGAGAGATTTCCTGTGGAAATTGTATCATCTTCAACTCGCAATGGTTGTGATTCTGTTGTGGATATGAAATGTGAATAGGAGAATGTCTTTTGTCACTTATTTACCCAAGTTTTCTGGTAAAAAAAAATAAGTAAATAACGATAGTATGCGGATGTCCTGGCTACTCCACTTAAAATTGTATTTATATACCCTTTTTTTTTTGGCATTGAAGATAAGATTATTTTGTGATTAATGCCTTTATGGCAAGAGTTCTCTTATTGGAGGGGAAAAAAAATACAAACAAAAGCTTTGTCCATTGAATTTTCTCACTGACATGCTGGGCCATTTTGGTATTGCAGCTCTGTTCAACCTATAGTGTGGATTTTATATATTCCTAACCTTTTCACTCATATTACTGTATCTTCTCCATTTCTTCACTTTGGTCTGATTTTTTTTCTGACTTCATTTTATTCAGCTGAGTAACTGTGGATTTTTAGATGCTCTAGCGGAGTTTCTGATCCAGCTTACTTCAGTTTTTGTTAAAATTCCAATAAATGAACTTCAGGTCACTTGACTTATAGCTTGTTTTTTGTCACTTAATTTAAACTTTTTTTTTTTTTTTTTTTAAGTGCATTCCTTTTTGGCCTGAAAGTGATGCCAACAAACTACTTGTTAGAATTGAAAATTCAGATCTTCCCGCAAAGAAAATAAATTTTGATAAGCAAGAAAACTGTCTCTTACTGCATCTGGACAACAAGGTAAAAGGTTCCTTTCAGAAATTAGGCAAAGTAACATAAAAATATATTTCATTTCACCCTCCAATCATTTCTCCCTTTCCATGCAATCAAGCATTCCACAGTCATAAGGAGGACAATATTTTGTGTATATATGTGCATGTAAAGTGTTTTCATTTGATCTGTTTAACACTGTCTTCCTCACAGTATAATTTAATTTACACTGGCATATGTATACAAAAATATATGTAGGCATTTCATTTTAAATGTTCCTCTGATAAGTAAATCTATCTAATCTGAAATACAGATTGTTTTGTTAGTGTTGCCTGCCTAAAGCTGAAAGTAGTTACCCTATTTTTAAGGTACCACTAAGTTTTTCTAAAATGTAACCTTCATTAAATTTACTTATACATGTAGTGGTACACATGTTCTCATCTAGCAGGTAGTTTTTAAATAGGTGAATTTTCGATGGTAGTATGTTTTACGTAATGTTGCTGTATGTGAATGATCCAAGAAGATTTCTCTTTTGTCAACCTAAAGTTTGAGAGTATGGAAATTCTTCATAATTTTAAGTATAATGTCTGTTTCCTGAAATAGCAGTATGCTTGGAAAATATTTTTAAAATATTTCAAAACAGATTTTTTTTGATGACTTTTAGTTTATGATTATAAAGTGTAATGGGTTATAATGGTACTTTCAATAGTACCACTACTGCGTAAAAGTTACAATTCTAGAAATTCATACCACTGTTATTTACTTTGTAATTTTTACATCTGATAGTTTGGAGGAATTATAGTGGATGTTAACCTGACGGAGCATTCTACAGTAATTACCTTTTCTGATTACCATGATGGTGCAGCTCCATTTTTGTTAATAAACCATACTAAAGAAGAAATTATTGAGTATGGACAGAGGTATGTATCTAGTTTTAGTGTGTATGTCTGCATGAACATATGAACTGTATTATACGTATTATAAATGCGTCTGCTGATACTAAGTATTATTACAGTATAGCCTAAGTGATGTAAAAGTTCAGGCTTGACTGCTGTTACAAAATTGGCATGTTGGCTGTGCTTTAATCTCTCTTTGCAAGCTTATGGATAGAGTATATGGATTTGCAAAAGGCCTAAATTACATACTGAATTAACAAAACAGATGCATCAACATTCCTTTCTTCAACTATGTGCAAAAATGAGAGCACCATGCAGGGAGCTATTAGAATGTTACTAGGTAGAATGTTACTAGTATTAGAATGTTACTAGGTAGATGTGCTTTCATCTGCTTACAGGGGAACTTGTTTTTTCAGTCTGTCAGTCATCTGTGAAAAGTGCAGATTTGATTTCTGCGTCCAAAATTCTATTTCAATTGCCTAAGCAGAAGTTGCCTAAATCTGTTGCACCTCCCAGAAGACTCTTGTTTTATAAATTGAACAAGATGGATTATTCAATGGAAGCACTATTATAGAGTGTCATGGGTCTGTTTCTATAGGTTAAGAAGCTGTTTTATGTGCAACAGTACTAATGGTGTCATTTTATACGTCCTTGGCCTTTACCTTCTCTTGTAATACACACACAGTGTTGGAAATCTGTGTGTACTGTTTTGTGCCAAAGAAATAACAGAGGAGTCCCAAATAAATACATTGTCCTATCAAATCTAGTTCAGATATAGCTGGAGCAATAGATTCAATAGTTATGGGAGAGATGATGGGATCAACAGAAGGGCAGATGGATAGTTATTTAAGTTTTATTAAGCCAGACCAAAACTAAGAAATTGAAAATTGTGAATTATCTGCAACCACCAAAAATGGGTTGTGTCTTGGTTTTGTTCAAACATCTGATGTGTGTGAGGCAAGGGTTTGAAAAAGAGGGAAATCTTTAAAACTCAAATTCTTGTCTTCACATTACTCTGTACAAAGCCACTTCTGAGGCACATTGCAGAGATTGGAGCCAAGCCTCCTATTAGTGTGGCTTAGGCTGAGAGCAGCAAAGCCAGATCAGTACGGTGTGTTACCACCTGAGTGCAACTGTCCCCATTCTGCTGTCATGCTCTTATATCTTCATCAAACTTTGCCACACTATGTGCATGCTGTGCTTACTCTAGAACTGTGCTGAGCAATGTGTCTGCAGTGTCTTTAGCTTGTGTCTTTGTAAATGTTAGGCAAAATCTTCATTCTTTCAGAGAATAAAAGCCGGGTAGCTTATAAATCAGTGATTGAAAAGCTGAAGAACTGCTAGTCCAGTTAGGCTCGCTGCTGTATGCATCTCGTAAAGAATATATTCAATGTCTTGCCTTGTTATTTGAAACATTTCAAAGTTTTCAGCTTTTTGGCTGAATACCATTGTGAAATTTAAATTTAATATATAGATCAGTTTTTGTAATTAATGATGCACAGCAGCGGACATCTTCAAACAGATTTAGAAGGCAATCTGCTTTTTTTTTTGTTTGTTTCTTTTCCCCTCAGCAAATCTCATAGAAGAAATCTTCCCTAAACAATAGGCTGTGACCACACTTTCTCCCTCTAATAATATTTGTTAGATAACAAAGCCTGAATATTCTTTTCAGTTTCTGCTTTTTTACTCTCTGCTTTTTTCACAGTTTAAGTTTCCCTATGAATACAAGCAGAGAAGAAAAATAGGTATTTGGAATGTTACTAATAAGCTGCATTTCTAGAAGTTCTATAACTAATAATACTATTTTTTATTACTGTGGTAAAAATAGTTTTGTGTATGTGTTACAGACACAATATTGTTTCAAGTTTTTGTTACAACTTATTATGTAAGCATTCTTGTTCCTTCAACTGAGATTTTAGAATTTGCAAAGTCTTTGATATGAAAGTAAAATGTCAATGAATATTTTGCATTACTTTTTAGTTCCCTCTGTGAGTTGGAAGACTGTCTTCAGCCAAATAAGGGCGTGTTGTATACTTGGGCTGACCCAACAGGATCTAGAAAATTGAAATGGAAATGTGGAAAGAGAACTGAGGAAGTAAGCCCAAAGGAGGTATGCTTGTTGTGTACAACTCCTTTTAATGCTGTTTTTTTTCCTCACACATCTGATGGAGGTGGATTCCCCTCTTTCCCCTAGTAATTCGGTAATGATCTAAATGTTTGTCTGCAGTAGAGATTCATTCGGATACAACTAAAGATGACTGTTCCATATCTATGTTTTGAACGCCAGGAATATTAGTTTGCCTAGTGACGTTTTATACTGCCTCTGCTTCCTTTTTACTAGTTGTATATGGAAGTAAGTATGTAAAGAAAAGTCCTTTTTCTTATGGCCTTTTGATATACAAGACTAGGTGGAGTTGCTTGTTATGTGACTGTTGGCCCACAAGAAAGCTTTTACATTCAGAACTTGGTCTCATTTTGGACCTACTTAAATTCCATGCTAGTTGTTGGGGTGAAAACAAAAACGCCAGTTCACTTCAATCAGACCTTTGCTTTTCAAAGTTCATCTTCCACCACTGTTTTGTTTATTCTTCTTACTACTCCCGAGGTGCCTTAGAATAAGTGGGTGCGGAATATCCTAACCTGCGCAGCCTTGTCTTAGTAATACTTTCCTATAATAAGTAGCCAAATTAATTTGTTTTTTTTTTCCTAAGAATATGTTGGATAAAATATATACACATTTTTCAAGCCTTGATTTTATGATATTAGAATATTGAGGAGATGCTGGAGAAAAAGATATATTTTCGTTTTCTGTAACTTGAGTCTGTATTGTGGATCTGTAACTGAGATAAGAAAATGTATGAAATTCTATATATAACAAATGAAACTACCAGTCTTATTGGTGAAAGTCTAACACAAAGACCTAATAAGCACTATCTTCAGTTGCAAAGTTTATGTATGTGACAATGGTAAAACTTCAAAATTAAAACTTTTATTATTTTCCTATGCCTTTAAAAATTGTCTTCTATTTGTGTTCACATTGCAAAGACTTTTCCGTTTGTTTGCTGGGTTAAACTGAATAGATGTCTAAAATCTTTCCTTTTCTTGTTTTGTAGGACAGAATGGAAATACTCAGCTTGGATAATAGAAAGATGGTGTATCTGGTGTCATTTTTTGAAGGCTTACAGCGTATTCTTCTGTTCACTGAAGATCAAAATGTATTTAAACTGACATATGAAAGTGTAAAAGCAGAGCTAGCAGAACAAGAAATTGTTCTGTCTTTACAGGATGTTGGAATTTCATTGGTTAATAACTACACAAAGCAAGAAGTGTCCTATATTGGAATTACAAGGTAACCTATGCACTTTGCAACAGTCCAAAATGTTTAGCATCTATTATTTTAGCTAACTGAATTTTGTGTTGAGGAGCAGGGGAGGAGGGAAAAGAAATTTGATCAAGGATATTTAGAATTCAATCATTATATGTTTTCCTTCGTAGTGGAAATGTAGAGAATTCTACATTTACTCATGTAGAAAATTCTACATTTATAAGTGTACAGAATTCTGTATTTGGATTGATGATATACTCTTACAGTTTATTAAGCATAGCTATACTTCCCCAGTCCACTGAAGCATAATTTTTCCTCTATGGTTTGGGATGGTCCTGGAGTCATCAGTAAGGTCTACTGTTTGCTTTGTATCAATAGATTTTGGTCATCAGTAAAAACTTCAATGAGGTAACAGCTTGTAGTCCTTTTTATTTTGAGCCAGCCCAAATATCTAATTCTCTTTGTTTCTACTGTAACTCATAAGAACCATGTATTTATACAGGGCATTTTTTGAATCCTCAAGGGGTATTTATTTCTCACTTCCTTGATAATCATTCTTAGCCATGGTGTTGCTCAGAACGCATATTTTTCTTTTCCTACTGAATAATTTTCAGACAAAGTAAGCAGAGTTTCTGCAAAACAAGCAATCACTCTAGGTACAAATTATTCACTTATGTCATTTATGACAAAATTATGTCTTATTATGTCAAAAGTGAGGAGCAGTTCATTTTTGAATTCTGAAATTCTAATATATTAAACCATCCCAAATTTTAGCAGGGATGCATATTTGAAAGCCTATAGTGAGTTTGTAGAGTATTGGATAGTATAGATAGAGTATTGGGGTCCACTGTAGAGCAACAAAGATGATTAAGGGACTGGAGCATTTGTCATATGAGGAAAGACTAAGCGAGCTGGGCCTGTTTAGTCTGGAGAAAAGAAGGCTGAGAGGAGATTTGATTAACATGTTCAAGTATCTGAGGAGAGACTGTAGGGAGGATGGGGCCAGGCTCTTCTCAGTGGTGGCTAGTGACAGGACGAGTGTAAGTTGAAACACAGGCAGTTCCACCTCCATATGAGGAAGAACTTCTTTCCTGTGAGGGTGACAGAGCCCTGGCACAGGCTGCCCGGAGAGATTGTCGAGTCTCCTTCTCTGGAGATCTTCCAAATCTCCCTGGATGCCACCCTGTGCCACGTGTTCTACGTATCCCTGCTGGAGCAGGGGAGTTGGACTAGATGATGTCTAGAGATCCCTTCCAACCTTAAGCATTCTGTGATTCTGTGGATAGCAGTACTGTTGAACCTGTATCTTTACATAGCTTTTTTGATCAAAGTGGGAGTTGGACAAACTTGCTGTTTACTTATTTTGCATATATTACATTGGAAAGATTGACCTTCTGTTTAGAACTGAGAAGGCGTAGGGCCATTTGGGTCATTTACCCCAGGAATATTTTATGATATGGTTTCTCATTTTATCATTATGACATACTAAAAGCCATACTAAAATAAGTAAAGTTTAATTTGAAATACCTAATCATTTTCTCTTGATCCTTTCCGTTATTTTCAAAGTTCTGATGTGGTTTGGGAGACAAAACCCAAGAAGAAGTCAAGATGGAGACCTATGAGTGTTAAACAAACTGATAAACTAGAACAAGAATTTAAAGATTACAGTGAACTTACTCCTTCGGAAAACAAGATTATTGAGTTGGAATCAAATGTTTTGGTAATACTTGATAGTTCTGACTATTGTTTGCATGTGTACATAGAACAAAGATAATTTTCTTTTGGCTTCCAAAATATTTCCAGTGAAAATTGAGATTACTGATTTATCCAGTCCATTTGAAATTCCTTCTTTATCTCTGTCTAGAAAGACTCCATGAAGGTTTGAAAGCTTTCAGGTCATGAGACTAAATATATGCAAAGCTGCAGGAAAGAAACTTTGCATTTTGTTCATCTGATATAACTAGGTGATTGGCTTTGGTTTGTTTGTTTTAACAGAAAGTCTTGAATTTTTCAAATGGCTTATTATGGAATGATTCAGTAATGTGATTCAAACTCAGAAATATCAAAAATTAATTTCAGAATTTCAATATATAGGTGCGTTTTCTATTTTTGTCTCCATTGAAATTTAAGACAAAACTTGATAGATTTAAATAAAGTTTTGACATCTGACTAAAAAGCTGTAAAAGCCTTACCGTTGGCTTTCATTAATGAAAAATGTAAAACTTAAAATATGAAAATTATGAAAAAGCAACATTTTGAAACACATTGCATACTTACTTTTCTTTAATGATGTAATAGGTGTGTTTAACTCCTAATGGAAGTAACATGAAAATTCAACAGCCAAATGAGATTCCTATCAGAAGAAATTATCTACCAGCTTTAAAAGTAGAATATAGTTCATCTGCCCATCAGAAGTCTTTCAGAGTTCAAGTTTACAGGATACAGGTGAGTGTTGAAAAAGAACAGGGAGTTACATATAGAAAAAAAATGTGGAAGGTTGGAAGGATTAATTTTTTAGAAACTTTGGATTTTTCTTGTTATTTTGACGTTAACCATAGCCGGTGGCTTTTATGTCACTGATTCTCAGTCTTTTTATGGACATGCTACCAGATTTTTATAAAATTCAAAACAACCAGTCATCTAAAAATGTTGAGGGGAAATCCATCTACCATTAATTTTTCATGCTCCTTCCTCAGTGGTCTCTAATTGCAAGCAACTGAGAATTGGGTAAAATTTATTATATTTCATATGTTCAAGTTTTTTAAAAAATTTATCCTTTGCAAAACTTTTCATTTTGAAAACAGTTATTTTTGAACCACAGTAGTGGTTTTCTCTGCTTTCTAATTAGGAGAGATTAACAGGTAATATACAGTTCTTTTGCTTCTCCTGCTTTTAAATATTTAATTGAAAAGCTAACATGCTACACCTTGTCCTGTCCTTACCCTTACTAGATACAAAACCAGATTCCTGGAGCCATATTTCCCTTTGTGTTCTATCCTATTAAACCTCCAAAGTCCATCACCCTGGATTCAGGTTTGTTGTTCTAGTTTAATGTAATTTATACTTACAGAATGAAGAAGTGCTTGTTTTCAATGAGGTTTCACCTTGCTAGTTCTATTACATGAAGACTACTTGTTTAAAAATTTGGAGACTTCCCTGGAAAACTTACTAGACAGAATACAAATACGAATGTTAGAGAAAATGGCTTCCCTAGCTCCACAAAAAGGATCTAGAGAAAGTCATGTAAATTGTTAACCATTGTTAGAAGAATTGTTAAAAGAAAGAATAAAAAACTGCTTTATTCATCAGTATCATACCTTTTAAGAGCATCTTTTTGAAATACTAATTTAGTGTTCTCTGAGAACATAGTCTTAAATCAAATTTAGTTCAAGATTAAATTGTGCTTTTTGCAGTTGCATGCAAATCAGAACCAAAATAAGTAACACAGAAGAAAGGTTACCTGCTAAAAATGGAAAAGTCAAATTGTTGCTAGGCCTGATGGCAACAAACGTGTTGCCCAGTTTATTACTTACACTTGGATTGCAGGGGTAGTGAGGATCTTAGTGCTAAACCTGACTTTTCATATCTAGTTGCTAGATTTTTATCT
This sequence comes from Crypturellus undulatus, assembly GCA_013389825.1. Classification (NCBI taxonomy): domain Eukaryota; kingdom Metazoa; phylum Chordata; class Aves; order Tinamiformes; family Tinamidae; genus Crypturellus; species Crypturellus undulatus. The sequence continues at coordinate 256,006 of VWPW01012027.1, read as the reverse complement.
CCTGGTTAAAATAAATAGTTCAGTTTATCCTAATAATGATGTTTATGAAACTTATTTTTAAGCTTAGCTAAGTTACAAAAGAAACTTGTGTCTATGGTAGTCTAAATTTAGACAAGACATAATTTGACATCTTGTCACCTTGTAAACGGTACCTCACAAATTATTTTAAATTTAGACATAGTTTTGTCTAAAAGTGCCTTCCAAATTCTGCACTGCTTGGGCAAAGAGCTCTTTGCCATGATGTGCATTGCTGAGCTTTTTGGAAGAGTCTTCCATAAACTCTTTCAGGGCAAAGTCATTTGGAAGACAAGGCTATTGGCAAGAAAAAGTCTGGACTGAGATGAAGAATACTGTATTTTTCTTCAGACGCTATTATGACAATGCTCATCCTGATTATGGTGAATTTAGAGTAGAGTGCATGAATTTGAAGAACATTATTTATTTATTCTTTATTTGTATTTTTAGATCAGTCTTTGGAAATACAAATTTATCCCATGTCTGCAGAAATTGCACATGGCTAAGATTATCAGCATTAATGTGGCCTTCAATGAAAAATGATACATTTTTCAGAGATAAATACATGAAATAGAATTTTATTGTTCCATTTCATTCTTTATTCCTCCTCCTCTCAGTTCCTGCTCTTTTCCCCAAATTAGTTGTTTTCCTGTCTCATCCATTATATAATTCTGCTTCATAGGATTGAAAAAAATCCTGGCCATGTATGGCTTTTTCATATTAAATACATGAAGCTTAACATATATATATATATATCTCAATCATACAAAAATCTGTGCTGATCTCTTTTTATTTTACAACTTCATAGCACCAAAACCATTTACAGATGTCAGTATTGTTATGAGAACTGCAGGACATTCACAAATATCTCACATTAAGTAAGTATTTCAACATTCCATCTCTTTTGCCATTGATCATTTTTATTCAGTCTTTAAAACAAAAGTAGCAGCAAATGTAAGACAAGATGATTTTGTACCAATTCGTTCTAGAAAAGAAGAGAGCACTTCAAAAAGAGAGGTGAAAGCTTAATCCCAATTATTATCCATGTGCTTCCAGAGTAAAACAAGCATTTTTAGGAATTCTGAATGTAGATTTTCGTGCTTTTTAGTTTGGAAAGTAAACTGCATTTAACAATGCTATCCATAGTGCCAAATGCTGCTTTTTCAATAAAATAATTCTGTTTACAAGATATATGTTTATCTTATACTGCTTTCTTTTAACTAAAAATGGTGAGATCCCATATATAATTAAGAAAAAGGTAAGTATGTGAAATTTATGAGTGGAGTAAGTACTCTATACCCTGAATACCCTAGCTTGTAATTTATTATTTAAAGCTCTTTGTTTTTTCATAAAATAGTTACTTTTTATTTATTTATGTGTGTGTGTTTGATTGTGTGTGTATATGTTGTACACAGGTACTTTAAGGTCCTGATTCAGGAGATGGATCTCAGACTAGACCTTGGATTCCTGTATGCATTGGTAGAATTCTTTACACAGACTGATGTCCCCAGTGACCAGGAGGTAAAAACCTTCTGTTGTTTAAAGATTGATATATTTACATGTGTAATTATTTAAACTATATTCAAAAACAGAACAACAACAAAGCAGCTCATTCCTGTATGGCTCAGGCATCAGCTGAGTATTGTATCTGGGAATAATAGAGAACTATAGGGTTTTTAAGAAGTACTGTTGTTTGAGGCAAATAGTAGGCCCTCCTTTATCCTTATCTTGGCATAATAATAAAAAGTCTTTAAAACCTTACTAAAGGAATGAAAGTAATGTTGTTAAAAAGACTCTATGCAGTCTGGGCAGTGGGAGAGAACTGGCTTATCCAATAGGGTGAATGAGAGGAATTTGTGCATAAGAAAAGCAGAAATCAGATGAAATGTGCAGGGTCGTTTCCTTGGGCAGTGAAAACTTCAGACAAAAGCTAAAGATGACAGAGGAAGTGAAGGGCCTTGGTTTTGCCAAAGAACCTGAACCAGCCAAGTGATATACTGTAAAGGTATAATGCAGTTCTGAAGAGCATCAGTCAAGCTGTTTTTACTAACTATACTGAAATATGAGTTTCACTATATGAGACAATGATGACGTATTATTAAGTAGAATGTGTGCCATTTTTCTGTCTGCATTTTAATAAAAAGTGCTTCTAGTAGAAAGTGAAACAGAAAAAACTATGTAAGATCTGTCTGAATGAACAGAGATAAGAGATTCTTTCCAATAGGACATTAAAAGATATTTTCTTATTATACCAAGTAAACTGTATGCCGAAAAAGGAAGTTATTTTGGTCTGTTTTCCCTAATTTACATGCCAGAATTGGAAAAGAAGTACTGATCAGGTTTCTTCAAAAATAAAACAAAAGCTAAATAGCTAGTCATCGGCAAAGAGATGTATAACAACCAGAGAAGTGCATGCCTGTCATGGCATTTCAAACAAGTTAGGAATCTTAAATATCTCAAGATGGAATTTTATAAATTTACAGAAATATTAAATGGCTTAAATACTCTACATGTGCAAGCAGTATTTTTTGACATTTCATTCACAGCTGGAACTCTTCAAAAAGGATGTAGAATCTCTTCAAGAAGAGCTGATGAGTGTGTCATCAATGGATACATCACAGATCAGCTTGTATGAGTTCTTTCATATTTCTCCAATAAAGGTACACATTCTTCACAGTGTGTTGTGCTTGCTCTCTAAATGTAGGATTTCTTTGTCTCCTACAGAATAGGAATTTGAAAAATCGCAGGGGAATTCAAAAATTTTTTTAAAAATTTTTTCTTTCCTTTGGACTTCTCATTTCTCCTTAGACACTGTGTTTATTACTTTCAGTCTGCTGCACATTTCGGTATTAGTAATAGAAACAAATAATAGTTTGGAAATAAGATAATGACTGAAATTATAGCTAAAAAATTCTGGGGACTTCTTTTTTTTGAAAAAAAAGAAAAAGATAGAAGAAAAAGATAAGCAGTTCGTAGTTCCTCATTTCTTAAAAGTAATTGTATGTGTTCAACTTGAATTGCAATATCATTTTTGTCACCTTAAATAGTGTATTTGTATTCTTCGTATTTATTCAGTCTGATTCCAGTCAAGTGTAGAAATACCACATCTCAAATTTTAAATCTTCTAACAAAATTACAAAGCAGAAATATGATACTTCTGATGGACATTTATATATTTTTGTCCACTTTTGTTTTTATTCTTCAGTTACACTTAAGCTTTTCACTTAGTACGGGTGGAGAAGATAGCAACAAAGAAGAAAGAAAGAATGAATTGATACCACTTCAATCCTTGAATCTCCTTCTGAAGAGTATAGGTGCCACACTCACAGATGTACAAGATGTTGTCTTTAAGTAGGTTAAAAAGATTACATCAGTCTGATTTTTGTTATGTTTTTTGTTTGTTTGGTTGGTTGGTTTTTTTGCTGTGAATAATATGAGTACCTTTTTTTGTTTTTAGGTTGGCGTTCTTTGAACTAAACTATCACTTTTGTACTACACAACAATTGCAATCATCAGTTATAAAGCATTATTCAAAACAGGTTGGAATAGTATATTTTATTTTTTCAGTAAACATCTATGTTTTAAGTGTGTTAAGTGCTTATATATTTGTATAAATCAAAGCAAAAGCCATTGGTTTAAATTGCAATTTCCTAATCTGTAAAGCAAAGAGGAGATCATTTTAAAATAAGAATAGTCATCGTCAGTTTCCTCTCTTCTTAGTACATCCTTTTTTAATGTAACTTTTTAATACTTCGTGGAAATTACTTAAACATGAACTGTTCTTGGAATTCTCCTTGACATTTTGGTGGGTTTTTGGACAAAATAAATAAATAAATAAATGAGACACCCAGATCACAAGAAACTGTTATTTATTAGTTGAATGGGGCAAGAGAGCAGTGTTGCACTATTTCTAAATTTTCTACTAGAGGGAAAATATCATGGTTAAGAAAACTTCTGGAGTAAATAGCAAACACACTGCAATTTTGATAAAGCATTCCTGATTTGATTTGTATCAAACCGAGAATGCTTTCTCTCAAACTCCACTACCATCAGAATTATTATCCCTTTTTGACCTGCTGGGTCCCAACATTTTGAGGAGAGATATCAGTAGACACATTACTGCAAAAAGATGAGTCCTGTTTTATCCACACATCATTGTTAATAGATATTCTTAGAATGTAATTATTTTGTGCTCTATCAGCTCTAAAAGAGAAAAGTTCTGTTTTAATTGGGAAATGGATTGTCTATCATACTTTTGATTTTTCTGCAGAGAAAAGGTTGGAAATCCCCTGAGTGTTTTTATTATTATTATTTTATTTATTTATTTATTTTTATATCTAATTATTCACGTAGATGTAGTTGAAAAGTTTCTTAATTACAATGAACAAAATTTCCTCTCAGGATGTGCAAGCAGACCAAATTTTGTTGTTGTGTAGTGTGAGAAAAATCTGGGTAAATGTGCTTTTTTCATAAAATCTCAGAAGAGTTCATATCAGTTGTACTGCTTTCAAAAAGTAGAGTTTCTTTGGCTGACTTAATTGTGCACTTCTATGATTTACTTACTGTAAAATCCTTTTATATGTTACTATTTCTAGTCCTTGAATTATATTGAGTTTTTAGTATACTAATCTTTTTTCATATGTGTACTGTCTCAAGTATGCTGTTTGTTTTACTCGTGTAATTGCTGCAATATTTTACTAAAAAAAAATAATTTTATTTTAGGCTATTAAACAGATGTATGTTCTTATTCTTGGCCTTGATGTCTTGGGTAATCCATTTGGGTTCATAAGAGGCTTGTCTGAAGGAGTTGAAGCGTTGTTCTATGAGCCTTATCAGGTAAAAAATTCTATCACATATGAAATATACCACGAACTATTACATGTGGATTGTCTTGAAAACATGAGTTTTATTAATAAATGTTTGTCTTGTATTTAGATTTATAATTGAAAATATAGTGAAACATAGTGAAAGTGCCAGGAATTGTTAATTGTTACTAGAAAATTCAGACAAGAAAAACGAGAGGATAGTCTCTAACAATTCAGAAAAGATTTTATGTTGCTTATTTCCCAGTAACTCTACTTTTTGCATTTGTCTTTGATCAGAATTCCAAGACTGAATTAGTCTATAAAAATAATTCTGATTTTCTTTCTCTCTCCCTTTCTCTCTCTCCTCTCTCTCTCTCTCTCTCTCTCTCTCTCTCTCTCTCTCTCTCTCTCTCTCTCTCTCTCTCTCCCTATGCATGTATGTGTGTATACACTATATATCTGTCTATAAACCTCCTACTTAAAATTTTAAATAAATGTGCTTTTCTTTTAGGGAGCCATCCAGGGTCCTGAAGAATTTATAGAAGGAATGGCATTGGGCCTTAAAGCACTAGTAGGGGGAGCTGTTGGTAAGTTTCAGTATTATTATAGCAGTGTACACACACAGAGCAGTATAACAGAGTATTATTTAATCACATCGGCATTTTACTTAGAGTCCTGTATTTTCTCGTAGGTGGATTAGCTGGTGCAGCCTCAAGAATCACGGGTGCTATGGCAAAAGGAGTAGCTGCAATAACTATGGATGAGGATTACCAGCAGAAAAGGAGAGAAGCCATGAATAGACAACCCGCTGGTCTAAGAGAGGGTATCACTCGTGGAGGAAAAGGATTAGTTTCTGTAAGGAGGAAAAAAAGAATAATTATTAATAGATTTTATCCAGAACAGAGTAATATACCTGTAGACTGCCATAATCACCATGGGTTGCACCTCTTTATTTGAATCCTGCTTTTTGCAAATATGTTGCCCCAATGGAGTGGTAATTTTAAAGAAAAGTGTATGAGAATTGGGTAGAAAGGAGAAATCGAAGCAAGATATTTCTGGTTCTTTTCACTTACGGTGGAGTTTACAATCCTTGAAAGTGTGCACTTTGAGGTTATTCACCTTTGAAATAATAAGAAAATTGAAATAATGTATGAAGATACATGTGTTAAATCTTGTTCATTTCTCTTGGTAGGGTTTTGTCAGTGGCATAACAGGAATAGTTACAAAACCAATAAGAGGTAAGTGCAGGTATTACCATATTTCAAATGTGTTCTTACAATCTAAAATTTTGAACATTTGATGAGATGGGTCATAAATCTGAGAACTGTAGAAATTCATATCAAGATTTTATATTCTTGCCTATAATTAAGGTACTATTGATGCTGAACCTTGTATGGAGGAAATTGTATTTACATATCATATGTAATTAGATAATTACATATTAATTACATTTGCTGACATTACAGTAATAAGAAAAATGTCAAAATGTTTTATAATTATTTGCTGCTTTTAAAACTTTTAGGAGCCCAAAGAGAAGGAGCAGCTGGCTTTTTCAAAGGTGTTGGAAAAGGTTTAGTGGGAGCAGTAGCTAGGCCTACTGGAGGAATCATAGACATGGCAAGCAGCACATTTCAGGGCATTAAAAAGTAAGTAAAATAAGTAACGAAGACTGATATAGTGGATGGAACAGTGAATAGAAGGAATACATTGTCTTTGTATCGTTTGAGAAATTTTTATTCAAGTAGTAGTTAATATTGCACCCATGTGTTGCCATCTGATTCTTCTAATAATCATTTTCTGAATGACGTTGAATATCTGAGCTAAAGCTTCTATTATTTCTTATGTCCTGGGTGTGTATTCATATACCAAAGGTGTCACTTTACTAACACTTGAATTTAATTTGTATTTTAAATATTTTTTGAACTTTACTAAATATTACAGTTAAAAAAACGTAGGGGAGACATGGTGTGTATTTTACTTTTTTTTTGTTTTATTTTCAGAGTTGCAGATTCATCAGAAGATGTGATAAGTCTGCGCCCTCCTCGCTTCTTTGGTGAAGATGGAGTTATTAGACCTTACAGACTAAGAGATGGAACTGGGAGTCAAATGTTACAGGTGAAGAAACTGAAAGATATTTTACCATAAAATTTAACTCCTCTGATATTGAAATAAATATTTAACAGTTTTAAGTGCCATTTACTTTCACAAGGAATTTTGAGAAAGACAACTTGTTTATACCAACATTTGGAGAGCTTTGTGCAAGATGCAGAGCAATTTAAAAGGAGAAAAAGATTTATATGTTTTTTTAACTTTTTATATTTGATAAAGCAGTCGACAGACACACAGATATATTTTCTAATAATTTTATAATATACATTTTAAATACAGGTTTTAGATTTTGGGGGGGAGAACATACCATTGCAAACAAACTCAAAATATTGTTTTTTTTTTCCACTAAAGTGGAAATAATTTCAACTGTTACTTTATAGAGGTTTTTTTTTTCTTTGATACAAATAAAACTGATTTTTTTTTTTTAGGAAATAAAGATGAAAATATTGACTAGGCAAATGAAAACTCAGGATATAAAAATAATAGACCTTTTAAAATTTACATTGAATAATTCATTTTAACAGTGTGCCAAGAGATGTTGGAGATGTCATACAAAAATAAACATTTTTTTTGAACCAGCAAAACTTATTTTGGAGAATATCGTAAGAATTAAGTAGCCTCTTAAGACAATTTTAGACTGTTTTGAGAATTGCCATGGTTGTTTCATATCCAGTTCCAGTCTGGATGTTTCTGTTCCTTCCGAATCACTTCCGTGGCCTTCGCACTTGGTGCGTTCTGAGCGGTGCCTGTGTCCTGCCTTCCCTGGCAGCCTGGTTCTGTCCCAGGCTGTGGAAGGTCTGTGGTAGCTGCTGTGCCCGCGTCTCTCTGAGGGAGCTGCTCCCTGTGGTCTCCACTAGGAAGAGAGTCTTTTAAAGCAGAGTGCCCCAGCTGGAGCACACTTAAACGGTGCTGTCAAGGAACACTTAATTGCTAATATTTTTCTTCCTTCTGGTAGGCAAATGGATTCCAAAACATCCCCTTTTCTGTTTAGACAGAGTGTTAGCAAGCCAGCAAGTTCAGATTTAAAATGCTCGGACTTGTGTAATGACTTTGTGTTGGTTTTGCTTCTTAACTTTGCATAAATTTGCATAGAAGAACATAGCATTGACCACCGTTCTTCTGAAATATGTGGTTCTAGTTTTTGGGTTACTGTGTGAATGAATATCACCACCTACAATTTGCAAACTTGAAAAGCATAAGGAATAAGGACTACCTGTCATTTTGGTGTGGCAGCTACAATTTGTGAAAAGCTAAAGTTGAAAATTGGCATTTTTCATACTAATTTTCTTTGCTGGCAGTTCTCAGTAGAACTGTTCTTGAAGAAGAGTTGTGAAAAATTCCAACAAGAGTGCAATTTTTCACCTTAGACAGCCAAATTAGAAAACAATATGACAAAACAAATTATGTAATTTGTTTTACAGGTGTTAGTTGCTGGTATAGTATCTTTGATGTCTTAATCTTACTACTGTTGTGCATATTAATGTTTTTTGTTCTAGAGATGTTTCTGTTATTTGCATGAAACTCAGAATATTGCATGTTCCTCATCTGAAGTAGTTCTTTACTAGCGTAGTATTTTCTTACAAAAAAATAATTTCTCCTTTTGTGTCGTTTCTGTGGCTGCAGGTCTGGTGACAGGCCTGCCTGCCCCCAGTGTGCTCTAGCACTTTAAGCAGCTCAGCAGATTACATTTGAATACAACTTCTTTTTACAGTTAGTACCTGCATATGCTAACCAAATAGAAATAGGACAGATGTGACGTTGAGTGCTTGTGCTGTATCCCAAATTAACATGGCACTTCAGAATTGCTTTCTTTTGAGGGTTTTATTTTGTTTTAATCAACTAACTTTCTGGCTCAAACTAATGCTCTTCTGAACTAATACTCTGCTTTCTTCTTCCCTTATCATGCTTTCAGAAAAGACAGGCCTACAGGGAATGGACTAAGACTCTCAGTAGTAGTGATGATGATGATGGCAGTTAGGGTAATGTGGACTCTTACAGCTATGCAGGGCCTTTGCCATATTCTTTTGGCCTTTGAGAATGAAATGTTGCTGCTCTAGTTCCCACTGAGAAATCAGCATTGTCGGCTAGTAACCTCATATTTTTAACATTGTGCAAAAATAAAATATGGGCAAATGAAGTATATGATGCCAGATGTTAGGCGAAGAGGTAAAGAATATAATAAAAATAATAATCTCTATATAGAGAGATTAGATGATAATATTTAAATATTTAACAATATAAAGAAGTACAGAGTAATACTGTGAATTAGAGTTTATTTCCAGATGCAGTTCTCTTAAGTGTATTTAATCTGTTTTTGCATTTACATAAATGTTTTACAGTTTTTATCATAATTTGTTAGATGCAATGCCTTTAAATGTGTCTAGTGTAACCTTACTGAGTTGTACTGTCATTATTGCTATTAAAATGCTGTTTGATTGTTTTATATTCTATTTATTTTATATTTCAGAAGTATTTTGTCCAGTTTTCTTTTTTTAAACAATAAAAATGTAAAAAGTATATCTAAAAATGGATTCATCTGTTCTGTTCCAACATTGTTCCTCATGTTTCCTGGAACTAGATCATATAGAAACACTAGTTATCCAAAAAAAGCATTTAAAAGTTTATATTTTTTAAAAGGAACACTTAATATATTTTGTTTTTTGTTTGTCATTTCTTTTAGGGCTATTTTTAAATAGTAAGTTTATATATAATTTGGAATCCTGAGGTGTGTGAAAGACAAGTGTTTGTTTAGTTACTTGTGGTTGTGACTATAAATTACTCCTTTCTTAAATCATTCTTTAATGTCTTCATAAAAACCACAACAAAAAAATCAAAAAAAGTCTCCAGTGCCAAACTCCATGTAAAATCATTTTCAGCTTTAGAAAAAGGCATGTGTAAAGTGCAAAAGTTCTTAATTTAGCAAGATGTTCTTAATTCTTAATTAAGCAAGATGGAGGGAAAAAAATGAGCAAGAAAACCACTGAATCCCCATAAATCTGTATTGTATTTCTGTGTGTGTGTGTGTGTGTGTGTGTAATATTATGCGTTAATTGCTTTAAAATCATTTTTGTGATTTGTTTGTATTTTTGTTTTCACTGGAAAGTCTGAACAGTTTCTCTCCTTTTTTGTTTCTTTTTAATGTATCAGTATTTTGTGTGTCGGTAGTTACTGTGGATAAGAGTTAGCTTTTCTGCCGGAATCGCGCCGAAGCGACGGGCGGCTGGCAGAGCTGCGGGCGGCCCTGCCGCGGGCGCGCTGGCCGGGCGCGCTGGCCGGGAGCCTTCGGCAGCTGCGGGATCCGGCCGCGCTGCGGGCGCCGCGCTGCGCACAGACGGGCAGAGCCCGCGTGTTTGCTGGGAGAAGGCAGAAAACTACCCTGGCCTTTGGTACTGACAAAAGCCCTGTGGTGCCTGAAGGTTGAGGGGATTATTAGGTTTGGCTTTTTGAAAGCTTACCGCTGTGTTTTACTAGCTGTAGGTTGAAAAGAGTACCTTTTAAAGCTATTATTTAACATTTCTTTTTCCTTTGTTGTGCTTATAATAGACTTTGTAGTGCATTTTCATTTTTATCTCATCAAATTTTGCCTTTACAAGGTCTTTTTGACCTGTCTTCCAAAAAACTTAAATGCACGTAGATTTTATAACAAAATCTATGTCTTCAATCTAAAAGAGTTTTAAATAGAAGTACCATTACTTTTTTGACTGAAGAAGCATCCCTGCGAAAATGAGACTTCTTTTTTTTTAGGAATCCCATATAATTAGTAACTTGAGCCAACTCTGCAATTTTCTTAACTTACAATTCTGCAAATCATTATTTGCAAATCATTATTAGGATCTGGAAGTAAACGCTTGGAAATTGCAGCATTTCTCGATCTGACGCCATTGCGTTATATTTCCTCATAATACGGCTTAAAAATAATTCTTCGACACCCGCTCGCGTCTGGGGCCGCAGCTGTCAGTTGCCCTCCTCCCGGGGCAGCCGTTGTGTTTCCGGAGCGACGGTCCCGCTGGCGTGTGCAGTACTGGGGTGTGATTGAACGTGTGCTGCCCGCCCTGCCGAACAGGCCTCTAGGTGTTTACTGGAAGCTGAAGAGAACGAATAGTTTCAGGAGAAGGTGGAGGTCGGTGTGACTCGCAGCTCGGTTTCAGCTTGTGCACGCTGGGGTGCGGTAGGAGAGCGGGCAGTGTCTGGCGTTGCCCTGGGCAGAGCCGGCCTGGGCTCTGCTGCCTGACCCCGGTAATGCGGAAGGAAACGTTGAGGCCTCACTGCCCGCTCCTGCGAACGCCTCGGGTGCCACGGAGGCACCACGGATGGTTCTGGCTGAAAACGCAAGAAGTCTGGACGTGGAAGTGGTGCTGCGAGTGTAGGTCAGTGAGGGTTCTCGGCGCGCTCCTCCAAGGGGTTTGTCGGTGTTCAGACAAATAGCAGCCCAATTTGCCCTGCCAGGCGGGCTGTGCGGTTGGAGTTTCTGGCATGAGGAGACACGAAGTCCTGAAGGCGGCAGCGCTCCCGGTGCCCGCGGAGCCGCGCGCGACGGGGTCCGTGTCGGGTGCCGCTGGGCGCCGCGGGGAGGGCAGCGCAGGGGGCAGCGAGGGACGGGGCGTCCAGCAGAGCAGAGGAGGGAGGGTTTGTGTGCGAGTTAAGGGTTTTTTTTTCTCGCATGTCTAACCTACATTTACCTAGATAACCTGGAAAATACTGTTTGGAATCATTGAAACCTTTCTGTGGGGAAGGTGATCGTTATATGAGGTTAATCTGATGAGAACAGTAATTCTGTAGCTTTAGAAGGTAACCTCACTTTGAGGTGAGCCAGGAAAGTGGTTTAATATTGCTGGTGGACAGCAATTCACAGCAGCAAATTGCCATCAGAGTTCACAGAAAAGTAATCATTAGGGTTGGAAAGGACCTTCAAGAGCATCGAGTCCAACCATAAGCCTTTCACGTTTGTACATGTGGGCACTCTGTAAGGAAATAGATCTGAAAATCTATTTCAGTCCAAAATCCAATAAAAAATTTAAAGGTAAACGGAAGACAATGGGGAAAAAAGGATGGCAGACATGCAATATAACAACCCTCTAAGCAATCACAGTCTTCAAAGGAGTTTTGACCTACTGATTCAGATGAAGCTAGTTCAAGAAAGGTATAAAGCATGTTCTGGTTTTCGTGTTGCGAGTACCCGGGACATGTTAAGTTGCTCTCCCCGACTTGGCCCCTGTGCTGCCCCATTTCTGCCGTGCCCCTGGCTGGGGCCGGTGCCGGGGCTGAGGTTGGGCCGCTCTGCGGATCCAGCTCTTGCAAAGCGTCGGCACAGCGAGCGTTTTTGCAAGCCCCTCTCTACGCAGGTGATGATACCGGGGTTAGGTTGCGGCAGTGACAGATAAATGTGCTGCAGGTAAGACCACGGAGGCACCGGCTTGCACAAGTCTGCGTTTGACAGCTGCATTTACAGGCTGAGCTTCCCCGAGGGACAGCTCGGTAAAACGAAACAGGACTTGACTTTCTTGACTTTCTTTCTTGACTTTCAGGAACATTTAAGTAGTTTTTTCATCAGGTTATCTCTAGGTCAGCAAAGCACGGTATATCCATAATAGTTTTTGTAATTCTCAGTTCATCATCTGTAAACTCAAAAAGTTACAGCAGGGTGATAGGATTTGCCCAAAGTAACCTAGCAGGAAGGGAGAGGCAGAGAGAGGCCCTCGGCCCCAGCCTCGCCTGCACAGGACGCGAAGCCTAAGGAGAGGGCTCTGCCCTGCCCTCGCACGAGGAGGAAGCTGCTTCTCGTCCTCGGGACCCGCGCAGGCAGCGCTTGCTAAATACCGCTCACCTGCAGTCGTTTTTATATGTGAGTGATTATGCTGGTGCTTGGAAAAGGCTGGGGTAGTTCTGGTCACTAAGAGACATCGCTGGTGGTGCTGCGGTGTTGAACGCTACATACAACTGTGATTTTTTTCTCTCGTGCTCACTCTCGCTTTCTCTTCCACCTACAAAATTTCCCCGGATGTGTGATTTCCTGACAGTGTTTTCCTTCATCCTGTCCCTGTCTGTCCCGCTGCACTGCTCAGGCCATGAGAACGGTTCCGCTCGCCCGGACGGACCGCGGTGTGCTCGGCCGGGTCCCGCCGTGCCGGCGCTCTGAGCGGCCGGCGCCTGCGCTCGCCCCCGGTTCGTCCGCGTTGCGGGTGGCAGCTGGAGAGGCTGGAGGGTTTCTTGTTTTTTTGGTTTGTTTTGTTTTTTTTTTTTTTCAGTTATTTGAAGAATTCCAAGCTCCTACTTCATACAAGAGGCAGGGAGAGATTCAGATCAGGAGGAGGGCGACTCCTACGTGGAACCTGAATAAAGAGTTTCCAAAATTGTCTTTAGAAAAGAGAGGAAAAAAGTGCCAAGGCCATCCTTATTTCTCATACCATTTTTCTTGCTGAGTTCTTCCTTCCCTTTAGCTCTGGCAGGGCTAAATTCAAGTAGTTACTTAATGTAGGTGGACGTGCGATGGGTTGTGGTTTCGCAGCCCAGCTGAGCTGGAGGGAGTGAAATAACATAAACTTTCTGGCATGCCGTTTGTGCTTCTTGTGCCTTTTTTTCTTTTTTTTTTCTCTGATGAGTTTGGAAGTCATTGTGTATCTTCTGTGTATTTTGTGTATGTTGTGTAAGCGTTTGTGTACCTTGGTCACTAAATAACCAGCATCTTTGAAGGAAGGCATCTTTTTAAAAAAAAATAAATCGATTAGACCAAGTGGAGTTCTCTGTCGGCTTGTTTTCAGATTTTCCACTTGTAGTAGAGGCCTAGTTGAATGGGCATTTTCTTTCATCTAGAGAATATAAATCACTGCAAAGCTGATAACTCATAAAATTGTTTTATTGTTTTGTTTCATTGTGTAACTTCACATGTTTTTACACAATATTGGGATGTGGTAACTGCAACGGTATGTTTATAGGTAATGGTTTATTAAATCATACTCATTCGTGCTAAGCTGTTTTTCCCTCCAACTTGCCGCAGATGGGAAACGTGGAGCAGTTGTGCTGCTATCCCGCCCTGGGGTGCAGGAATAGCAATTTGGTCACTCCCAGCTTGGAAAGTCAGGAATTCCGACTGCCGAACCATGCTGCAGTTGCAAAGCCTCAGTGTTTAAAACTGAATAATCTGCTCTCATTCATATTGTAGATTCAATTTCCTAGTAAAGAATGTTGATTAGAAACAAAAAAAAAAAAGCCAAAACCAAACAGAAATATTCTAAGCATTATCTGAAGTATGTTAGTTCAGCTTTGCTGTCTGCACAGTCCTGTGTTTTTGAGTGGAGTTAGGTATAGATCTGCTCCCAGGGTTAATGATTAATATTTTGCAGGTGATTCCACTTGCAGGTCCCTCATACATTTTTTTGAATCTACTTATTTCTTAATTTCTTCTCTAAACTCTAAATTTCTTCTCTAAACTTCATAATAAATAGAAAAACGAGTTCTAAAATCTTTTTGGAAATTACATTATTGTTCTTGATCAGATTTGGTTAGAGTTGATGTTACATGTATAGCTGCATTAAGAGAGATGAAATAATTGTATGTAATCAGTAATGTAAGATGTCACAGGTCAGTCACATTCTGACTTTATGATAAAGTAGCCTTTTATTTAAAAACTTGTGGTAATATGCTTTTACTTGGATAAATATATTTCAATTTTTAATCACATATTCTAAGCTATACATTTTTATCTCTTTTAGAAAATTGAAAATGGAAGATTTGCAAAATTCAGATACATTGCACATGCCATGGTTAACAGTACAGATTTGCTAATGGTAACTAAAAGGTAAACCATTTTGTCTCTGAAAAAAGTAGTTTTAAACTGTACCATCAAAGTAAGCGTGTTCTGGTCCTTGATGGGTAGCTGCTTTCATGTGTCTGGCATTATGTGCACAGAAAGAAGAACGGGGAGCTCGTGCTTGGTGCAGTAACAGTCTTGCCCTGAGCAGCACTGACGAGCTTTGTTGTAGATCCGGCCAGGCTGAACCCGGCGGAACTGCGGGATTCATCTGTAAATCAGCTTCCTGCAGGAATGGGAGGCCAGCGAGGTCTAGCCCTGGAATATCAGGCCTCCTTCTTAGATGAAGAGTCCATAAAGCTTCTCCTAGAAAAAAAGCTAGAAGTAGTGTTACCGTTTTGCTATTAAAAAAGAGAAAACGGGTCATTTAGGTGGACCTTCAGAACTGAGGCTTTCCCAGGTTCGGCTGTGCGACCGTAATGTGTAAATGACGTTGCTTTCAGTGATTAGTTTAGCTTGGTAACTGTCAGTACTTCCCCTTGCCCCGCGTTCCCGGATGACTGACTGTGCTCTGTCCCGCGCAGCGGAGTGCTCTTCGTGACCAAGGGCACCTTCGGGCAGCTCACGTGCGAGTGGCAGTACACGTACGACGAGTTCACCAAGGAGCCCTTCATCGTGGACGGCAGGCGGCTGCGCATTGAGGCCAAGGTGGGTGCCCGGAGCCGCCCGCGCTCCTGCCCCTTCCCGGGCCCCTGAGTTCCGGGCTGGGATGCACCGGGGAGGGAACTGGCATTTGCTGTTAGGGAGCTGCTGGGATAACAGGCCTCTCGTGTAGAGCAGGATGGTACCTTGCATCTGAAAACTTGCTTTTCAGACAATTGCTTTTTTGTTACATGCACTGCCTTGTGGCACTCTTTTTTTGTTTGTTTTTCTCCAAAACGTCACAGAATACCCATCATGCATTCTAAAGCCAAAAGTCAGCATATAAAATATGCAAAATTATTGTTTTCACAGAAATTCATGTATGTTATACCAATCCCCCTGCATATGCTACGCATAAAGGATTTTTTTCCATCTGCTAGTGATCAAGTCCTTCAAAAGTACAATATTCTTATAAAAATCCCGATGAGGTACACTTACGATATCCTTCTCAGCTCAAGCTGAGAAATCATTTAAAAACAAAGCCAAGCTCTGGTGACCGTGCTTGCTTACAGAGCCAAGGTACCCAGAGAACTAATCCTAAATTTTTGTCGGGATGGTGACTAAATTGCTTTTGAATCAACAAATTTACTTGCCTTTCTCTTTTTTTCTCCTTTTTTTTAAAAAGAAGCTTCTCACGTAGTTCAGCCCGAGGAGGTCGGGGCAGTCCTGGCCTTGTGTCTGTAAGAACAAAGAGCCAAGTCATTCATTTCATTAATGTGCGTTGCAGCGAGCATGCACCGTGGGCAATGTCAGCTGCCGTCCGCCAGGCTGGTTGCTGTGTCGGTCTGTGCGCGAGGGAGCCCTGCCGCGATCCCGGGCGCCTGCCGCGATCCCGGGCGCCTGCCGCGATCCCGGGCCGCGCCGGACAGCGGCTCCCTGTGGCCGCTGCGCTGGGCAGAGCGGTGCCCGCGTCCCGCTGCTCCCGCTGCCCAGGGCCGCTGCTCGCGAGCCCGTGTGCGTGGGACTACGGCAGTGGTGGAGAATGGAAAATTACCTATTTGTACTTATTCCTGGATTTTGTGATCCCCCATATTTCATTATCTGCTTTCCGTTCCTGCCCGTTTCCAAGATTGGGGCTCCCTGGCAGGGGCCGTGCGGGAATGCCCCCCTCCCTGTGCCCTCGGGCATGGAGCGTTCCCGTGGGAATGTGCACGCGTGGCGCTCCGGGCTCCTCGTGGTGGGTAGCCTCTTCCTTGTCTAGTTTGAAGAAACTGAACTCACTTCTGATTTTTTTATTTTTTTAGGAACGTGTTAAGTCTGTGTTCCATGCCAAAGAATTTGGAAAAATTATTAATTTTAAAACTCCAGAAGATGCTAAGGTAAACTCAGAATCTTAATGGAATTTTACTGTGTTACACTTGACGTAGAGATAAGTGGAACAGCAACATTCCTGGCCTTGCGGGTGCTGACAGGGAATGTTCTGTGGGTTATGTCACTTCCCACTGGATTTGAGCCGTCGTGGAGACGGGTTCGAGAAGCCGCAGCCTTCGGAGCAGCTGGCTGGTATTGCAGTGTGAAGTACAAGCTGTTTTCCCACTTCCAGGCAGAACCTTATGAGAATTTTTGTCGTTCTTATAAAGCACATAAATACTAGTGAATAAACCTGCCTGTTTCTATCACCATAATGGCTGCTGATTTAGTAGGTTGGATATGAAGCTCTTGTGAATGGGGGTAAAAGAGCATGTACATGTTTTTCTATGCAGTGTTTTACGTGTAACATGTAAATGTTTTATCTATGCAGTGAATTTTATTTATGCAGTGCTTCAGTACAAGCCAGAGGTCTCCCCTGTGCGTAGGGGTTAATTCGGGTGGAACACAGTTCCTAGAAATGCTTAAATTCGGTATTGCCATATGGGCATTGTACGGAGGGAAGCTTCAATGATAGGTTCTCCATTCTGTTTCCAAAACAGTTAGTCCCAACCCCAAACTTCTCCATACTTGAAATGAGAGAAGGATAACGTCAGATAGATGAGTTAACCGTACTGCTAAGAAGACACTAATCCATAATAGTACATTTTAATAGAATGATATTTATAAATTATCTCCAGAAATAGGGTGCGTGGTTTTTTGGTTCCTCAAAAATACAGTTTTCATTTGAAGAATTTTTTCATGCATTTTGATGTGTGATACAAATCAACTTCCCTGCATTTCGATGCTGTTACCTTGCTGTATTTCTCACAGCAGAGTGAAGGTGTTTTAGGAATGAAACCAGAGTTGTGGTGGAGCAGAGTTGTCTTTTTTGTCTAACCCAGTTTTCACGAAGAAGGAATCAGTCTTTCTGACTTGGCATGTTTGCACCAGTGGGATGTGGTACTCTGGTTTCAAGTCTACAAAAGCTGCAGGTGCTGAAAATTTAAAATCGCTCTTGTCTGAAGGATAAAAAGTTCTGACAGGAGCAGGGTGGTGCCTCTTGGTTCTTGCTCCAAGGACTGCAGATGCCACCAGGGCATTTCAGGCCCTGCGCTGAATTTTGCTGCTCTGCCTTTTGAGGTCAGGGAGACTGTAGGAAAGCGAATCTCATTCACTCACTAAATGAGAAGGAAGATCAAAAAACAAATCAGTGCACCATCTGCCGAACACCTTGAGAGCGAGACGGAAAATAGTCCCCATCCATTGTGATTCTTATTTTGGTTCTCCTAAAAACGAAGCAAACTCCGAGAGGGATGCAAGGAAAAGAAAGCTGGAAAGGCTTCGCGTACCTTTCACCAAAATGCTGATTGTGATGTTTTTCCGCTGGAAAAGCCCATGCGCGTCACAAACCGGGTGCCGCGGGAGGGCGGTGCGAGGAGCCGCCCGTGCGCGCTGCTGCCCGCGGAGGTCTCGCCAGGCGCAGGCCCTCGCGGCCGCGCGGCC
>VWPW01012027.1:152744-237743 GCA_013389825.1 Crypturellus undulatus | reverse complement strand
GTCCCCGAGCGCGAGGCGCGGGGCTGCGGGCGCCTCGGCGCTGCCCGCCCGCGCTGCGAGGGGCAGCAGGGCAGTCCTGCCCCCTGCGCGGGGGGACCCCCAGAGCCCTCTCCACGTCACGGACTCTTCCCTTGCTTGTCCAGGGGCAGCACAAGGTCTTTCTGCCCCTGTGCACGTGCCCCGCTCTGGGCTGAACGCCGTGATTTGTGGCAGAGCTGTCTCCTCGCAGACCTCCAGCATCCAGCTGAGCGGGCTCTCCCTTCCCTCAGACCCTACAGGGACCCTACAGGGATAGGGCCCCGCTTTCCCATTAACACAGGATCTGAGTTGTGACCAGCCACTTGCCCTCCCTGAAAGCCGTGTACGTGTCACTGTCATGTCACATGTCTCATGTCACTGTCCCCTACATTTTTTTCTAAACTTTCAGGAACGAATTCCCCTTTTAGCATGTTAGGTAAACACACAGCTCTAGACCAATGGACAGCATTAGTAACAACGTCCTGTGGTGTCCTTTCTTTTTATGAAATACCTTTTGCTGAACTGCAGCACACTGAACCATCAGTCCAGTCAACTTAACTGTGGTCCTCAGTGTCCCCGTGTCAGATCTTGGTATTTAAACATTTCTATCTTCACGCAAAAAAAAATCAAGAATTAACAATGCACAGAAGGATTGCTGGGGATTGCTTTCAGCTAGGGAAAGAGTGGATGGTGAAGTGTCTGTCCTTCTCATTGACATTTCCAGTTGCTCTGCATGGCTTCTACTAAGGAAACATTTTTATTTTCTCCTTTTGCCTCACACAGTGGATCCTTTCTAAGCTGGAAGAAGTGAGAGAGAATCAGCCAAAACTGTAGTCACTGAAGACAACAAGATATGAAGAACATTGAATCAACATGTTACCTTTAATTCCTCTTTGTCATGCAGAACTACTTGAACTGTAAATATCAAAACAAAAAAAAGGAGGAAAAGAGGATTTGTGAAACTTTATTATTGTTGCACCAGTCTTCTGATATATCACTGTTGAATCACTGTCACAAAAATAGTTACCGTTAAAAAAAGAAGTATTCAAAAAAACCAAATCTGTCTACTTTTGACATCCTGGATTTTCTGCTTATGAATTCCAGATTTCACTTTTTGAAAATACATACTCAGTATAAACTGAGTATGTTTTACCTCCAATTACATTTGATACTGAAATTGAGCTCTGGAATAATTCTTATGGTATTATGCAGAGCAGATGTTTGATTTAAATCCAAAAATAATTTGAAAACCAGTATTTAATTTCTGTCTTCAGTTTTCGTATCTTTTGAGACATAATGCTGTGCTGAAATTCCAATTTCTTCATCTGGGAAAATGTGAACTTAACTCAGCACTAGTCTGAAACTCCAGTTCTAAGAAGGATACTGCTGATTGGAAAAGTCTAATTTATGTCTATAAATGACAAGGGGGCTGCTTGGTTAACAAATATCTCTTTGTAAATGAATAGAATGTGTTATGATGAATTTACAACACAACACAATTTTTAGTATGAACTTTTTTATAGTCTACTCAAGGCAATATTCAAAGAAAATCTGTCAGTTTACAAAATATTGTATGGAAAATTAATCCCTACCTGTACCAGGAATGTGAATGAAACGCTATTACTCTAAATTAATGTTATCAACAGATTTGCAACTTAGTGAGGAAGGCAGAGATTTAAGGACACTGTTGAATATCAAAAAAAAATCCCCTGGATTATGCAGTATTGTGTGCTAAACAAACTAAAATGCCTAATGGCAAAAACTCACTCAAATTTATGTTAATAATAGATACCGTATTGCACAGTTGTTTTTATCAGCTTCCCCAATAAAACTTTCTCAGATTCATTTCCAAAAAATCAGAATTTCATTAGGGAGAGCTGAAGGTGTGAGATACTTCTTGCAAGCTGTTGCATTATTATGAAATCTAAAATGAATGTCATGCTAAATTGCAACTGTATTTTTTTAATTTTCTTGTCCTGTTTCTGCTGTTGAGTATTTATTATCCATGACATTTATTATTTGATATTTTAATGTAAATTGCATCTAAAGATCAGTGAGTTTCAAACTATGGCAATGACTCTGTTCCTCCACTGTTTTGTAACAGGTCTGTAACTCAGGTTATAATCATGCCAAAACAACAGAATACTTTGCCTTAGATGAGCTGTCTCCTTAACTGCACTGAGTGCCACTCTGCATTGGTTTTTGCTTGCTTTTAAGCTGTCACTTCTACCTTGGACCTGATAGTTGCATCTACAGCCTCATCATGACCTGATTCCTGAATACTCCATCAGTTGCCTCCTACTCTCTCCTTCTATCCCCAGTATCATTTGTACAGATGCTGCAACTAATACGTCTGTTTGCAAGTATTTTGCACATTCCCATTTGTGCGACTCTTCAGTTCACTATATATTTTCTGCTCACAGAGCCTTTGTTTTCACGATTTGATCATCTGCAATTATTTCTTTTATTTTGCCAACAAACTCCTGATTCTTGAATCTTGTCAAGTGCTCTTCAGTAATGCTTAATCAATGTAACCGTTAATGATGAAGGAGTTGTTAATGGCAGCACAGTGCTGTGTTTCAACTGCTTTGAAAAAATAACAATTATCTTAGATTTGCCATTTTGCTATAAACTGTTTTGATGTGTGCTAACTAAACGCCTTAACATAAGAACTAAAAGCATCTCAAAGTGTCCTGATTCCATCAGGATTCAGAATGTTAAAAAATTAGCATAAGACTTACCCACCACCCCGTTCTTGCAGCTTGTAATCAGAACATGATTTTCTGGAGATCATTTTCCAATCAATAAATCTTTCCTAAGCAATAAAGGATCTTTTCCCTTTCTTTACCTCTTCCTCTCTCTCCATAAAGTTCTGCATGAATTTTGTTATTCTCAATAGAAAACTTTTGTTCTTCCTATTTTTTTTTATTTTTGTAGATACTGCATTTACTTCCCTTAATAAAAATGGAATTTAAAATACAGACAATATTGAACTTGGCTGATTATAAACCAGCTAGGAGAGAGGAGAAAGGTATTCAGTCACGCCATTGTGTCGTTTACAGGATTACTGCAGATTTAGGTATCTGTTCTGCTGCACCTCATTCCATATTTCAATATATACATTTTTCAACAAGAAAGTAGAATTTTATATGTAATATTAGTTTTTATTAATAATTTATATGCAATTAACTGGGGGATCATAATAAAAATTAAAATACAGACATCTAGGTCTGTACACTGTAGTACTTAAATGTATACCATGGCCTTTATTGAAAAATATTTTCTAGATGACTGTTAGCTAGATTTACTTATTTTGAGTCATGTACCTTCTTTGTCATAGTTGCAGTTGTTACAATTAGCTCTAAGAAAGTAAAGAATATAATATATATTAAAAAAAAGATGGTGACCAGTAGTTCTACTGGATCCAGATTGATGAGCTATGAAAAGTGCTGTAAAATATGCCAGACACATTACCAAAACATCTGTAAGTAAAATTGTTTGCATCTCTTTCCGCTCAACTGCATGGTCACTTGCATGGCTTTGCATTTTTTTCTCAGGACTTTTCCTGATTAGACAAACTGAATTTTATTGGTACATAATTAAACTTGATTCTTTACGTAGTGCATTAATTGCATGTTTCACTTGATCTTACTGTTAATCAATGTTACCATTACACAGAATTTTCAGGTAGAAAATAACAGGGCCAAATCCTGTTTCTGAATACACAAGGTACAGCCTCTGCTGTGGGAATCTTAGAGCAGAATTCAAAATTTAGTCATTACTTCTGGTTTATTATAAGGACAGACTCAATTGTCCTTATAATAACTGGACTTAAAAGTTGAAGTTAGCATATAATATTGTTTTAATGTGGTTTTTTTTCCTCTAGTTGCATTGAAAATCACAGATGATGCCACATGGGTCACCAGGTTCCTTTGAAATCTGTTTAGAAATACAAGTTCTGTAAATATGGAATAATTTATTATCGTGCTACTTCACAAAATACAGTCCTCAAAAAATCTGTTAGGTCTTTTGTTCAACGTATTTTTAACTATGTATCTGTAAATAACAAATTAAATGCCACTCAATAGTCAATACAATATTCGTATTACTGTGTAATTGTAATTAAAATTTAATACTTACAGCATAGTTCTTGAATTTGAACTAAAATGTGCAAGTTGCTTAAGTCTAAAATGTAATATGATTTCAATAAATAAGTTGCATATCTTCACAGGATTTATAAATCTTGTGGCTTGTTTGTAAATATCTCCACCCAGTGCCATATGATGTCAACACTGGTATAACTTGTTCTGAGTTTTATATATTTCCTGACACCTTTTGAGTTTTATGTATTTTCTTATATATTAGCTTCTACACTCAGTGAAATATACCACAAAAGAAATCAGAAGCTTTTTGTTTTCATATCTTCATGATCCTTCCACATTTGAATTCCTGATAAAAGATACTTAAAAAGTGCAGTACTTGGAATCAGGTAAGTATTTTGCAAGGCGAGAGGCTGCAGTGTTTCTGCAGCACATCGCACAGTTTCACAGAATTTTAGATGAAATTCTGCCAGGTGATCTCTTCTCCATGTGAACTGATAAACCCTTAGTGCAGATAAAGGAAGAACTAATAAAGCATCCAATATCAGTGGAGGGTTCCTCTCCCAGGGGCCAAGCCTTATACATCTCTAAGAGTCCATTCCAGATAAGTTGGGTTTTTTCCTTTTTTTTTTTTTTTTTTTCCCTGTGTTCGTTTTGGCTGCAGATTATTAGGGTTTTTTTCTCTTTGCACAAAACTGTGGGGATCAGCCACAGCACAAAACTCCCTTGGCAGGTGGAGCGCGTTGAGGTTGGTGACAGTGTGTGTCGTAGCTCCAGAGCCCCGGGCCGCTCCGTCGGCTCGTGCTGCGCTGCTGAGCTCCGCGTGCACACAGCGTCGCGCCGCCCCGCTCTGCAGGGACTCGGGCACTCGGGGCCGTAAGATCCTGCTGCCTCCTCGTAACTCCAGCTGCTGTTCAGGAGGGCTTTGGGGTTCTGCCTGCAGCTTAGATGTGATACTGTGAGCCGACAGGGTGAAGGGGGTGTCCTTGGCACTATGGAGACCTCGTTCAACACTGGAACGCACGTCTTTGATTTGCCTTTTAATGTCCATCCTCCAACTCTCAGGGAAATCATCAGCATGCATTTCAGAAAAGAGTTTTGGAATGTGGGGAACTGTAGCAAATCCTGCTAATGGGAATTGTTTGTTTGAGGATGTTTTAGATATGGTGCAAAATCTTAGTTTATCAATATTAGTTTTTCATGTGTATACAATACTTGTCTCATAAAGTAGATTAGTATTTTACAAAGAATACTTACACCTTCATATAGAAAACACACTAATCATCTTTGCCTGAAAAGCCTGTTGTCACGGTTGTTTATGCCATTCTTGAATGCCATATTCCTTTTCTGTCCAAAATTGAACATAGTGGTCAATAACTGACACATTTTCCTGTTTAAAACTCTACTACATGCTCAAGTTTTGACTATTAATATTCTTATTGGTGGATTAATTTGGAATTATTTGGTCAGAATAAGCAAGTGTGTGTATATTATTAAAATTATATTAATAATATATTAACTTTTGTAAGATAAACCTAGATATCTAAAATTCTACTTACAGGAGATTTTTATAAGAGGTTTTGAAGGTTGTTTTTATGACAAATCAGGAATAAGAATTTCTAATATTCTTTTTAATACTTTTGAAGGGAGATGCCTGAATGTTAGAACAGACATGATATGACAAGACACTGGAATCCAAGAAGGAATTTTCCTGTTTTTGTTTTTGCTGGTTCTTGTCCACATTTTTACTTTTGTGGGTTTTGCTTTCTCCTTAGATCAGGCAAATTGAGAAACACCTTTCCCTAACTATTGATTTGATGTTCCTAGAGAGGTGTGAAAGAAATTATTCTAGTCATATTGACAGGGACAGTAAAATGGTGGCAACCTTACCTTTTGCAAAGCTAGACTCAAAATTTATGTTTGCAATGTGCTTTTTTAGATGGACAGCAAATGTTGATTTTAGATGTCAAACAGTTAAACTTTTAGTATGTTTTCCTCCCTAATCCCTACAGGGCTTCAAACTGGGCTCCAGAGTTTTCGCATGTCTGGCATGTTTTCTTCCAGTTTTCTTCCATCAAATGGGCTGTTCTATAATTTTTTTCTGTCTTGTTTCTTACGTACTTGGAGGTTCTGAAGTAATGCAAAGACGTCATGGCAACTTTTTTTTAAAGAAATATTGTTTAGTTTGGGACTGCACAACTGAACATGAATTTGATTCAAATGATGGCAACTCCTCAGGAGTGACTTATGGATGTAAAACATACAAGCACAGATTTGTTATTTTATTCTGAGCTTCCTCTTACTCTTCTTTGGTATTCCGTAGTTCAACAAATGTGACTGTACCCTGTAACTTTTTCCAGGGCATGCTGCACTACTGCACTGTTGCCTCAGTGTTTATTATTGCCATTTAGTCCTATCAGAAAAAAAAAAAAAAAAAGAAAAAAAAAGAAGAAGGAAAGCCTAGGTAAGTGTTACTCTTTGAAAGAAGAGCTTTAAAGGAATTTATGAACAGTTTTCTAAGGCTTGTTCCAACCCTAAAAAACTTACACATTGAATGGTAAACGTTTTCTTAAGAACCAGAAGGAGCTGCAGCCATGCTGTGCTTTTTCTGTACTGCTGTAGAAAAAGGATCAGGCTGCTTAATTGGTTAATCATTTAATCTTTTTTATGGACAGTGAAAGGTCAGATGTTACTTTTCACAGGACTGAGCTGTCTACCTGGATAAATGTACACAGATGCATTACACATTGACAGTCACTGTAACTTGAGGACTTCAGGGTTTTTTTTTTTTGTGCTGTTCAGAAATTGTTTTATGCTGATATTAAAAACCTTTACTATTTTAATAATTCTGCTTGGGAGAAAAAAAGTATTTTAGTATATTTATATGCAACAGAATCTTACCATGTTTGGGGGACTGAATGAATGTGGAAAAAAACCCTGTTCCACTAAAACACTCTCTGACACTAGTGCTGCTCACTTAGTTGAACAAGTGCTGGTAACTTCCACTTTTTACATGTAAAAAACGTTTGCAAGTCTGCAGGTCTGAAAATCTTTGATGGTGAGCAACAAGTGACTGAAGTGATGGCATGAGTAATGGAAGTTTGTATCTGAGATCTGATAATGTTGGAAATTTTAGAGGTTTTGCCACTATTTAATTTCTGCCAAACGCCCTGTGAAACTCAGTGACAGGACACTGAAAAGCACAGAAGGGGAGTTCCTGTGCTCACACGGAGCAACTCAGAGCCCTGTTTATGATCACCCGCAGCTTTTGCGGATGACCTGTTCTTCCCATGGCAGTGAACACTCAGAAGGTTTAAACACCTTGCTGGTAATAGACAAACTTTTCCCCATAAGAAAAGAGAGAAGTATTATTGTTTACCTGCAAAGATCTTAGTATGTCATTCTGTTAACAGGGGAAGATATTTTATTAGTGTCAGGCACTTGAACAAGAAGGCAAAATTGAAAGGGAATCATCAATAACTTTCTGTAACGTCTGCAAAAAATATAATGTTTTTGGCATAGCAGCTGTATGGAGAGATGCTGCTAAAAAGTGCAGCATATTTACTCAAGTGTTTCAGCTGCATTACTCAGAATATTTTAAACAAAATGGCACAAACTTGTCATTTGTAAAGCATCATTTGCTAAAATTTTATAAGCTATGATTATAAATGATAAGTGAAAAAAAAAGACAGCAATGCAGTTATATACATTATTTTAAATATACTTAATTCCAAAAGATGTAAAAAACAAACAAACAAACAAACAAACCCAAACACAGCCAAAATTAGTATGGGAATATGAAATGAGTGGGAATATGAATAGGAAATATGAAAATAGCTGAAAGAATAGTAAACTTTGAAACTCATTACTTCTTTAGGAAATATATCCCCCACTTACATTTCTGTAAATAGTATTTTAAAAGACATTTCTTTGTATCAATGCAAGCTATACTATGAGTAAATTGCACTCTGTGGATGCAAACATTTCTTTTAAACCAGGTTGAACTCCCTCAGGTTTATTTGCAGGATCGTGTCCTTGACAGCAGCAAAGACAAAGCGAATATTCTCTGTGTCTGTGGCACAAGTGAAGTGGGAGTAGATTACTTTCTCCTTGTCTGGATTCTGATCCTGATACAGCTTCAAAATGAAGTCTCTGGCAGCTTTGACATCTTGTTTAGGTCCTAGTCAAAAAGCACAATTAGTATTTTTGAACATTTAAAAGATGTGCATCAGGACAGAAGCATGGCAGTATGTGAATAGGTTGATTCCCTAAAGAATAATTATAAAGCCGCACTCCCTGTTGGCATTTTCTCATTAATGTATTAATGGGGGTACAAATTCTGCTTTCTAATATCTAAGGAATGTACCTGTTCATATTATAACAATATCTCATACATATCTCAAAGTATACAGCATATTTTTATAATTTGTTGGAGTATATAAAAAGTGAAAGTAAATTGTTCTTTGAATCCTTTGCATTATAGGTATTTTCTTTGGCTAAAACATGTATCTGATTTACCTCTCTAGCATGATATGTATCTTGTAGTACAAAGCACTGCTTTGTGTAGTACAAAACACTGTTAAAGTAATTGGTGATTATTTGTCTCATTCTTTTGACACTGTAGTATCAGTGACATTTGCTCAGGAAAGTCATTTAGGCTGCTTTTCAGTGTTGTACATACATATATTATATACAGACCCACAATGTATAACTATAGTATGGATTTTTACCATAAAAAGAATTGGATTAATAAACATGTTACCCAGGTCTCCGTCTTAAGATTGAAGTTGATTAGGTGGAAAAGATGCTGCCCATCTCTTAGTGATATTTGAAATGTAGCATGCTCACTCATTCAAAAAAGAAAAGAATGTATTATGTACACTGGATATGACATCAGACTAAATGAAAATGCATTTGCCATTCTAATGCTAACAGAATGGCTGTGTTCTGTGTTAAGACCCTGTGTAAAAAATATTTATATATATATGCTAATTAGAATGCAGCAACTTAAGTTTTTATCTAAAAGGATTGCGAAGAGCAGATACCAAGTATTTGAGATAATTCCATTTTCCTTGCCCAATCTAATGAGGAAAAATTGATTTGATAAATGCTTACCTGTATATTCTGGAAAGTAACTAATTAGATGTGAATACATGATTTTCTCTTCTAGAAGATCTTTTTTGTTCAAAAACAAAATGACTGAAGAATTCAGAAACCAGGGGTATGTGATGATAGTTTTAAATAAGGCTTTGCTTTCTTCCATTCGATTCTACAAGCACAAAAATGAGTCTGAAGTTACACTCTAAAGAGTAAATCACATTAACCACAGATCATGAAGGTTTCCTTAGAAGCTTGTTTAGTATTACTTTTAGTACACAGTTGCAATACACTGGCTTGCCTGCTACTCTTGGTGTTTTCTGCCCCATCACTCACCGAGTTTTGCATCATAACTGAATAACATGATGATGCATGAAATTCAAGGTAAGCCTCAGCAGCAGAAATTATCTGAATTCCTATATGGATTAGTGAGAAGCCGTGAACTGGCTTCACTGTAAGAACACTTCACAGGGTATACTAGGTCCAATATCTGGTATTAGCATATTCAAACATAACTAAAGGACAAGAAAATATCTACTTATCTATTGGTAAATATATATATTGGTAATAAAGTTTGGTCATGCTGTCCCTTTTGAGAGAGCTAGCTAAAGAACAAAAAATTCGGACATTACTGTTAGAAATGTCTGGACAAAAACTTGTGATGACAGTATTTATCTTAGGTAAATACCTCTTAATTTCTAATGTAAAAAATGGCAAGATTTCTAAGACCTGTGGAAGCAAAACCAAAATTACTTACAGTAACCCAAGTTGTTTTTGCATTACAAGGAAAAAGCATATTTTGAAGATGTTCTATCACTTCAGCAAGTGAATCAACTTGAAAAAACAAGTAGCACCTACAGTATTAGGGTATGCTTTTCATGGTTCAAACAGAGCTTGGGGCTTGGGCATCTTAGATTTTCAAAGGTTTAAAGAGATGAGGAGGAATGTTTGAACATCCTCATACCTCAGGATGTAAAGCAGTCTCTACCAAAAAGTAATGTAATTCCATCAATGTGTTTTTCTCTGTTTGGCTACTTTTGTTTCCTTGCAGCCACTGCTAAAATATCTGCTACTGGTAATGCCAGCAGTCCAAAACAGATGGAGAACTCTTACATTTTTAAATCTTGGGCAGGAACTAGAGTTTTAAGTTACTGTACTTCAGTTCTCTTGAATTAGTGCATGTATGTTAATTATGACACTTTAAGGACTCGTGTGCATTCCAGGTGGAATAAAATGGACCTCAGAACTAGATAAATGGGACAATACACTAAAGGTGCTAAACATTCAAAAGAATTTAGAGATTTTGGGGAATGTGTCAGTTGAAACTGCAATGATTCAGTAAGTTTGATACACAAAGAGAAGAGGTTGTTAACTAATACTGCAGTATTACAGAACTTCTCTTTGGTTTGTGTACAGCATGTATCAACATGACAAAAATAATCTAGGATAGGAGTGTGGTATGCTGATTTATATCTGGTGTTTTCTGGAAATTGATTTAAAAAGAAAGAAAAAAAATGAGTTGCTTAATGTAGTTCTAGTGTTTTTTTCTAAGTGAGTTTGCGAAATACATGTGACTGCTGTTTTTCTTACAAAAGCATGCATCTTTTTGCTTTACCAAATTTAGATACATCAGCTCCTTACCTCATTGTCACACTCTGCCAAGACTTGATCATATTCACTTAATGCAACTAAGAAAATGATGGAAGTAACACTTTCAAAACAGTGAATCCACTTCCTCCTTTCAGATCTTTGGCCACCTACATCCACCATCCTGTTAAAAGAGAAATACCGTTCACATTTTAATTGTTTTCATAAGATGCTTTAAATATAGCAAAACACCCTCTAACAGCTTGCCTATAAGATATATGAACCATGAAGAATATATCTTTATATGTAAACTTGATTCACTGTCACAACTTCCACTGTAGTTTAGTGTACATACATGACACATGTATGCCTTCTTGATACACAATTATGCTGATTCTTTAAGTGTTGCTGTGAGTTTTACAAAGGCAGTGTGTTCAGTTTGGTACCCCAAGTACTTCAAAATTAAAAATATGCACAAAAATCACCTGTGCTGTCACATATACATGTATCACATAACATCACTACTCTAAAAACACTCAAAATAGTCACAATTACAGTAAATGTCCAGAAAAAGAAGAAAACTGACAGTTTTGCTGCTTTGATAACGTGTGTTTAACTGCAGACAATGTCATTACAAGAATGGGTAGTTTTGTGGAAGAACATGTATTCTTCAAGGGCATACCAAAAGTAAGAAGGCCAGCTGTTATAGTAGTTTACTCAGTACCAGATAAGATACTTTTAAGTGGTTTTATATGACTTTCTGCTTTTTTTTTCACTTCAGTAGAATTTTGTGTTCCTCTCAGTTCCACTAAATATCAGGTCTTTATGCATTTTATGCTTTTTCTTTTCTTACCCTCCTACTTCTCATTTTTCTGTCTCTCCCTCTTTCCTTGCCTAACTGTAAGTAAGTTGTCAGTTTAAGGGAGGGACTTATCAGATCTGTAAGGCCTAAGGTGTGCAGCAGAAACTGTTGGCTCAAAACTAAATTAAATTATTTTCTTGTACTGGAACTCAGGTATTTCAAATACCTGCCCTCTGAACTCCTGTAATCGCCTTTTTAATTAATCTAACAAACAGCTCAAAGTATGTAGTGCTTGGAATACTTGGAAAGATTTCTGTTTTACAATTTCAGTGAATCCCAGAAGGAAACTTTTGAAACACCTGGAAATTACTGTATTAAAATTACAGGCTGACAACACATACAAAAAAGTTTTCAAAGTCTTACAACTGAGGTTCCAACAAGTGCTTTTGTAATAAAACTGTATTTGAAGTCATTCAATGCTCAGTCTTACCTAAATATAATATTTTCTAAATCAAAAGGATACTCGATAATTCCTGTAGTTGGCACTCTGACTCTAAGGACATCTTGCTGAGTTGGCACAAATGAGGGCATAGCAATACGATCAATGTCAGTAAGATAACTGAAAAGTTAAATATATAACAGAAACAAAATTATTAAGTCATAAATTAGCCATACAGCTTTAAATACAAACCACCACCTATCATGAGCCTCTCTAGTGCTCTCACGGAAGTAGCTGGATGGGAATCCAGTTGTGCATGGCCTAGAGTAATTGCTGCTGGCATAAAAGAGCACAGAACCTTTACTGAGACTGCTGTTTGTTCCAGCCTGGCTAAAAACCATCAGAAGAGATGCTGCTTGAATATGATGTAGACAAACTAGGCCCTATGTAAAATGATGAAATTTACTTTTGTAAATGCTCTATTGCTCTATTACCCCAAAATAAGCAGTGGAGTTGAGATCTTAATAAAAATATATAAATCTTAATCCTTTCTATAATATTTACCTAAAGAACTATCCTCTATAATTTAATTTGTCAACTAATAGCACACAAAAATGTGAAAGTTTGTTGGATAGGATTCAGAAAAAGTAATTAATGGAAAGCATTGCAAATGTGGATGCTTCAACTTTAAACATTTTTACATAAAATGCAATGTATTTAGCTTTTCCTCCAGTCACAGAGTCATTCCTCATTTCGCCTTATCAGTTCTGCTTGTGCTTTTCAGAGCTGGAATTAAGATCTAGGCTAACAGAATTTTGGCTAAGCAGAAGAGCAGTGTATGCTGGCAAGTCGGATCTGCAATCTCCCCTCTCACCACTAGACGGCAACAGTGGATCAATCCAAAGTGTAAAAATATGCTCCAAATCCTAACTGGAGAGGTAGCAGAAACTTTGTTTTATGTAAGCAAAACAAAAGTGGGAGATCATCAGTGTATTCTGCTCTTGCTGCCCAATCATCTCTCAGATTTGGGAGTAAAAACCAAAAATATGTAAATAAATGTACCGCTTATCCATTCTGCCAAAATTTCTCTTACAAATAAGACAATTTCTTCTCTATGACAATTTAGTGAATTGTTATTTATACCTCAATTGTAACTAACAGTAAAAGGAAGATGCATGAAAAATTTAAAATAGAGTTTAATTCCAATTGTGGCTGATTTCTCAGAAACTGAGGCTAGAATAGATGACTAAGTGGCATCCATCTTTTCCAAGACAGGATTAGCTAGAAACAGAACAGATAAACATTTGTCAAGAATGAATAGACTGAAGACCCAGGAACTGGGTCTGTTAATCTGAATCTTCCTACATATTCCTAATCTAAATATTCCTAGCTGAAATTTAAACTTGTTACTTGTAACTTGTCTTTTGCAGACATAGCAAAGTAAATTTGTTATCTCAAGCATTTTTTTTTCACAGTTGAAATTCAGGGAAAGCTGGAGTAGCAGCACATCTTCATTCTTATTTATATCCTGAGCTTTTCACGTAACTATGAACTGTCTGACCTGCCTGCTTGTTGTCAATGTATTTTGTACAGCTGTTCTTCATGATTTTCCCCACAGGAGAATTAGTTATGTACCAGCTGTGTTGACTTCAGAACTGGGAGTGCTAATAGTTTCAGTATGTCCAGAAAGCCAAAAATTATTAAAACTATTTTGTTTATCTGAGGCCAAAAGAGGTATCGATAATAAAATTTGAGCATGCCTATCTCTTCATTAACTTTTGTAAAGTCTGAATTAATCTGACAATTATGCAGTGCACTTACTACTTTGCAGAGTCTGAGAGCTGGTATTCCCTCCGTCTGTCATAACACTCTTGAATTCCTGGGTCTTCCCAGAGCTTCTTGATTGCTTCAACTTGTTTTCTTTCCAGCACTGTCACTTTATCCACTTCTACTTCTCTGATCATCTGAGCATTATCCTAATCAATTAAATGATTACAATACTGAGAAAAAGATTTGCTAACAACATACAAAACACACTCTCTTTATTATAAGAACTTCCACATATATGATTAAACATGAAAAAAGAAACCTAGGAGAAAAAGGAACATAAATGATTATAAACTTTGAATGTATCTGATTTCAAGTCAAATGATACTGAGTACTTTAGTCTTGCTTACTGATATCTGCTGTATTTTTTTTTCTGCAAGTGGAGCTCTGTGAAGAATGACCATTTTAAAATTTGTTATATTTTATTCCCAATTCATAACAGTAGTATTTTTTTCTAAATGTGTTACAACTCCTTTAACTTCTGGCTGGTTTTGAAACAAAGTTTGTGCAAACAAGCACCATGAGAGAATCAATTTTATGCAAGGTATCATCTGCTTAACACTTATCTCATTGAGATACAGTCATGGGGCTCTCTGGAAATAAATAATTTTCTTAGCTGGGCATACACTGACATTTAAGAATACCTTTTGAATTCTGGAAAGGTATTGCTACAAAATGCATTTAATTTTGAATTACATTAACTTAGTGTTTGGAATATAACAGATTGGTTACTATGAACTTAGTTTGCTTATCCTACTCTTTTTTATTTATTTGCTGATGCTACATTACTAGATATCATCCTGTTTCAAACTTAGATCTTCTTTAAATGCCAGGGAAGGTTTCTTCACTCCTTTGATTTTAGCTTGAGAAGCAACAAATAGTAAGGCTGAATATAGATCTGTTTTGGACCTGAGTTCTTCATCAGAAAAATCTGCATACTGGTAGACCTGTTTATCTACTAGCTCAAAATGAGATAGACATCAGATAGAAAGCTGGACTCTTAATGACTCTCTATCCTCACTGACTGTGCAGAACCACAAAACTATGCAAAACAGAGCCATATATCTCAAAAGCAATTTCTCCGGTTCAAATTCATTTTAAATATTGTAGATCTGTAAAATGTTCTGAAAATTCTTTTCTCTTGAGTTTTCACATTAAAATTTACCATAACTGTTGTAATGTCTAGCAAATTTTTCCCTGATTAGAACTATCACTTATCTTAGAGCTATTCTATTTCGCAAAAATTAGAAGATCTATGCATACAATAAAAAAACTAAAAATTTTTAACATAACCATTGTAACTGCAGTGTGAACAGTTAATCAACTTGAAGTAGTTTAAAACACAATATACTAAAATAAAATACTTGTTAGGATTTCTTTCTGCTCTTTCTGCTCCTTTACAGATATTTGGTAATCTGTAATAATTTTTACCTTAAACAGTGTAACTATGTATGCAAAACAGGCAATATCATGGATTGGACAGAATATAGAATAAAACAGAATTTTGCTATTACATGAAATACTCAGGACTGATATGGAACAACAGGGGAGGAGCTCAAACTGTGATTGGCATCTTACTGAGGTGCTCTGTATAAGCCAAGTTGTTACAAACCTGGCCTCCTCGCAATTGCTAGTGCCCATGTTTCCAGACTAACCTGGTGAAGTGCAACTGCACGATAGCAGTGATTGTACACAGCACAAGTAACTCTTCCTTCAGTTTGTTCCACTCACAGAACAGATATTCTTCTCTAGAGAGTTTTATGAAAAAGTTTCACTTGGTGTGATTTTCAACAGCTAGTAGTAAGAGAAGACTGCAGAAAACCATTTAAAATGACGATGTCTTTAGGAGAAATAAAAGACTAACGTCGTGTATTGTTGTGTTAGCTTACAGCAGAGAAATGCCCAACTAGTCACCTAAGAGGTTTGCAGTTTTTTTTTTAACCTAAACTATGTTGTGTTCATATATTTACATTGTAATTATTCAACGTTTTGAAGATTTCAACAAAGACTTCTCAATTTTTTAATAATGGATTTTTTTTGCACATATAAATGAAAACCTGATAAAACAATGTCATATTGGATTTTTTTTCAAAATTTTTTTCTTGTTAACTTTAAAATGAAAGCCATCTGGAAGACAAGGGAGAAGTCATCAACTTGTTTCATGGAGGAATTGCTCCTTGACCTTTCCATCAAAAAAAGCATTAAACTGGGGCTTCATTGCATATGTAAAATTTGCATGTGCCTAAGACGCCTTAACATAGTTGTATCTGCAAAGCCAACTCTTCCATAACTTCCTTACGAAAAGAAATATTTCATGATTGTCTGTATCTGCAAACCTCAGCTACCTCACTGGTTGCCAGTAAAAAAGAAATCCTTCTTGGGAAAAGTAGTTTCAGTTAATTTTTCATTTCAAAGCTTTTAATACATAGAGATCAAATTTGGCAACCACTCCCTCTTTTGTAAAAAAAAAAGTTCAAAAAAGTTCTTTGGAACAAATCTGCTGAAAAATTTCCTAAAATTTTCCTAAAATCACTACATGATTTTAGCCTCATTCTATTGGCATGCATTTTTCATCCTCAGTAAACATACCCATTTGTATTAAAACCTACTCTGGTAGGGACTGTGAGCAGATAACATGACACAAAAGCTATATAAAACTTGAGTTTCCTTTAAAAACAGTAATGAGTAATCTTAGGAGACAATGTGCTGTAATCCAGGCAGGAGCATTCCTTATAAGTAATAATCACAGCCATGCATGTTACGTCAGCCTCTGACTAGTGTAATGCTTGAAACAAGTGATTTTTCTACACAATTATGCTAAATGGAATTGTGTAGTTGGTTGTACATCTAGTTTTAAGTAACTTTGACTGCCAAACATTTATATTATTGTACTTTATTTTCAGATACTACTGAAGTCAAAGTCAACGTTTGTTGCAACTGAAAATTTGCAAGCCCTAACAAAATTAAATAAACCCTAAAAATCCTTTAAATGCATCTCTTTCCGTGAAAAATGAGAAAGTTAATTAGGATTTTTTTTTTATTCTTTCATCTACTGGACTGAAGGATTTTTGATGATCTTTGTTGTCACCGGTTACAGCACTTCAAATCTGATAAAATATATCACTTTTTTCCCTCTGATTAAGCCTGTAAAAGATAATGGAATCGAGCTATGTTACACAAGGCTTAGGCGGTTTGTATTACTCTTTGACAGAATCCCATGACAAGGAGTTCTAGAAAAGAGTTATTAAATCTTTTCAACACTTAATAATAATCTAGGTTTACATTTCAACAAGTGTATTTTGATATTGCCAGCAAGATACCATGAAAATAGTTTAAATGTCATGAAACTTCATAATTGGATTTTGGCAGGAAGAAATCCTGAGTGTTTCAACTGGACAGAGTCATACTTTAAAACTTTCCACTGCAAATTTAAGTGCACTAGAAATTTGTTTCTTATGTCTCTCAAAGCATGAATAGAAGATGATGGTATTCTCACCTACCACTAAGAAGTCAGACCAAGAACTATTGTGAAAACACATAGTATTGGAA
This sequence comes from Crypturellus undulatus, assembly GCA_013389825.1. Classification (NCBI taxonomy): domain Eukaryota; kingdom Metazoa; phylum Chordata; class Aves; order Tinamiformes; family Tinamidae; genus Crypturellus; species Crypturellus undulatus. The sequence continues at coordinate 220,324 of VWPW01012027.1, read as the reverse complement.
TATGGAAGCAAAGTGCTTCAGCGAGCGAACAAAACAAAAAATATCTACAATCATTACAGATCAAACCAAGGAACAACGGGGGAGAAATGCAAACCAGTACAAACACATGTTAACAATGATGTCAGTTACTGGCGGATTTTTAAAAATGGAATACAAGCAGGAAATCAATTGCAGAATTCACTCAATTAAAATATGAATAGCATATTATCGTCTCTTTAAACATGGTAAGAACATTAAAATTGCTGAAGATTTTCATTCAAAAGTCCTACTGTGAAGCTACCTTACTTCAGAGTGATTTTTCTTTTTAGCAGACCTCTGCTTTTAGATGGTATGGTTCAGCTAGAGAGAAAGAAGACAGGTAATAAAACAAAGCTAGATAACTTATTTTGAAAAGAACAGAGTATAAGAACATATTAGTTCTATTAAAAAGACTTCTGTGATCCAAAAGAAAATGGCTCATGTATGACAAAAGTATGGAAAAACTACTTGGCAAATATATTCGAAGTATGTATCTAAGCTACTTATAATATTAAAAATCTATTAGCCTTTTCAAAATCTATTATACTGGCCTACAGTAGAAATCAAATTTAATCCTACTATTAAAGGCTGAAAATATGCCATGAGAGATACTCTAGCACTCAGTCATCAATTTATCTAATCATGCAAGCCTGCTATCTTTCTATCTCAGCTTCTATTTTTGTAGCAATTGCTTGGACAAACACATTGTAAGACTTGTAAGATTGGCTACACAATGACCTATGATTGTTTTATCTAATCAAGTGCAAGAGGAACTAAGCAGGAAAAAAATAGCTTAAAACTATGATGAAGATGAAGCTAAAAGAAATGGCTGCGCTGTTACATAAAATGTATGACCATCAGAGGGAAAAGATAGAAGGTAAATACTCTCAGATAAGCCTACATTAGTGTTTCAGTTTTCAAGTGAAAGAACACTCTGAAAGGGGAAAATTAAGAGAGATGAAAAGATCAGGGGACTTTAAGACTCAGACATTTAGAGCTGGGACATTATGTTCTTAACTAAGTCTTGCATATTTTGCACTTTCTCATTTTTCAGCTTTATCAGTGCATTGCTTTATGCATACGAAAAAGCACCTTGCCATAGCATGGATACCTGGATAAGATCTGTAAACAACTGAGGACTACATTTTTGCATATTAAAAACTGGTATCATCTTGGTCCTGTTCCAACCAAAAACTGTTTATCTTGAAGTCTTGATTACATCTTCCCTCCTGAGCCTGGTCTGCACTTAGGGCTGCAGTAACCAGCCCATCTCATTCTTTGCACAGGGTTAACACAGCATTTGAAGTCTTACTTCCTTCGTGCTCCAAATACTGCATAAAGGGTTTCCTAACACTTTCTACATCCGAGTCCTTACTCTGTCATCTCCCAGCCATGCTAGCAGTGGCAACATCAGAAAACTGCACTAGCTAGCACTGAGCAGAGCCAATACCGAGTAACACATAGTAAAAGTACCAGCACTGCCTATAGTGTAGTTAGCAATGGGAAATTTGGGGGAGACATTTGGAAACAAGCCAGATTTATAAAACATAATAGATGATCAAATGGATGATCTTTGAAAGAGTAAGAAAAACAAATGTTTTCATTTTTGGAAAATTAAATGATTTGCAGTTCACCACTAAGGAGTGTTAGAAATCTGAGGCTTGGAAGTCACATATGAGATACATTTATATTTTAGTCCACATGTATATTTTAATACAGAAAGAACTCATTTGTGTTTGCAGATATAAACTGTAGCATTTACATATATATATGTATGTGTACTTAAACACACAAAAAACGGCAAATATACTAAGTTAAGTTTCTAGAGGGAAGGGAGAGGGAAAAAAAAGAATCAGTTTAACATCTGCAGATACAATCACATAGTGCTTTATATTCTTTCCTAGCTGGCTCATTTTCCTACTCATTAGTAACATAGGCCATTGTTTGGCACACTTCAAAAATATCTGGGTCACAGCTTGATTTAATGATGTCCACTAGAAACGGTGCAGAATGTTTTTATTTTTGCTTTCCTAAGTACCTACTGTCACCAGAGAGAGATAGTTCGAGAGTGAGATGTATACTCTTTCCCTTATTTACTTATCACAGTATGTTTAAAAAGAGGGGAGATATGGTCTTCTCATTATGTCATTATGGCAGTCAGTAAAAGGCATATAATATGTAAGAGAAGCGTTACAACTTTTAACTTTTACACTTTGAGAAACAGATTAGGAGGACAGAGTGCTCCTGTCCTGAAAAATTAAAATGTCTCCTGTTGGGAGTTACGGAATAGGGATAGGACTCCCATAGAAATGAAGGGGGTCCTTTGTATAACCTCAGAATGGAGCACGCGCAGTTGGAGCTTGTACAGGGGGGTCCCGGTACCCCCGGCATGACCCCCAAGCCTGGTGCATGCTCTGTCGGGCCTGCCGGCCTGACAGAGCAGGATCTGGCGCCTTCTAGAAGGTGCTGGAATCCGAGGGGAGGGGGGCGGAGATCCCAAAGGTGGCGGCCAGGAGCGGTCTGCCCTGGCAGGCCGCCCACCCACCAACAGGGGATCGCCAATCAGCAACGGCTCCAACCACCATCTGACCCTCGCTCCTCCCTATTCCCGCCCCTTCTCCTCCCTCTCCCGAAGTTTTAAAAGTTCATGTACTTCCCTCATAAAGCTGTCGCTGACTCGGACTCTTGCAGAGTGCTTTAGAGGCTGGTGGCGAGGACACACCTCGGCGAGCGCCCGCTATTGCAGCGACCCCTGTTCCTGAGGAGCCGCAGGAGAGCAACAGCGGCAGCTGCTGCTCCCCGGCAGCTGACGTTTCCTGAGGGTAAGAGGGAGCTTCGCCCTCTAGGGTGGAGGGAGACCTGATACCCACGTGGCTGTTGGGAAAAGATCACGCAGCCACAGGCACCGCGAAGATTCACCGCAAGAGGCATCGCAGTCACCGGTCGGCCCAGAGGCCCCAACGAATAGCGGGGGTGGGCCGGGGCCAGGGGCCCTCGCAAAGATTAGCTGCGGGAGGCGTCGCGGGGGTGGCCGGGGCCGAGTACATCTGGGCGCGCGTGGCGCGGACCGCGCGTTCCCAAATTTGGTTACCCCGACGTGCTACCACCTTCGTCGCGGGATCACTGTCTCCGGCTCTCCCTTCTGTTAACCCGCTCTCGCTTTTGCAGTGACTCCAGTTTCTGGATTTGCGACATCCAACGAGTCCGGAGATGGGAGGCTGCGCATCCAAAACAAGGGACCTCAGGTTAGGGGGGAATGCCACAGCGGGTGGGGAGCTCGCAACCCCGCATTCCTCCTGCATTAGGCGGTGTAGGGCGTACGCGTGGGGCACCGCAACGCCGAGTGGGGAAGACCGCGGAAGGGACACCGCGAAGATTGCCACAGGAGGCATTGCGGTGGGTTGCGGGCGGTGGGCAAGGGTGGCCAGGATCGCCGTGCCCACTTTGGTTCCCATTCGGTGCCGTTGGTGTTTTACGCCCGAATGCGAGGCGGACCCTTTGCAGTCTGGCCCCACTGCAAAGAGTGGGGTGTGAGAGCCACCCGGGTCGGCATCCGAACCGGGATACTTAATGGGTACTCACCTGTATCTGGGACAGAGCCGATTTATCCATACCGTGTATGGGATTATTGTATTTTATCCCCTTTTCCCCAACTGGGAACTCTGACCGTTCCACCGAGGGCCCTCACGAAGATTCGCCACAGGAGGCATCGTGAGGGTGACCCTAGGGCTCCTCGCGAAGATTCACCGCAGGAGGCATCGTGGGGGGGTGGGGAACGGAGGCCAAAGGCCACCGCGAAGATTCGCTGCAGGAGGCATCGCGGGAATGGCCTGGGGGAAAATTCGCCGGATGAGGCATCGCCGGCCGGGCTGGCGCCAGAGGCCTGGGAGCCTCCCCGACATGGGGAATGAATAGGGGATGGGGTTTTTAATTATTAATTACCTAAGTTATTAAGTATATTTATGTATGTATTATGGTTAGGATTTGTCAACTGTTCCCCGCACCTAACCAAGTTGCTTTATTCCAGTTTGGAAAAACAGGCAGCGGGGGATCTATTGGTGCGTTTCTTGGCGGAGCGTGCCCCCGCGATGAAAGAAAGAAGGATCCGGGACCTCCTGGAGTGGTTAGAGATCGCGGGGCAGTTCCCCGCAGTGGATGGTATTCTAATCCCAGCAGAATGGGAGCGTCTGGGAGAGTATATGGAGCGCCATTCTGGGGGAGGCAGGGTGGCTCGAAGACGGGCGGGCACATTCCGGGGTGTAATAGCTGCCTTACGGGAGCAGCAGACCCGGGATCGGGTTGCGCACGCGGCGTGGGAGCGTCGTCTACGCGAGCTCGACCATCCGGAGCCGCTACACGACGGATCGGGCACCGCGCCATTGTCATCACCGCCGCGTGCCGATCCTGAGGATCCGCCCCGGAAGTCGCTGCCTGGTGCCATACTGTCAAGTCCTCCCCCCGACTACGCTCCCTCCGCATCGTCATCAGCGGACCCTGGAAGCGCTCCAGTTCCGGCTAAGGTCACCCCCATCGACCTCGACGCACCACGTGACCCTCCATCGTCTATCGCGTCGCCTCCGCAGTCGCGTGGCGGCTCGGGGGGCGGGGCGCCGGTCGCGTCGCCTCCCCCATTGCGCGGTGGTAGGGATGGCGGGGTAGTAGGTGCGTCGTCGCTGCTGTGTAGCAAAGGGAATACCATACCATCGACAGGGGGTACTGCAATTACAGTGGGCAAGGTTAATAGTACAGATGTACACGACTGTAATGTATCAGGATGGAGACAATTGGTCGGAGACGCCCTCGCCAGGGGGGACCTGGACATGGCTGCATCACTGGAAGGGCAGTGTGCCTTTCAAGTGGTGCACGGCATGGACCAGGATGGCCGATTAATGGCGACTTACCGACCATTAGACTGGAGAGTTATTACCCAATTGAGAGCGATGGTCTCCCAGCATGGGCTTCACAGCGAAGCGGTGAAGCTGATGCTGAGATACCTGTTCGGGGCTGAGTTGATGTTACCTGATGACTGTCGCGGACTTGCTAATTTGGTTTGTACACCCACACAGTTACTTCACTGGGAGAGATTATGGGAGGAGGAATGCGAGAGAATTGTAAACCTCCTTAGAACTCCCAGTGACGTATTGCACGGGGTGAATGCAGATATGTTAATCGGTAGAGGTCAATATCGTATACGGTCCGCTCAGCTGTCATTGCCAGTGGAGTATTTAACTGCCGCAGCGAAGGCCGCCCATAAGGCGCTGCTCCGTATTCCTGTTGAGAAAAAGGGACCGGGCTGGTCAGTCATCAAACAGGGTGACCGTGAATCATTGGATGATTTTGTGAACAAATTATCCGGCGCCCTGGATGCTGACCAGAACATCCCCCGGGAGATGCGCGATACCTTTTTACGTACTCTAGTTTCAGAGAATGCCAACGCAAGGACCAAGGCTATAATTGGCACGCTTCCTGCGGAGGCTTCAGTCGGGGAGATGTTGGAGTGGGTAGCCAGGGTCAATATACAAAAGCAGAATGTAATGTTAGCCGAGGCCATCCGGGAGACGGAAGGGCCGATGGCTACTGCTTTGGGCCAACTGGCAAAGGCAATTTCTGCCCTTACTTCTGTCATGGCAGGTCTCTCCACACAGGCGTGTCCCCCCGTCAAGTGTTACAAGTGTGGAGGCGCAGGTCATGTACGGAAGAATTGCCCTACCCCTCGTAGGCCACGCGACGATAGTCGTTGTAGCCCGCATCACCCTGAACAATACTCCGGGTCGGGAAACGGGGTAACCAGCGCGAGAAGGAGTCGCGCCAGGACAAAAATGACTCGACCGCCGAGAATGGGGCTCAACAGCAACCATGGGGAGCCTCGGAATCGACCTGACAACATCAGTAGATGTTGTCTTGGTTGATTCCCAGCCACAGGCGGTGCCAACAGGCTGGTGTAAGCCCGAGGACAGCCTGGGGGCACTGATTTTAGGCCGATCCTCGGCGGGTCTAAAGGGACTAATAGTATTGCCGGGAATAATTGACGCTGACTTCACAGGGGAGGTTATGATTGTTGTATATACCCTCCAACCACCTATTGTGGTACCTGCTGGGAGTCACCTAGCCCAACTTGTTCCGCTCGCCAATCTGTTTGAATCGATGAGTCTGGGGAAACCTGTGAATAGTGTGAGAGGCGATCGAAGTTTTGGATCGTCTGGGCCCGTTGCGTGCTTTTCCCTCAACCTAAGGGCACGCCCCACCTTGAAGGTCACTTTGGCCTAGAGCGGGGAGCGGTTTACCACCGACGTCCTCCTGGATATGGGTGCGGACATCACCATGGTCTCCCGGAATGTGTGGCCGGACCATTGGCCCCTGAGGTCTGCTGCCGGCGATATCACCGGTTTAGGTGGTATGGCTGCCGCACAAATCTCAGCACACCCGGTGCAGATCATGATTGACAAAGCCGTGGCCAGTGTCCAGGTATACGTCTGCCCATTGCCGCAGGGATTGGCAGGGTTGTTGGGGAGAGATGCGATGGCCCAGATGGGTGTCACGCTGTCCACAGGATCGCTGTTTTTTTCTCGGCAGCCATTGGAGAACCGCCTCCACCCCGACGTCTCGTCTGGTTAACAGACGAGCCGGTTTGGGTGGACCAGTGGCCGCTGACAAAGGAGCGGCTTTCCGCAGCTCATCAGTTGGTGAGTGAGCAACTGGGTCTGGGTCATGTAAAAGAATCAGTTAGTCCCTGGAACACTCCCATTTTTGTCTTGCCCAAAAAATGGGGCAAGTGGCGCCTGGTGCATGATTTGCGGAGGGTGAACAATCAGATGCAGGCCATGGGTGCCGTGCAACCTGGGATGCCTAATCCGGCATTGTTTCCGGAAAATTGGCCTCTATTAGTAATAGATTTGAAGGACTATTTCTTCAATATCAAATTGCACCCAGACGACACTCAGAGGTTTGCATTTACGTTGCCTTCTGTAAATCGTGCAGAACCGGCCCACAGATCTGAATGGGTGGTGTTACCCCAAGGTATGAAAAATAGCCCGACGCTTTGTCAGTTGTATGTTGCTGCTGCTCTAGCTCCTATCAGATCAGCGTGGCCCGAGTGTTTAATTTATCATTATATGGACGATATTCTGTTCTGTCAAAAGCAGCCCTTTGAGTCTGCTCAAATTCAGCAAATAGTCGACACCCTCCAAAATTGCAGAGGAAAAAATCCAGATGAGCCAGCCATGGAAATATCTGGGGTGGCTCATCTTGGGCTCGGTAATTCGACCCCAAAAGTTATCTATTTCGGCTGATTTGGCAACACTGCACGATGCTCAGCGGTTATTGGGTGATTTGCAGTGGGTAAGGCCCGTTGTTGGCCTTCGGAACGAGGACATCACTCCGCTGTTACCTTTACTAAAAGGGACAGACCCTGCTCAACCGATTTTGGTTTCTCCTGAGCAGCTGCAAACTCTCCAAATAATCGCAGATAAGATCAATAGCTCGTGGACTCACCGAGCTATGGAGCATGCGTTGTTTTCAGTGTTCATCCTCCATGCCGGACCGCATGTGAATGCGGTCATTGCCCAGTGGCGGGAAGGGCAAGGTAGGCAGGAGGACAAATTTCCCTTGATTGAATGGGTGTTCAGCGCAATAAATCCTAAAAAGAGTATCGAGCCCACGCTCGAGGCCATGGCAGATCTGATTAAGCGGGCTAGGTTGCGTACAGTGGCTATAACTGGCAAAGAGCCCGAGAGTATTCATTTGCCAATGGCTCCCGACGAATTAGAATGGGTCTTGGCTAATTCCACATCGGTGCAAAGCAGCGTGTTGAATTGGTCAGGGACTCTGACCACCAAGTTTCCTTTGGGGAAGCTTGGTAACTTTATTAAATCGCAGAAATGGGCGGGGATCCCTTTGAGGTCGGAACGGCCATGGCAGAAGCCGTTACTGTGTTTACAGACGCAGGAGGTTGCTCAGGGAAAGCCGCGGTCGTATGGTCGCGGGAGGGTAATTGGCATCACCAAATTCTCGAGGGATCTGAGGGGGATTCGTTGCAGATCCTCGAGTTGATGGCAGTCTGTTGGGCATTCACAAATTGAATGTCCAGCAGACTGAACATCATTTCGGACTCCTTTGTATGTGGTGGGCGTAGTGGAGCAGATTGAGGATGCTGCCATCCGCTTGGCGGTAAGGATGCGCCTTGCGCAGCTGTTTAGGCAGCTGCAGCAGGCCATCCGGCAGCGGCCTGCTCCCTACTGCATCATCCACATAAGGAGTCACCAATTGGATAAGGGGCTCGGCTTGGGGAATTGTAAGGCTGATGCTCTAGTATCAGTCGGGCTAGAGCGGGAATGCCCCGAAAATAAATTTGAAGCGGCCAGAATTGCCCACCAGCATTTTCATCAAAATGCTAAGGGACTGGTGAGGCAATTTGGTTTGACCTTTTCTGAAGCACAGGGTATCGTGAGATCCTGCCCCCAGTGTTCAGGGCAGGGTCCGGGTTTGGGATTAGGAGTGAACCCTCGCGGTTTGGGATCGTGCCAACTGTGGCAGATGGATGTGACCCACTTTGGTCCATTTGGTAGATTTAAATACATCCATGTCACAGTTGACGCTTTCTCAAAATTCGTGTGGGCCACCGCCCAAACTGGTGAGAGGGTATTGCATATTAAACGGCATCTCTCGGTGTGCATGGCAGTTATGGGCGTACCGTGGAAGATAAAGACGGATAATGGGCCGGCCTACACTAGTCAGGGTCTCCGTCGTTGGTTTCTCCAATGGGGGATTAGTCACGTAACTGGGATCCCCTACTCCCCCACGGGACAGGCCAGCGTCGAGAGGGTTCACCGGACCCTAAAGTCATTTTTGACTAAGTTCCATGACATATCTGACATTCAAGAACGGCTGGTGAAAGCTGTGTTTGTAATAAATGATCTCTGCGTGTTCGGAGATAGTAGAGAGCCGCCAGCCTTGATTCATGGACGTGGGATCTCTGAAATCCGCGCCCATGAATCAATTAAAGTCCGCTACAGGAATCCCCGTACCAGACAATGGCAGGGACCTGCCGAGGTTTTGTTCTTCGGAAGAGGCTATGCTTGTGTTTCGACTCCAGCGGGACGGCTTTGGGTCCCCGTGTGCTGGACGAAACCAGCCCTTCCGAAAAACAACCCTCAGGCGAACCCGGGATCAACATCCTGTGAGGGTTCAGGGGACCTGGCATTGTTGTTTTGAATTACCGGCCGGAAATGGGACAGGCCTTTTCTCAATTGTGTAATAACAATAATTAACTGGACTTGACATGAAGGGCACCAGCTCTAATTTGGCTTATGAATTGTGGTGATGGGTTTGTGGGGGACTGGGGGTAATAGCCTTTTTAGGCCAAAATGATCTCTCTGTTGTGGTATCTTCAGGAGTGGGATAGCCTATATTAGGACAGGACCACCCAGTCTCGTCATTCTCCACACTGTTCAGAAGGGGAGCAGACCTGGGTGCACCGTCTTGGGAAAACCTGGACACACCGACTGAACCCCTGGTTCTCCCTTGACGGAACCCCAGGGTACCTGCGCTGCTCATCTCGGGTCTGGGCACCTGTATGACCTGGGCTGCGGAACCTCTGATCCCTTCTCCCAACAAAAGCTGGGCCCCTACCTCCTGGCGTCTTCCTTATCTGCGGGTAAGAAGTTCAATGTCCGCGGTTGGGCAGACGCCAAACGCCGGACGAGACGAGCAGTCACCACTCAGGTCCTCGGACCTGAGTGCGATGACAATGTTTGCTTACATTCTAAGACAACAGAGGTGTTTATGAGCCTCCTGTTGAAACGACCTAGTAAAGGGGGCTGTACACCTCTTAATACTATTGATTGTGGCTCTGGTAATCCTGAGCTGGGCTCACGTGCAGCCATGAAGATGGCTTTACCAGCGATTGAAGAAGCAAACATCGATTCGAACTCAGGATTACCATTGTAAATAGTTGTTTATTGTAAATAGTTTTTATGTAAATAGTTATGTTAGAAGTTTAGTTTGTTTTTAAAGTAAGAAGCCTTCTGTTCTAAGAATGTTACATTACATCCAAGGAAGTTATCCCCTGGGGCTTAGGACCTCAGAGTGACTACTGTAACCGTTGCGTGCCAGAGTCTCCTGGGCAACCAGGAAGTATGTAACCAATATGCTTGTGTATGCCTCCCGAGCGGAGGACGCTAATATGTGACCAATGCGCGTTGTGGGCTCCCCGCAAGCCCGGGATGATACGTTTTCTTGTTACTGTTTTGAGGTTAATGTTGTAACATCCCCCTCAATTGTACCCCTACCTTTTCCCCTCTTCCCTTTTTAAAGAAAAAGGGGGGAGATGTTGGGAGTTACGGAGTAGGGATAGGACTCCCATAGAAATGAATGGGGTCCTTTGTATAACCTCAAAATGGAGCACGCACAGTTGGAGCTTGTACAGGGGGGTCCCGGTACCCCCGGCATGACCCCCAAGCCTGGTGCATGCTCTGTCGGGCTGGCAGGAAGGTGCTAGAATCCGAGACGAGGGGGATGGAGATCCCAAAGGTGGGGGCCAGGAGCGGTCTGCCCTGGCAGGCCGGCCTGCCCACCCACCAACAATATGTACTTCCCTAATAAAGCAGTCGCTGACTCGGACTCTTGCAGAGTATTTTAGAGGCTGGTGGCGAGGACACACCTCGGCGAGCGCCCGCTATTGCAGCGACCCCTGTTCCTGAGGAGCCGCAGGAGAGCAACAGCGGCAGCTGCTGCTCCCCGGCAGCTGACGTTTCCTGAGGGTAAGAGGGAGCTTCGCCCTCTAGGGCGGAGGGAGACCTGATACCCACGTGGCTGTTGGGAAAAGATCACGCAGCCACAGGCACCGCGGAGATTCGCCACAGGAGGCATCGCGGTCGCCGGTCGGCCCAGAGGCCCCAACGAATAGTGGGGGTGGGCCGGGGCCAGGGGCCCTCGCAAAGATTAGCTGCGGGAGGCGTCGCGGGGGTGGCCGGGGCCGAGTACATCTGGGCGCGCGTGGCGCGGAACGGACGGTGCGGACCGCGCGTTCCCAAAGTCTCTCACAAAGCAAAATTTTCTGATGTTCTCTTAATCCAAGCAGACTTCTTTATACACATTATGATGTATATATACTGTGGTGACTTCAACTTTGCAGAAAATATGTGAAGTGTTAAAAGTCTTCAGTGCTGCTAAAGACAAAGTACAACTTGCAAATGGAACATTGTTAATGTAAATGATCTCCTGAAATCCTATTTGTAAGATTAAGCACATACATAGTTCACTTTCAACCTGAAAGAAATGCTAGGAAATTCAATATTAAGAACATATGTAACTTTTCACTGGGACTGATACAGAGTTTTGCATGCCAATTTTTTTTCTCAACAGAATTACAGACAGTTGAGGTTGGAAGTTACCTCTAGAGATCATCCATTCCAACCCTCCTGCTCCAGCAGGGAAACCCAGAGCACGTGGCACAGGGCGGCATTCAGGCGGGTTTGGAAGATCTCCAGAGAAGGAGACTCCACAAGGAGCCTCTCTGGGCAGCCTGTGCCAGGACTCTGTCACCCTCACAGGAAAGAAGTTCTCTCTCATATGGAAGTGGGACTGCCTGTGGTTCAACTTACACCTGTTACCTCTAATCCCATCACTGGCCACCACTAAGAAGAGCCTGCCTCCATCCTCCCTACAGTCTCCCCTCAGATATTTGAACATGTTGATCAAATCTCCTCTCAGTCATCTTTTCTCCAGACTAAACAGGTCCAGCCAGCTTAGTCTTTCCTCTTACAATAGATGCTCCAGTCCCTTAATCATCTTCGTGGCTCTACACTGGACCCTCTCTAGGAGCTCCACGTCCCTCTTGTCCTGGGGAGCCCAGAACTGCCCCCAATACTCCAGCTGCGGCCTCACCAGAGCTGAGCAGAGGGGCAGGATCCCCTCCCTCCACCTGCTGGCAACGCTCCTCCTCATGCAGCCAGGAGCCCATGGGCCTTCTTGGCCACGAGGGCACACTGCTGCCTCATGGTTAACTTGTTGTCAACCAGGAGTCCCAAATCCCTCTCCGTGGAGCTGCCTTCCAGCAGGTCAACCCCTAATCTGTTTTGGTGCCTGGGGTTATTCCTTCCCAGGGACAGGACCCTGCACTTGTCCTTGTTGAACCTCATGAGGTTCCTCTCTGCCCAACTTTTTTCTTAATAAAAAAAAATGGAGGAGAAGGGGAAGAGTTGTGAGGTTAATTTCCAAAGTTCTCTTTCCTATTCCTTTACAGTATTTGTCTCATAACTAGAAGTAGACTCTTAAAGATAAATAAGGACAGATCCAACAGATGAACTGCCTATGCCACTTCTCTCTGTGGACACTGTAAGTTTCCTGGAAATTTCTTTTGAACACAAAGATGGTAAGAGAAAATTCTGCAAACAGTGATCCTGGACTTGAAGCGAACCACAAGCTGAACATAGATTAGAATTACATTTTGTAAGAAAAAAAAACCACAGAGTTCAGATGTGTGAGCAGGCAAAAGCACGCATCACAGCATGTTTGGCACAACAAAGCCACATGTGGTAAACTACTTCTGGTTCTCAGTTCACACTTCAAGAAAGATGAGCAGTAAATAGAAACATAGGAAACATGCCCTGTCATAAAACGGAGAGGTGGGTTACTTAAACCAAACATGCAAAGAGTCAATAATCATAAAAAAAAAAAAAAAGAGATGCTGCTACTGTAGAAGAGAAAGGGAAAAATAGAACAAAATGATAACCTAGAAAAGACTGTGCAAATGTGAAGATATTGTGGTAAACAATCTACATTACAGAAGATCTTTAAAAACAGAGTTGTCAAGAATTGTATCAAAATGGCTGATGCTGGTATAGATTAGTGGGGAGGAAGATCAAAGAGACTCTCTCCAACTAAGAAAAAACTATCTGTTTCTTTCTGGACAAATATTATATATAATATGGCACATCATATATATTATCTATATATACAACAATTATATACAACAATACATAATTATGTCTAATAATATTAATATTGTATTAATGGAAGATCAGCTAGTAATAGCCTTTCCTAGACCATTCTTAGTTTTAAGATCTGTCATTTTAAGATCCATCAAGGCTACATATTACAGTATTCCACTATTTCTTCAACCTGTGATAACTGGAATTGCAGATTTCAATGTATTTCATGTATTTGGACTGCAACACCAATACTTCTGGAAGGAAGCTAAAGTTACACAGGGAAGAATAAATCTTTTCTAGAGGCAAGACTATTAAAATAGGTACAAGTAAATATAAACATATATACCTAAAACAATACCCAAACTAGTTTGGCTGTGTGCTTTTCGTTTAAAAGCACTGAAAGGAGGTTAGCTTCTAGAAACTTTTATAAGAAGTAAAAGAAAAAAATTCACACTACATCACACTACAATTCACACCCTGGTGAAACAGGTATGTTTCCCTGTGATTATTAATCATACTTTGCTAGAGACAGATAATATCATCAGTTTTCTGGTCTCTTGTGTGTGATTTTTTTCTATGGTGCCTACTATGAAACTCCTATCTCTATACTAACAGTTCCTGGGAACCTTAGGGGTCATGCAAACAGAACTTTCCATTTGCCATGCTAAGAACAAGAAAATTATTTATTTTGTGATGTTGCTCAATGTATGTATTTAACATAAGTATTGGCTATACATTAGCAGCAGCAACCTTGGTACAAAAACACACTTGAAAAGTTTTCAACACACTTTGAAAAGGAGCCTAGACCAACTAAACTACCTTCTAACTGGCAGCAATATTCTCAAAGCAAGCCAACAGGTTCTCAGGAAAGGTGAGACAATACAAAATAATTCTAACAGATTTTATGATATCATGTTGAAGCACAAGTTTGGATGTCTGTTCCTGGGCATTCAAAGACACCTATACGATATATTGACATGCATTTCAGAAATTCCACCCCTTTTTTCTGAGGGGAGGACAGTGTTAGGAATTTCTCAGTAACATTGTAAAAAAGGACTGTAGAGTCTATGTTTATGCTTTTAATAAAGTGATAAGCATATTTTTGATAATCTAAAGCAACCTGCATGTTGTACTTTGGGAAGAAACAGAATCAGTCGGGGGCAGTGTGAGACAACTTTATTTTCAGACTGACTTCTTTTTATACTTTCTTAACACAAGTGTTGCAAAGCTTACAACCAATCAGCATCTTGGCACCTGTGTGCTTGTCCTGGCTTTGTTTCTTTTCTTCTGACAAGGCATTCCGCAGGGGGTGAAGAGAGGCATTTTGCAGTCCTCCTCCTTTTTCGGCTCTGTCCCCCATCTGCTAAGAAGACTATCTGCTAACAAGACATCCATTCTCTACTAACAAGGTACGTCTTTGAACAAGCCTCCACACCTGCACTCACTACAGCACAGAATTTAAAATATATTATGCAAAAGTTTTTTTTTTTCTTTTAAACGTTATGCTCAGATCTCTTTTTTTCCCTCTAATATAGGAAAGAATGTTGTTTTTCACATCCAGTTAAAATAATAACAGTAATCATTTTATTGTTCACACTCATAAGTGCAGCTTGAGATGTCAGATCTTTATTATATATACTATACACTATATATAGTGTCCTTTTGTAAACACTTAAAAGTGACAGAAATGCCACTATAAGGGCAAAGCTGTTCAATTTGCTCTTAACTTCAAGAACAGATTTCGCTAGCTACTCCTTCAGGTGCTTCAAGAACAAGAACTGGTCTCCTCTGAGCTTCTCTACAGTGAGCCAAAATGCAGTGGCATTACCTCAGCCAGCACAGAAGTGCAGTATGTTTTATATCCTCAGAGCAAACCTTTTTGAACTTCAGGGGTTAATATCAAACCGAAAGCAAGGTTTCAGTAGCTGTAGCACCATGACTATTTAGCAAGATAGTATCCTCTCTCTGCTCCTCTCTTCCTCCAATGGTGAGAGTCTTTTTCTCTGTTACAATATACAACAATAAAATAAAATAAAATAAAATAAATTTTTTGATTATTTAATCTGATTCCTGTTTTTTTTGAAATATAGTCAGATCAACATTCTTTATTCGTAAAAGAATAGGAATTATATCTGCCTATCATATTTATTAAGTTAAATAAAATTGAACAAGCTCATTTTATAAAATATTTCATGTCATTTAATGCAACTTCATTATTGTAACCCCAGAAATCCAGGCAATTGCGAGAAAAGCCATCAAACAGGTTTTTGCAGCCTACCCTCATTGAGCCCTTGGATATGCCCATGATCTAATCCACTAAGCCAATTTAAGGGATTGTATGTCATGCTTTTTCATTGTTTGTTTGTCTTCTGCAGAGCTTCTGAAATATGGTTGATTCAATGCAGTTCCCCAGCCCACCTTAAGGAATCTAATTTCAGTTTATTCTCATTTTCTGATCTATTTAGCCCTACAAACAATAATACTAAAATATCATTAAAAACATATTTCCTCTCCTCCACAAATGCCAAACACTAGCAATCTCACATGACAGATTCTCCTTGAGATTTCAAGCGGAAATCTGACTAACCATCAGTAAATTATATTTGAACGTAACTGAATTGCTAGCCATTTCAGAAATTGATCTGTCAATGATATGGATGTGCCCCTATTGGACAGAAATGATCAGGAAGTAAAGTAGTTATTGGATTATCAGAAAGATAAATAGACAAAGGTTATTTATCTAATTATATTGTTTTTTTCAAAAGCTAGTAGCTTTACAAGGGAAAATAAAGACAGAATCAGTGTAAATTATATTTAAATGTCAAAACACACCATCCAATACTGTAATACTTCCACATGTAAAACTGGTAATTAGCTATTAGTGTTATCTATAAAATTGCACATTAATGTTTGAAAAGTTTACTCCACAGTCTTTACCCCTCACAAACTCTTCCAATATCCCAGACAGTCTCTTTACCAATTAGTGCCTTTCCTCTGCATTTTGAGTATATTATCAGAAATAATGTCAAGAAGTCATCATTTGAGATTTGGTTGAGGAAAATTTCACCAACTTATTGGCCATAGTGTGCCAAAATTTACAGTTTAATTAGATCACATACAGAAGATACAGATCAGAAATCCATTTCTAAAAAAAACCTTTAATCTTGTATTTTCCTTGGTGGAAGTATGGCTTCCAAAATTAAAAAAAAAAATCAAAAGACAAACAAGCTCTACCGACATTTGTTCTATTTCCACTGGTTCCACTAAATTTCAGTAGTTACACATATTTAAATCAGTGCATTTGCTGTGTAGTAAAGGACAGCTTACAAGAATCACAGTAGATAATGCACTAATATACCACTGCTAAAGCAACTGCCATGAAAAAAAAGGATGTGACTGAATTTTAATCTGCATCTCCCAGGATTTCCAAAGAAAATAAATTAACAGAATTCTGACCTCCTTAGCAGAAGTACAGAAATATTTTTCCATAACAAATACTGTTTCCTTAACTGAAGTTGTTATTCTGATTATCTAACTCTGGAACTCTGGATACAGAATTTAGTTCAACAAATCCAATACATAATTTCTGCTTTATTTATATTGTGGGGAAAAAAGGCAATTTAGTTCAATGTGAAAGATTTCAAGGAATTTCCCTCTATAATAGCCCTGGGAAGACTTGTGCTAATGAAGTCTGCTCCCTGGGCTCTCCAGAGGCTGAGCTTGATGCTCTTCCTGTGGTTGGGCACAAGTTCTCCTTTGCGCAGCCCTTTGCACATACACATCTTTGTACATTCTAGCATTCTCTTACCATTGGCTTTTCCTTCACCAAGATGCTTGTAACAACTCTTTTATCCAAAACATGCCAGAACCTAATTTCCTTAGCACTCTCTAGCCTCTGTACATTAGGTTGATGAATGTCAACGGCCTTCAAATTTAACAGGGAAAGAAGGCATGCAGCGAGAACACAGAATACTTCTTGGGAAACCAGACCTAGTACAAATTATTCCTGCCTCACAAAACAATATGGAAACAATAGGGAAGTCTTGTGAATTAGTCATAGTTCATTAAAAAAGATTGCTACAAGGAGGAAAAGCATTCTTCTAAAAAATCTGATTCAGTTTTGCCTGTGTCCAAATCAGGAAGAATATTTCTGTGGATTATTTTTAAGTTGCTGGTTTGCGCATTTATTCCACCACTGTCTGCAATGGAGTATCTCCAATTTGTAGTGCCTACTTGGTTTTCAAGTGAAAAAGCAAGAATCAAGTTCTTCAGAGGTACAACATGTTAATTTCTGAAAGGAAGGAAGCAAATTCATTGAAAAAAGTTATGATTAGATAACGTTCATCTCAAATCAAAACAAAACAAAAACCTTAGCAGCCGACTGAGAGTAGGAAATTTGTCTGTGTCTTGGTTTCCTTCCTTGGAAATCATGAGATTAACAATCCAAAAGCCTGCAGTTCTGTGCAGCCCTGGATGTACAGCAAACTTTTGGATCAACAGCAGAAATGGGAGTCCTGTTGATAGAGTACTTAGAGACTTTAGGTTGGAGAAGAGTTTCCATTAGTGAATTTGTAGTCCAGAAGCAAAATAAATAAATCTCTAGTATAAAGATAAAATAACAGGATTTTCCGGCAAAGCAACAAATGCAACTACTAGGCCAAGAAAACAACTTTGCAATCGTAACTTGGATACATTTTCTTATTTCTAAGACGTAGAGATTGAAAACCCTGGAATATTTCACAAAGAAATTCTCTCATCAGCTAAAGATGGACAAGACAATGAGGTGGATGGCTAACCCCTACAGTTTGCTGTGAGTTTAGTAGTTTATTTTTTCTAAAAGTAAAGCGTATGTTTTCCTGACAGCAGGAGACTGGATTTAGATGATTTAGTCACTATGACAGAATCTGGAACATCCCGAAAGAAAAATGTCTCTTTCACACAGCCTCCTGAAATTCACTAACAAGAAAACAACATCTACTGTGTAACCCTTGTAGACAAAGTTTGATCTATAATGCTTTCTTTGAAATTACACTGTCACTTGGTCACTTTACACAGTTTCCAGTCCCTGTTTAACACTGCATTATTTCAGACATAACAAAACCTGACCTGAATAAAGAAAATGCATGCCATTACATGCTCTCAGTAGGCATCTTAAATCAAATCACATGTTGTCTCATTCCCAAGATGTGCGTGCATATACAGCTTAAAAATAATAATAAACAATAGGTCATAGCCTTTGGAGATATCATGTTAAGAGAATCTGAACAAAACAGGACTTCTGGCCATCCTCAGCTTCTGCATCATGCTACAACAACAGAAGAAGAAAATGCTGCACAGTTCCACGGATACCTGCCAGTGATGGCTCTCCATAGTTGCTTATACAACATACAATACTCAATCAGCACTCTATGGAAATGTCTTTTAAACCAAATGAACATTTTCAAAGTACCTGACAATGCAAACCACACCTCAGTACTTCATATTCATTAGTAGGTAGCCCTATAAATGTATTCACAGAAAATGAACTATTTGCAGAAATGTTTTTGAAATTCATTTTTTTAAGAGTGATTCACAAAGATCTTAACAGCTTTATCAATGCAGTGATAAAAACTACTGAGAAAAATACTGATACATTTTTGTAATATAAAAACATGACTCTAGGTTTCCAATTTCCTTGTCTCAGAGACTAACTTTCAATATATCCAAAGGCAAACTGAATGCAGATCTTGTGGGATTTACGTTCTGTCTGCATTTTTTTAACTGACTGTTTTGACTGCAGATATAACATGAAATGCTATAAGTGAAGATATCATTTCTTGATGAAACCACTACATATTATTCTCATTCACTCAATATACAAGGGAATGTGAAAGAAGTATTTAAGGGAGTTACTAGGAAAAATCTATCTTGAAGAAAACTGAAGTCTCAGCAGGCAATATTTTGAATCTGCTGGATGAATCCCTCTAAAATCTATTTTAATTTACCAGTTATCTTTAACATTGTAGTCTTTCATATTAACTTTTTAACGGTATCACAGTACCACTAGGGCTGGTTCTTCTCAATTCCTCACAAGTTCTTTCTTGAAACACTGAATTGACCATCAACATGCAGTAATGCGTAACTATAATTCTGGTACTTCCTGTGTTTAAAATTCTTTAGATCTCTAACAATATCTCACAATCTGCTTTACCAGATTTCCAGTCCATATTTGTAGGCGTATTTAATTTGGATGCTGTTGCTATCCAAACTAAAATGAACTCCAAGTCTTTTGATGTTCACCCACTACTAATGCCTGTTTTTAAGGCCAATGTCCTTGGAAGTACATGCTTTTCTACTGAGCCAAGCTGCTTAGCTGTCTAATTTCCTTGTTAAGTGAATTCCTTGGTTATTATCTTATGTAGTATTGTGTGGGTACACTATGTTGTACAACAGATGAACGCTGCCAAACACAACATGTCCCTGCCCAAAGCGATTACAGATGAAAGACGGTTCAGACACCTCACAGCCCCTATGAATGTAGTGTGCCTATTACCAGGCTGCAAGGCTTTCTCCTTTTAACCCTTTCATCTGAGGTAGGTGGTTAGGCGGTTAGGCGCTGTTGACTTCAGTATCCAGAACCTAATCAAGAGAAGACATGCAAATTTTATTGATTTTTTTTTGAGACATCCTGTATTAGATTGCTTTTAATACATTTCCCCCAGTTTCTCTCCCCCAGCTCTGAAGATTTTGCATTTCTCATGATTTCCATTCATTTATCAGATACTTGGTTTAAAAAATGAATAAACTCAAGAGGATTTATTTAAGAAATTACTTCTATATTTTCATGAAAGATATTCTCTTGAATATGCTTCACTGAAGGTTTTAAAAAGCATAGATGCTGACCCTTTTTCCTCAGTATCTTCCTTTTTCCTTCCAACTATCTCCTCAAGTATGGGGAAGGATAAAACTCCACGTTTGGGTTGTCTTTTGAAAAAACAAAGGGAAAAGAACCATATACATTTTTATTTCCCTGTTAAGTAATGATATCTTTGAACAGAGCAGACTTTTGCTGTAACACAACTCATAGCTGCACAACTGATTGTTGTCTCAGCTCTCCTAACCAATGCAAGTGCTAGACAATGAACTCCTGCTCACACATTTCAGTTCCTACCCTAATCCAAATTCTATGAAAAATAATCTATCTGATTGATAGATTCTAGCAAACAGAAACCCACAAGATTCTCACTAACACCTGGATGGTTTCATATCTCCTGAGGAAAATACTAGATTGAGCATCAGAGCTGATGTATTACTTGAAAAAGAAAGGTTATTAAAAACAGTATGACAATCCAGAACATGCATCTTAAATGCCTGTCCAGTTTGTTCATGATTTACTCTGACAAGAGATGCAGGAAAATCTATTTTCTCTATCCTGAGGATTACTATTATTTCGAAGAGATAAAAGGAATGCAACAACAACCATTTTAGATTATATGCTTTGTTTAAATTGGTCTTTTACTCTAAATGTGCTGTATAATGTGTGTATGTGACCCTGTGTGTGACTGCTTATATTCAGCATACAGCATACAGCATACAGCTAAATCAAGCAAATCGGCTATTTCAAATCCTAGGTAAGGGCTCTAATTGCATTAGTTAGTGGGAGGAACAGAAAGTCTCTCTTCAGGTGTCCCTCTCCTTCCCAGCAAAAGTCTAGGAAACATTTATATCAAGAAAATATCTGAAGAGTTACATCATTTCTATACTTCCCTCCCAATCTTACAAACTTCATCCCTTTAATATTTTACATTATTAGGAATTAAATATTGCATGAATTAAATATTGCTTATAATGGGGACTTGTCATATTTACAAGTAGTTATTTTAAAAGTTATGATTACAAATAGAGGACAGTATGAGCCTCTTTTTTTCTTTCTAAATAACGTGTTCCACAGTAAGGACCATGGAATTTTAAGCTAAGATTTTTTTTATGAGAATTGAAGAACTGTATGTCTTCTCTATGTCAAAGAGTAACATATTTTCAGCGTGCATAATTTTAGTTTTTCTCATCTAAGAAGTTTATTCCAGATTCTCTTTTTTTATCCTATTTGCCCCAACTTCTCCGAACATATATGCCTTTTATAACTGAAAATCTTTTTACGATTTGACACACTTTTTAAGCACGCTTTCTAAGAAGCCTGCTGGGTTTCATAGTTGCTCATTTTTTACCTACTAGTAATCTAAATTTCTTTTAAGAATGGGAAATATGGTCCTAATATAGTCATTTTCCACTTGTATGTGTGTGTGGTGGTGGTGGGAAATGGTACTAGTGATGATACGTAAAAATTCACAACTATCTAATAAATAAAACTGTACAAGAACTGCCATGGAAGAGGTTGCATGCTGTTGCATCCAACAAAACCTTGGGCTCAATGTCCCCTTCCCATGATGCAAAACCAAAACACTGCGCACCAGGTGACGAGGCATTCAGGAGATGGTCATTTTCCCAATCTTTTTCTGCAGTTGTGAAACCTCTAACAGAGCACTTTTCTAAATGCCTCTATTTTTACAGTAAATATTTAGGGAATCTAAGGAATCTTAGGCCTGCAGCACAAAGAAGTTGTCTTTCACACTCAAAATCATTTCACAGAAGCAGAGGGGAGGGAAATGAGACATCCCAACCACTGCCTCATTTGAGGTAAGCAAACTCACTTAAAACCTTGAGACCTAAAGTTTTGTCTCAGCTCTTCTAAGTATTTCTGAGTATTGTGGCTTTGTATTTCTCCATACAAAGTGTAACACTTCCAACAGAAAGGGCTATTTTGTCTGAGGTTTTATCTTCTCAGTGTATTGTGTTTAAGTTGTCCTCATAACAAAGGGAAGTAAGCAACAAAAGTAACAGTGCTGAAATGCTTGATATAGCAATGTCAAAGCCTAAGTTATTGATTTCAACCTTTTCTCTGTTTTAGAGAAAAGGACTCATTCCTTCATGTACTAATAGCCTTTTACATATAACAAAATGGAAGAATTCATCTTTTGCTTTTTCTTCTCTGCCACCTGCTTCCATAGAAATTCTCTGCAGTTCCTATTATATGCAGGACTACTCTGGAGTACAGAGAAATAGCTTTTGTAAATGGAATCACTCACAAATCTATCACAGACGATATAACACACCTGGATTTCCAAAAATCAGCAAAACTCTTAAATAAACGCTCTAAGAGCTAGTAAATTATCACAAAGGAAGTATAGGAGAGTAACTGTGTGGATTATTTTTCTTATATGTTTTATATGCATTAAAATAAAATCTGTGAAAAGGAAAGGAAAAGGAAAAGGAAAAGGAAGAGGAAAAGGAAAGAAAAGAGAAAAGAAAAGAAAAGAAAAGAAAAGAAAAGAAAAGAAAAGAAAAGAAAAGAAAAGAAAAGAAAAGAAAAGAAAAGAAAAGAAAAGAAAAGAAAAAAGAAAAGAAAAGAAAAGAAAAGAAGAGAAAAAAGAAAAGAAAGAAAAGGGGAGGTTAATGGCCAGTCTTCACAGAAGAGGGTGTTCAGTCATCCATTTAATCACGTATCTGTTACTGCAAGTCCTAAATAATTCAAAAGTATTTTTTTTTGAGGAGAAGGAAAGAAAATGAACACTGAGGAAACAAAGCTGAAGATAACACAAAATCAATTGTGACAGTCAAGCTAAAGCTGACACTGAGTAAGCGCAGAAGATTGCACTACCAACCAAGTGGCAAATAGACTGACAGATCAAACTGAAAAAAAAAAGAAAAAAAAAGAAAAAAAAAAGTAAAAAGGTCACAAGTATCATTCCTTAGTCCTAAGAACTAAGAACATCATGACTGTGCGGCTTCAAAAGTCCTACAACACCCAGGCACTGGAAAGGCACATTATAATAAATCAGTATGATCATACTCTGCTTCTCACAACCTTTCCCTTGAGCTCACTGGTAAGCAATGTGCCATTACAGAATATTTGGACTGTGGAGACCTTTGGCTTTACTTGGCAAAACAAGTTTTACAATCTTTTGTGGGATTCAACTAGCTCAATTGACTAACCACTTACTTGTCTGTAGAAAAACAAATTGTAAATGACTCCCTCCACAGCCACATAGCTGTAATGGAAACATGTAGCGTATTGCCAGTGACTGACTGTTCTTTAGATTTTTCAGGGTCAGAATCAGAATTATTTTTAAGCATTCATATAAGCAATGACTTCAAATTTTTAGTATCTAATTACTTATGACTCTTCAAAGTAGGTTTTCGTTTCATCAGCATGCCTTATCAAATAAAAATGGACATTGTAGCAGTTTGATCTGCATTCTTAGACCACCCAGAAGTTTATTCACAAGGAAGAAAGCCAGAAGCCTTTCAGGAGAAAGCCTTGATTAATACATGTAAACAATTTTTAGATGTGTACAGTTCCAGGAAAAGTGACTTACAAAGCATAACTCTGTTGCAAATTTTAAATCACCCTGCACATGTTTGTATTTTAGCTGACAAGTGTATTAGAATACTGGTGTGACATTACAGCAATTGTTTCAGGATCTTCTTCACTAACGAATTTCAGTTTGCCACAATACATTGCAAAATTAAAATCCACAAACAATGTACTTCAGATATAAGTTTCATAGCCACTCTTGCAGTCTAAAAATGTCTTTTAGTATTATTTTTCTCTTTACCCCTGCATAAGTAACATCTCCAAAAAGGGAAATGGAGAAGGAAAAGGGAATGCAACTTGTTCTGATTTCTTAGCTCCAAAATTATCATCTCAGTTATTGTGGATTTACTTTCTCTATGTGGGTAGTGAACTCCAAAAGAAGACCCGCTCCAAAAGAAAGCTTCAAAAGAATTCAAGCTATGTATGAAGCACGGTTACAATCTAAAAGCCTACGTACGGGGCCAATACCATGAGGGGAATAATGCACAGTCAAAATAAGATGAAAATAGAGAAACAGATTAAAAAGAAAAAAAAAACTATATATAACTACGGTACTAATCAAAGGGATTGAGTAGAAATATCACGTCCACATTAGAGTGTCATTAACAAGACGAGCTGCTTTTTCGTCTTCAAATTTATTCTTGATTATGTTTGTATACGTCAGTGTGCTTAAAACTCATTACAAACATTATGAAGGTAAGAGACACAACACTTCCAAAGTGTTTTGCTGAACATACATAGTACAGTACTGAAGTCAAAACATTTATGCTTAGAACAGTCACATGGTCTCTGTTGCCAAACATCTTAGAGCATCAAAGAACCTGAAAAACAAGCCAATACATACGGTTATAGAGTAATATAGGCTGGAGAGGAACTCTGCATGTCATCTCCTCCCACCCAGCTCAAAGCTAGGCTAACTTTAAAGTTCTCACAGGTTGCCCAGTGCATTCTCCAGTCAAGTTTTGATTTTTTTTTTCTAAAGATGGGAGGCTTTATAGTTTTCTGGGCTCACCATTCTGTAATTTTAAAGTCTTACTTGCCCTTGTCTATCTCTACTTTGTACCAGGAGCCCAAAACTGTCGGGGGGAGAGGGAAGGAGCCTTTCACAAATTAGAACCTGGACCTCAAACTGTTAGGTATCTAAAAATCAATTTTTAAAATTTGTCCCTCTTATCCAAGATTGAGACAAATGCTCAAGTTCTCCCCATAACAGCTGAACACTGAAAATCAGGAGCCCCACAATAATCTGAATTTAAAAAATTCTGGTCAGCTACTCAACTACTGCTCTGTTAAGCCTGGAAGTATTTGTTCTATATTCTATCACAGTGATTTTGAGAAAAATTGGAAATAACTATGACACATAGAGACTGCAGTGGGTTTTTTTGTTCATTTTTTTGTTGACGGAAGTGGGCCAGGATGGCAAAGCAAAGGGTGGATGGCAGAAGTAACAGCACTTTAAATTAACTGCCTTTAGGAGCAAAACTGAGAAACAGAAAACACTAAGTAATTTTTAAAACCTACATCTTGTACAGTGCCCCCAAAATAAGTCTCTCCAGCTTACATAAAATACTTCAATCTCAACAAATACCAACCTTAAGGAAGAAAGCTACTAAGAAATCTATCCAGTGTAAGAAGAGTCAGGCATTTATTGAAAGTTTTGGATTACCAGTTACTACTGGTGTATAGTTAATTGAATACAGTGTATACATTCCAAAAAATACACAATTTTACACACACACACAGAACACATCTAGAGTGAAATAAATGCCTCTGTTTATCTTCGGACTGATTTTCTAGTTCTATGCATACAAAATTAATTTTAGATTTTTAGTAACTATGATCTTAATTGTGCAGATAATCAAGTTCTTTTTTTTTCTGCATATCATCGACTTCTATGGAAAGCCTCTCCCTGTTTCAAAATAATTCTGAATATAGAAAAAATCTTTAGCATAGACACACTACTGTACAGAGTATAACCTATCAAAATGTTTCAGGCATCCAACAAGACTGTAAAATGTATTACACAGAGAATTAATTGAATCAGTCAGCTTGTTTCCAAAACCATTAAATCTGCAAATGAAAAGCAATGGATGTAGATGAGGAAGGTTTGTGATTCTGCTTATTTTTAAGAAGCTGGGGTGTAAACAGTAGCAACCCCACAAAACTGCAGCTTACTACTGCATATTCCAAATGTAGGCAATGTTGAGTTAGAAGTCACATAAATACAGTACAACAGGTTTTCCTGCTTTAGGAACAATTAAAATGAAACATACCAAACTAAAAGCATAGATTACAAATAACAGACCTGGTGTGAGATCAGAAGTCCTTACTACAGCAATTACAACAATCTAACAAAACAGAAGAATGTTCTTTTCCTGCCAGAGTATTCTTTGGTCTTTAAGAAAATCATCATCTACATTTCATGTAAATGTGTTTTCACAGAAAATCATCTACAATTGCATACAAAATAATAGCCATATCATTAAATATAAGTAGCTACTGTTATTCTGCTTTCATCTTTCTTTTTCACAGGTCTCTACTAAATTCTCAGTATCTGCATTTTCCCAGTCTTGCTGCAGGCTTCTAATGTAAAGATCAAGACTAACAAGCCCCATATGGACTTGTGCCCCACTGCACTGACAGGAATGACCATGTCCTTCTTTTCTAACAAATTTTCTCTTTCATGGGCACTGCATTAAAACTCTGCATGAAGTGCTTTAGTCAGTTCTCATATTCACATTTTAGCCAGCCTATCCTGGAGCTGAGCAAGCGACATACAGAGAAATCATTGCCACAATGAGGATTTGAGATTTTCCATCTCGTATCCCTAATACAAAAGGCTGTGGTCAACCCAAAAAAACAAGGCTATGTACCAACAGGAACAGCAGTGATTACTACCAGTAGAGTTCAGAATAGCTATTCATAGAATCATAGAATGCTTAAGGTTGGAAGAGACCTCTAGATCATCTAGTCCAATCCCCCTGCACACACGGGGACCTAGAGCACGTGGCACAGGACTGCGTCCAAGTGGATTTTGAAGATCTCCAGAAGAGACTCCACAGCCTCTCTGGGCAGCCTATACTAGTGCTCTGTCATCCTCACTGTTAGGAAATTTTTCCTTAAGTTCCCATGGAACTTTTGATGCTTTAGTTTCTGGCTGTTTCCTCTAGTTCTATCAGCGGCCACCACAGAAAAGAGGCCGGCCCCATCCTCCTCACTGCCTCCCTTGAGGTATTTATAGACACTCATCAGGTCCCCTCTCAGCCTTCTCTTCTCCAGGCTGAACAGGCCCAGCTCCCTCAGCCTCTCTTGGCAACCTGTTCCAGTGCTCCGTCATCCTCACTGTTAAAAATTTTTCCTTAAGTTTCCCTGGAACTTTTGGTGTTTCAGTCTGTGACCATTACCTCTAGTTCTGTCTGTGGCCACCACTGAGAAGAGGCCAGCCCCATCCTCTTCCTTCCTCCCTTGAGGTATTTATAGACACTGATGAGGTCCCCTCTCAGCCTTCTCTTCTCCAGGCTGAACAAGCCCAGCTCCCTCAGCCTCTCCTCACAGGGCAGATGTTCCAGGCCCCTGATCATCCTCGTGGCCCTGCGCTGGACTCTCTCCAGCAGCTCCACATCCCTCTGGTACTGGGGGGCCCAGAACTGGACACAGTGCTCCAGATGTGGCCTCACCAGGGCTGAGTAGAGGGGCAGGATCCCCTCCCTCGACCTGCTGGAGACGCTCCTCTTAATGCACCCCAGGACCCCATTGGCCTTCTTGGCCACGAGGGCACACTGCTGCCTCATGGTCAACTTGTCCACCATGGCACCCAGGTCGTTCTCTGCAGAGCTGCTCTCCAGTAGGTCATTCCCCAGCCAGTACTGGTGTCTGGGGTTATTCCTCCCCAGGTGCAGGACCGTGCACTTGGCCTTGTTGAATTTCATGAGATTTCTCACTGCCCAGTTGTCTAGTCTGCCCAGGTCCCTCTGGACGGCAGCGCAGCCCTCTGAGCTATTGGATACTTGCTCCCAGTAAACTTGCTGAGGGAGCACTCTGTGCCTTCATCCAGGTCATGGATGAATAAATTGAACAGGACTGGACCAAGCACTGACCCCCGGGGGGACACCGCTCACCACAGGCCCCCCAACTAGACTCTGCACCCTCTGAGCTCTGCTATCCAGCCAGTTCTCAAATCACCTCACTGTTCACTCATCTATCCCACACTTCCAGAGCTTGCCCAGGAGAATGTTGTGAGGAATGGTGTCAAAAGCCTTGCTGAAGTCCAGATAGATGACATCCACTGCTCTCTCCTCATCTATCCAGATGGTCATTCCATCACAGAAGGCTATCAGGTTAGTCAAGCATGATTTCCCCTTGGTGAATCCATGCTCACTACTCCTGAGCACCTTCTTTCAAAGATCTTTCAAAGAAGACGGACAGTGGCTTGGCTACGACATCCGCCAGCTCACGGAGCACTCTTGGGTGCATCCCATCAGGGCTCATGGATTTATGGGTTTCGAGTTTCCTTAGGTGATCTCTTGTCCAGTCTTTCTCTACCAAGGAAATGTTCCTCTTTCCAGGCGTCTTCTCTTGCCTCTAGGGCCTGGGACTCTAAGGGGCTGCCCTTGGTAAACACCGAAGCGAAGAAGGCACTCAACAACTCTGCTTTTCCTGTTTTCCATAACCAGGGTACCCACCCTGTTTACCAGCAGGCCCACATTTTCCCTTATCTTCCTTTTGCTGTTAATATATTTGAAGAAGTTTTTCTTATTATTTTTAACATCCCTTGCCAGATTGCATTCCAAACATGCCTTAGTTTTCCTTGTCACACCTCTGTACTCCCTGACAACCTTCCTGTATTTCTCCCAGGGGGCCCGTCCTTTCTTCCACATTCTGTATACCACCTTCTTCTGCTTGAGCATTGCCACCAGCTCCTTGCTCATCCACGCAGGTCTCCTGCCCCCTCTGCCTGACTTCCTACACACAGGGATGCACTGCTGCTGGGCGCAGAGGAAGTGACGCTTGAACACTAGCCAGCTCTCTTGGGCCCCCCTTCCTTCTAGAGCTCCAGTCCATGGGATTCTTCTGAGGAGGTCTCTGAAGAGGCTAACGTTGGCCCTCCTGAAGTCCATTGTTGCAAGGCTGCTTACAGCCCTGCCTCCTCCTCGTCGGATCCTGAACTGCACCAGCTCATGGTCACTGCAGTCGAGGCTAACCCCTACCTTCACATCTCCTACAAGTCTGTCTCTATTTGTTAGCACGAGGTCCAGTAGTCCACCTCTCCTGGTTGGCTCCTCCACAACCTGCGTCAAAAAGTTATCATCGACGCTCTGCAGGAACCTCCAGGACTGTTTGTGCCTGGCTGTGTTGTCCTTCCAGTTGATGTGAGGGAAACTGAAGTCCCTCATAAGAACCAGGGCCTGTGACCGTGAGGCAACATCCAGCTGACTATAGAAGGCCTCATCAACTTCCTTGTCCTGGTCAGGGGGCTTGTAGCAGACACCCATCACAGCGTCTCCCACATTCGCCTGCCCTTTTACCCTTACCACAAGCTCTCAACTCGCTCATCATTCCCCAAAGACATCTTAAGGGACACCTGATTTACCACTATCTTACTGCAATGTGAACAGTATCCAACCAACTCACTGTGACTCAAACTTGCTCAGGCTCCTCTTCCATTTAGCAAGCTGCCCTACACAAAAAAACTCCTTCCTTTAGCAAACTACAGTGCAGTAAGTCAAAAGCTAACCAGAGACAATTGAAAAGTAATGATAAAGGCAAGGATCCTCATGGTAAATAAATGAGAGTAACCAGTGTTTTATCTCTGCACTGCCCATGAATTGCCATTTCCAAGGACAGCTGATCATTAAGAGCACAAAGCATCAGCACCTTCCTACCAAATTTCCAAACAGTTTTATTTTCCTGTAATAATATTACAGGAAATATAATATTAGAAAATAACATGAACAGACATGTGTTTACTGTTGCTTTTGGCACAAAATTTATGTCTCTATCTCAAGGGTATGGAGAGAAGCCCAAAGCCATAACAGACAGGGGAATGGATGAATTATTCCACCAAGACATATCACTGGATTTCACTTAAAGAATAGACCTTGACCCTCAAGAGTACCTTTTGGGTACTCTTTTAATCAACTGAAAATATGCAGTATTATCAACAATCATCTGACAGCTTTAAATATCACTGCCCTATAACATCCTTCACAATTTTTGGAAGTATTTTGTTTGCTATATGCTTTTGTTTTGTCAAGTATTTGTTTCTAATTCCCTGTAGAAGAGGACATTTTCATTTGTCTCTGGTTCAACCGTGTCTTCTACAAGTGGAAATAGCATATTTGCAGCACTCAACAGAGAGGAATACTTCAATGACTTAAGAATCTCTGCCCACTTAAGAGGTGAAGACGTTAAGAAACATTTTAAGTGTTTTTCAAGGGGATTCCAGAAGACCAAGCCAAGATCTTGCTGTTGCCTGCTGGTGGTTTATCTCAAGACAAGAAACTACAGCCAACTTGAAACCTTTATCTTCTGTGTAACAGATGCTGATGCTTATCTGATCTTCTTGGATTTATAGGAAGATACTCTTTCGTCATCTCTCTTGAGCCCAGATTTTATCCTGTTCTTAGATCCTAAGCTTTTTCTCCTGTGAAGTTCACCACAAGCTTACAAAGAGCCTCCAGCAATCAACCTCATCATTTTCTTTCCCATATCTCAAGGAAACCTTTCTTTGCCATGATATCTGAGGAAGAAATTTTGCAAGGCTAGAATATCTGTATGGACCGAGGCCCACAGTTTTGCATGGTGACTACCATTTTCTATTGGATACATTAGATCTCTTGCTTCAATTTCCCCTCATCCATTTGTCTAAATCAGTTTTATTGTAAGGCTGATTTTAATTGGATTTTGGTTCACAAATAGCAATACTGAATGCAAGCACCATTCTCTGTTCTTGCGGTCATTAACATAGCAGAACTTTATGTTCTAGCAGAACAGAATAGCAGAAAGAATAGCAGAATATTTAAATTCTACATCAGCCAAAACATAACTAAAAGTTTAGTATAAACCCAAAGCGCCATTGAGCCAAATCTTCCAAATAATGTGACCAGGCAACTGTCTGCTAAAATTAGTCAGAACATCATGTACCTACAATTTCTACATAACACTTAAAAGCTATATGTAAATACTAGCTAATTCCAAGAACCTTGCTAGAGTATTTGTGCTAAAAATAAGCTATTATGTTACCTGATCCCAAACAGCCTCCTTAAGCACTACTCTCTAATTAATCAATTAGCCAAGATAGGGACGATATCTATTTCTGAGCAATAATAGATATGAATTAAGAATGCTAATCTGAGATCTTAATTCGGCCAAGAAATTAGTATTCTCAACAATCCTGGGAATCAGAAATAGAGGTATGTTATTTTAAACTTCCAAATCTGCCTCACATCAAGACTAAGAGCAATGGGAATGAATGTTCAGTATCAAATTCAAGCTTATTCCCTGACATATTTACTTCTTAACTCCCCTACAAGACTGAAGAATTCTTTCGCTATTTAGTAACTTCGATGTTCTAAAACTGAGGATGTCAAGGAGGTTCTCTTCAAAATGATAGTTCTTACTCTCAGTAAAAATTTAATGTGGATATATGCTTTATGCAATCCAAGAATGTCTAAGTAACTACATGGTAACTACAGACAACGATATGTTAAGCTCATTTTCCTCAAAAATTACTTTGAGAAGGGCTTTTAGCAATCTGTTCTGTTAGGAGTGTCAGAGAATCTTAAAGAATATGTACAGAGGACCTCAGCTAACTAAGTCACTGATCTAAACTTGCTTCAGTATAGCAGAATTACTACAAATTTTCTGTAAGGAGGATAAATAAAAGACAATGCTCCTAAGAGCTTTACTCAAATGTTTGCCTATTATGACAATGTATGAATTTTCATCTATATTTTATTAGATAATACAGGTGGATAATATCTGTAATTACAGTGTTAAAAAAAAACAAGTCCACAAATCGTAAGGGAGGCTGAAATCACAAGAGCTTGAATAAGTAATCCTTATTTATATATATATATATCATCTTGGTACAAATGTGGAAGAGAATGAGATTAGCATGGATAATGCTGTCTCATAGGTACTGGAGAAGTTTCACACACTTCTAACTTCTAATAGAAATTAAAAGTATTTCATACTAAATATACCCTTGATGAAAAATATCAACTCCTACAATGAAGTAAATTAGTCTTCTAAAGATGCATTTATTAAAAATACTCTAGGCAAATTTTTCATTTTTATACACAAAGAATGATGACATATATACATATATTTTTCAGCATTTCCATTCTTTGGTTTCTTTTCATACCACTCTGTTTTGACAATTAATAAAGTTTACATATGATACAAAAACTATGAAAGTAGTTAAAACAAGAGGATGGCATTTTACTGACAGCAATTTATAATGTTTGGCTATGACAAGCAAGCAAACAGTGCATGCTCCAAAATGGCCAAATGAAAACAGAATAATCAAAGGAGAAGAAGAAAAGAAAAAACTCAACAGAGAGAACTCTACTCTAGGGAGCAAAAATTCAAACATATTTGGAAAATACATCATATGGATGGTCAGGCATAAGCTTCTAATCCAACACTGAATCTATAAAGACTAATATGGCTCAGAGATAATGTTCTGCTACTCACACTCTGATACTCTTTGTATTCCCGGAGTGTGAGTAGCAGAACATTATCTCTGGTGTGATATGGATGCCACTGACACAGGAACCATTCATTCTGGTAAGAAGGAGCCAAGGACAACAGTGGATCAGACCAAAGGCTCCCCTATCAGTGTTCAGCAGTGCCCTGGGGTATGTCTAAGGAAGACTGCTAACATGTAAAATGTTTCTGTGAGTATATATGTATATATATATACACGATACTCCTTAGTATCTTTCCAGTGTGCAACAATTTCTAGATCAATGACTGCATGAGCTATGTTTTTTTCTCTTCCATGAATTCTACTATTTGACCGCCTGAGCTAACATGAACTAACACTTGTAACATCCTACAGCAAGTCTACAGCTTGACAAACTAGGAACTGTCACACCACCTTTTGGTTTGAGTCTTCCTCTTTGGTTTCATTTGCTATGCTTCAATGCTTGATATTGATATTGAAGTAACAAAGATCAGCTCAAGTAACAAAGATCGTCATTCCCATGCTACTTCTGGTTTTGTAGACTTCTACCATGATCCACTTATCTGTTTCTTTTCCAGACTGAAGTCTTCCTCCTGAGTCACTTATGTTGATAAACTATTTATTTGATACATCTGATCATCCTCAGTGCCATTTTTACCAAACGTTTCCAAGCCATATGGTTTCAGAAACAGGCAGCAGACCATATTCAATGGCCTGGGCAAGCTGAGGATTACACAGTGGCAAAGAACTTCACTAAAAATTTGATTTCTGTTTTTACTGAAATTGACCAAATGCTGAACTGACAGTTTCACAGAATAAATTCACTCCTAGGAAAGTCAGAGCCCACTATTTTGTGTGAAGTTTGGATTTTTCCCCCATATACCCCACTCCATCTCACTCTTCTGTGAATTCATTTGCCTTTTTATTGCCCACCCACAGGGCTGCCAGGCAACTTTAGCCTGGAAAAGAGATTGCTGCTGATGGAGGCAGCAAAAAGGGTCGACCTGCACTCCACTGTCACTATCTTCCTTTATATGTAGAACTGTTGAGCATGGAAGAGGTGACAAATGATCTTTTTGCTTATTTTTACTATTGCCTACTACTCATATAATATCCCTCTGCTACCATGGGAATGCTTCTCAAGACAGAAGATGTAGGTGAGCTTTCCCTGGTGTTTTGAAGTTGCTGCAAAGAGGAAACAAATCAGGGACACAGAAGTCTTTAACTGACACTGCACACTGCTGTGGGCAAGTTAGAGCCACAAAAGAAGATCAGAGTTAGGTTGCTCACAGTGCTGCAAGGGGAGTATCCCCAAAGGACGCGCCTCTTGCTGAGACTGCTGAGTGCAGGCAAGTGTTTCCCTGCCATGATCGAGTGTTGAAGCACCCTCCCATTGTTCTAGGCAGATCTCCTGTATGCTGATTTCAGGATAGGAAGGTAATGAAAAACAGAGTATTTCTCACAAATAAAGGAGCTGCCATCAGCACCCTACCTTAACATCATCCACTTAAAGGATCCTTGAAACAAGAGTCAGCTAGGGAAGTATAAAGGAGCTCCAGGAGAAAAAGGCGTATGGAGACCACTGCTACATGAGAATGGTCCTTGTTCTCCTAACCAAAGCAAACAGGTAGGAGCTTCCCCAGCTGCTTTGTGCCTATGCAAGTCAGGCATCTTGGTGTACTGACAGCTGCTGTACCTAGCTCAGCCACTCTGTCACTCACCCAAACTTCAATTTCACCCTATGCAGCGAAGGAGCTTGGAACTGATTCTGATGAAAGGACTGGAGAACATGCCCTGTATATGCCTTCACAAGAAATTCTGAACTACTGAGGGACCAAGGAGAATATACACAATCAACTCACTCTGCATTCTCATTCTGTATTCTCAGTGCAGAACAAGAAGTAACAGATGATTCTTCAAGATAACCAGCAAATATATAATAATATCCAAATGCCCAAAGTGGAAGCTAGGCACATAACAGAACAAAGTGCCTTTTCCATCCACTCTCAGGAGATTTTCCCAACATTGGTATACTTTACTAAGAATTTAAATGAATTTGCTTTTACTGTGATTTTTATTTTATTTGGAATTGGAGCATAACTGTTACAAAACCAGTAAAGTTGGAATAAATGCCAAAAAGTCCTATGGTTTGTGTTGTACAGCAAATCAGAACAGATAATCACAGAACTGGCTCTCTACTACAGCAGTCTAAATGTTACACTATTGATATAGCTCATATTTGTGCCAAGCACTTTGTCATCATATTTGCATGGCGTAACAGAAAGCCAGTAGTTGAGTATCTCAATACTTATGAAATACTGTCTCTTGGAATACAACATAACATGTGTTATGTTCCATGTTTTAATTCAATTTGTTCCTAGTATGGAGACATGGTAGAAGCCAGCAGAACAGGGCAATTATATATAGCACCAAAAGGAAAAGGAGGTATTCAGGAGTTTAACAAAGGACAACTCTGAATAAAATATTTATTTCTACAATATTGAGTTCCATTTACTTTTATTATTCCTACTCCATTTTTTCTTCCCATTCTCTCTGAATATGCTACAGCCTTGTCTTTAGCTTCTCTGACTGCTGATTCTTTTTTTTCAACTATTTCTTTCTGTACAGGAATACTTCAGGAGTCCCTGGGGTGATAGGATTATTCTTGAAAATGCCTTAATTTTTCTACTTTGATTTAGGGAAAAGAAGAAATAGCAAAGTCTTTTTCATCTAGTAATTTCATCAATAATGAAGATTTTCTAACTAAAAGCAGAAAAATGTTTTTCCCTTTCACAACTCCCTTGTTACTTCAATTAGTACATTTAATAATAATCTCACTATAAAAAAAATACAGACATGTGGCAATGTAGAAAAAACATGTTAGTAAGAAAGATAACGACAACGAATATAAAAATTTTCTCACATTTGAAGGTAAAATTTTGGAAAAGAAGTATTAGCATATGAAAGTCTGAATCTTCTGAATTTCAATTTACCTCCTGAGTGACTTCCCACACTCCACAGCTGGAACATTTCAGGTAAAGATACACTTCAGTCTGAACTGATTAATTGTAATTTCCAGCAAACTGACCAACTGCATGTTAATGCAGAAATATTTTTTCTCCCAGTCTCAATAAAAGGTTAAGAAATGATGTCCTTAAATTTGAATAAATATCTATAAAATAATTGATATAGGTACTGCATGAATATTGTTAATGTAATTATTAAAAATGTGTAAAATCTAAGACATGGTTAAAATCTTCAGATTATATAATGCGGCAAAAATCAGTTAAAAAAACAAGTATATCACTGGAATAGTAACAAATCAAATAAAAGGTTGGAAAGTAGCCATTACTTACTTCTGTTGCCACAGACATTATGTACAATCCTATGCTAGGATTAGAATTACTGAACCAAATTCAGTTGGACACATGTATCGAATATTCTAAGTTTCTGCTATTAAAATGTGCACTTTCATTTCAGTCTCAGGAGAAAGAGAACTTTACGGCTTTGATAAATTGCTCTTTTTGATAAATAGCTATTTTTTGATAAATAGCTGTGGAAGAATGGCCTGTAAAAGGGGAAACTTAGAGAAAACCTAGGGCCTAACAGAAGTTTTGGCCTTACAGAAGCTTGCTTGGGGTGATACACATCCAGGATGGCTGATGTGCGGAAACTACCTTGCCATGCAACACAATCTGCCCTCCTAGCACACACTGATAAGAGCAAACAAAGAGGGTATAATCCGATGGTGCCGTGCAGACATGAGTGAATGGAGGGTGGAGCGGAGTGAAGACACCACGGCCAAACTCTATTGTACTCCCTGCAAAGGTGGTAGCCTGATGGCACCATACAGCTGATGATAGTGTGATGACTGGTGCCGGGACAACAATGGTCGCAGATCAGTCCCTTCTGATAAGCTTTGCTCAAACCAATTCACAACCACTAAGTACCCCAATAAGCAAGCTATCTAGATTCTAGATTAACTTGGGAGACTTTTTGGAAACCAATGAATAACAAAAGCGAATATGACTAGAGTCACTCAAGCTCCACATGAATGTACAAGAAAATACATAAAAGAAGTAAGAGCAGAAAAAAAGAAGGAAAAGCAGCAGCAGGAGGGGAAGAAGAAGAAGGAAGAGAAAAGATTCCATTGTAACTGCTGGGTCAGTCAACGTGCTGATCCCCCTCTTTCCTCCCCTCGGGTAAGAACGCTGCCTGAGGAGACTCGAGACTGAGAGCCCTCTCCCATCTTCTGCGGTGAGTGATGATTGCACATTTGTAGCTAAAAACCCTATGCTGTAGTAGAGAATTTCCTATACTTACATCCGAAACCTGCTTTGGAAATGTTGCATTTGAATAAATCCTGTTATTTGTGAACTTGACTACTTGTTTGGGGGGGGCAATCGGACCTACAGTTGACAGACTGTTCGTGAATCCAATATTGTCAGAATCGAGCTTATAGTAGATTATACTATTTGGGAACTTGATTCGCTCCTAGGAAGGCAATCGGACCTACGGTCTTCAGACTGTTCGTGAATCCGAAATTGCCAGAGTCGAGCTTATAGTTGATCATACTATTTGGGAACTCGATTCGCTGCCACCACTACGGCTTTCAAACTGCAACATTTTCCTGACAATAGCTTTAATAAATAGCTATTTAATCGTAAGTAGTGTCTACAATGGGCAAACATCTTGCCATTGCTGTGGCTGCTCTCACGTTCTCCAAGGCAGTTAGGCATTTTGAATGCAATCGTAATTATTAAAACAGTCATTTCTATAAATCTCAGGTCTCATCAGCTCAGCTGGTGTTGTAACACAGGGATAGTATTTTCCTTATTATCACAGAATCATAGAATGCCTAAGGTTGGAAAGGACTTCTAGAGATCGTCTAGTCCAATCCCCCTGCACATGCAGGGCCCCCTAGAGAACGTGGCACAGGTTCTAACTAAACATCCAGTATGTTTAGAAGATCTTTGAAGAAGGAGACTCCACAACCTCTCTTGGCAACCTGTTCCAGTGCTCCGTCATCCTCACTGTTTAAAATTTTTCCTTAAGTTTCCCTGGAACTTTTGGTGTTTCAGTCTGTGACCGTTACCTCTAGTTCTGTCTGTGGCCACCACTGAGAAGAGGCGGGCCCCATCCTCCTCATTGCCTCCCTTGAGGCACTTATAGACACTGATGAGGTCCCCTCTCAGCCTCCTCTTCTCCAGGCTGAACAGGCCCAGCTCCCTCAGCCTCTCCTCACAGGGCAGATGTTCCAGGCCCCTGATCATCCTTGTGGCCCTGCGCTGGACTCTCTCCAGCAGCTCCACATCCCTCTGGTACTGGGGGGCCCAGAACTGGACACAGTGCTCCAGATGTGGCCTCACCAGGGCTGAGTAGAGGGGTAAGATCACCTCCCTTGACCTGCTGGAGACGCTCCTCTTAATGCACCCCAGGACCCATTGGCCTTCTTGGCCACGAGGGCACACTGCTGCCTCATGGTCAACTTGTCCACCATGGCACCCAGGTCGTTCTCTGCAGAGCTGCTCTCCAGCAGGTCAGTCCCCAGCCTGTACTGGTGTCTGGGGTTATTCCTCCCCTGGTGCAGGACTGTGCATTTGGCCTTGTTGAATTTCATAAGGTTATTTTGTCACAGTCTTGGGATTTGTGCTTTCAGAAAGATGTGCAGATCAGTATTGCCTCAGCTCACAATTGCTTTCACTCTCCAGAGCTGTCTGGTCAGCTGTCACTTCCCAACAAAATGAGGCAGACAAGAGCTTTGGGAGGTCAAGTCTGCAAATACCAAAAAGATCTCAACTGACAAGAATGCTCCAGTGCCTTCTGGATTACCTGTTTTTCAGACTACCTCTTGCTATACTAATGAGTGGGCACCCCTTCTAGGCTGAGCTAGAACCTTTCTCTTGGAAGTTAGTCTGTTATCTCGTAATCATTTTCTCTGTTTTCTCACGGTATTCCCCCGAGACCACCTCTGTTCATGTTAGCATACATTGTTTGAACACACAGCTGAAGTACCGTAATACTCGTCCGCGGGAGTTAATGAGAAATTCTGCTTGTGCACATCGCAGAAGGCTTGTAGACTGTGTTGGAGCATTTTCGCTGCGGAAACATGGATAAATAAATGCTGTTAAGTGTTTAACAGTCACTGTCAGTGCTGCAATGCTCTTCAGGCTTCTTTAGGTAATTATGCCAAAATGCTGATATTAGCTTGTGTTACTGCAGCTCCTCACTCAGGAGGGTTTTGGCAACACACTCAGCTTTCAGACATTCTTTTTAATGTCCTGGACATTACTCTGCTTATATAATCAAATTATCACACTGTATTCAGCTCAACAATCCCTTCCATTATAGACATATCTTCCCAGTTTCCTCTGACTTGCTCAGCTAGAATTCCATTTTTAAAATGTGACTGCCAAATCCACAATTTTTCACAAGAGGCTTCTGTCAGCATATTCAAAAATGTGCTTTAAATTGGAAAAGTTCTTTAAAAAACTTTTAGAAATTTCAAAATTTCAGAACACATCTAACGCTTTAGGCATCTAAATATGAACTACAGATGCAGAATAATAAGAATGTAAGCAAAAGAGATCTTCAAAAGCTGCAGAGAAACTTAAATCTCAGTGTAAGAATCAAAACCCAATTCTAATAGGCAAATAAAATGAATTGTCTTTAACATTTTTAGTACAGAATTTTATCAATCCTGTTCACAAGGATATTTTAGAGAAGTCAAATCTGACATTCAGTCATTACTCATAAATTCATCAGTTCTCTAAAACCCACAGAGGGCTGCACATGTTATAATATCTTTCTACATCCTCATACTTTATTTTTAATGTGAATTCTCTACAGAGTATGCATATTTATTCTGTTTCTTCTTTGAAATCTGTTATAAACATATATATAGCTAACCTTGTGGCAGATTAGCCATATAGTCTAGTTTTTCTTTCTTTTTTTGTAAGAATGAAACTTTTCATACCATACACACAAAAGCTCACAGCTCAGCAAGAGGTCAGGATTTATCCCACAACTATGTTCACACGAACATAACATGAAGATGTTATGTTCAACAAGTGTTATACAATCTGTTGCAGATTTTCAATAAAAAAAGATTTTCAATAAAGAGAGAGCTGTCACTTTCACCTACCTTCAGTCTGTGCTTTCCTGTCCTGTGAATGCCAACCTGAACATCCCCGACTTGCCCCACATTCCTGGTCTCAGGAAACTAAATTCACAATGAGCACCACCATGCACAATTTTATGAAGTGGGGAAACACAGATGGCAAATCCATACAAACGAATACAAATCCATCTGGCCTTAATTTACTGTACTTTTGTTGCTCTACGGACAAGTAAATACAAAGTGTTTTAAATGTCAGAGGCATCTATATCTTTATTTTACACAAGCAAAACGGACTTCGACAGACTTTTAAATTAACAGCTACAGAACACAACACCTAATCAGACTTGCCCAACCCTCAGAAACAGGTAACGCAATGTCTCTTGTCCAGAAAAAGGACCCTCAGACTCATTTGTCTATGGGAGCCTCTGGGCTCCCAGTGCTCGCAGTGCAACCTCCAGCCAGCAGGCTTCATCAGTGCCTCTAAATCCATCTCTTAGGCAAACACAGAGGCTGCAGACATAGCTCACTAGAAAAACAATCAACCCCACATGCAAAGAGACGTTCAGTTGAAGAGCAACACTTTCTGTCCTAGAAAGTACTACTTATCTTTCCCTGGAAAAAGAAAAGCAGATATATTGGCTTGTTGACACAGTGAATTAGAAGTAAGAATATCTAAATTAAATTCATGAAAAGATCTACACACATCGTGTTTCAGTACATGTAAAGAAAAAAATGGAGTAGAAAAATGGTACCATGCTGTTTGCTAGGAAATGGACTAACACAAAAAGCACTTCTTCATTGCGGCAAATTTATTCTGAAGAATAATTTTGTCAGCAGATCGTAAATTCACAAAATGTGTCACAGATTTTGGAGTAGGCCTAGAGGAGTTTTCTAGCTGCTTCCCTTTCTAAAGGGGAGATGCTGATTTAAGTGATTTTGGCTGAGTTGCTATTAATTGGTCTTTTCATCTGCCATTAATTTATTTGTCTTCTTGTTCATTAAAAGATTTAATTGCAGTAGCATGAAAAATTGACAATTTTCTGTTATAAAAATAACCATTAAGCTTTCCATTAAAAATTCTTTATATTTTCCACTGACAGGAGTTAGGCTCATTTCTATTAGATAAAGTCAATGTCCTTTTTATTATGGAAGTTTTTTATAATTGGAAGTTTTTTATACACATACTCATTTCTTTGTTAATAAAAGTAAAGTATGGAGGGAAGACTGTGCAACGAAGCTTCATTAGCTGGAAAACTTTGTCAACAAATAGTCTTACAGTCTCTGACACAGAGAACACATCTTTAATACAGTCAGCCAATTGCATGCACATATAAAAAGTATCCATCTGGGACACATATTTTCATCTTCCTCTTAGTACTGATCCAGTTCTGTCGCCTGATGGCAAATCAGAAAATGCAGAACTTTACTTTAACACTACTTTTAACAGTTAGTTTTGAAAGACTTTGGCAAATGCTGTAAAACAAAAATTTACAGTTGTTCCTTGCTTCAGAGTAAATTCTTCCTCGTCCTACTGACAAAGTGCTCTAAGAGCTGAACTCCGGCTAATTTTATTGTGACAATTACAGATGAGAATTTGCCAGACTGAATGTAGGCAGCAGAGCCAAAGAAAGCGTGCATTTCCCATGTTGACTGATACAGAAGCAGCAACCTCTGACAGAGCAGCTGGATAAGATAATATACTCTGCCAGCACGGTTTTGTTCAGTGACCTCGTTTCAGTTCCTAAAACAAAGTTTTACTATTTTTCATTGCCGTAGTGTATAGCACAAAGATTAAGAAGGGAACTGAATTCTGCTCTATCTTGTGCACTGTTATCAGACTTGTTTACAATGCTTCATTTCAGTTCAGCTGCGAATAAACGATGCCGTCGTAGTCACAAAGATGGCAATGGAATTAGTCAGTTACAAAAGAAAGAGTACAAGGAGCAGAAAGGATGTTTGGGTTGCAGAACATTAAAGTTTACTCTAAGAAGCCAAAATCTGTTAACCACTTGTGCATATCTTTCTAGCATTTAGCTTTATATGCAGTCATTTTGAAAAGCAAAACTATGTCAGAGGTGTTCACTTGCTAGCTCTACATCGCTAATTATTTTGTACTCCCTGCAGTCCTCCCTTTTTATTACCAGATCATTTCTTATATGGCTTGTTATACCAATATTATTTATATCAGCATATAAAACATATAAATAAATGATCATATTGGGACCAGCATCTTTTCAGTGTTGGCCAGTGATAGGACAATAGGAAGTGGCCACAAACTGAAGCACCAAAAGTTAAGGAAAAAATTCTTGACAGTGAGGGTGATGGAGCACTGGAACAGGACGCTAAGAGAGGTTGTGGAATCTCCTTCTTCAAAGATCTTCATACCCCGCTTGGACGGAATCCTGTGCCACGTGCTCTAGGTGACCCTGCATGTGCAGGACAGTTGGACTAGATGACCTCTAACGGTCCCTTCTAACCTTAAGGATTCTATGATTCTATAAAGCAAAGAAGAACTTGGTGAAATGAACTAATGATCTGTGGAATGCTGCCCAGCTTTTTGTAACACAGTGGAATCCTACCTCATTATTCAGGTTATGATAATGTTGCCCAGGAG
Source organism: Crypturellus undulatus (assembly GCA_013389825.1). Lineage (NCBI taxonomy): Eukaryota > Metazoa > Chordata > Aves > Tinamiformes > Tinamidae > Crypturellus > Crypturellus undulatus. Next base: position 178,543 of record VWPW01012027.1, on the reverse strand, counting down.
TAAGAACTACAAAAAAACACGTCAAAAGCAAAAGACTCAATAAATTCCAGAAGGCTCAGACTTTTTCAAAAAAAATATGAACACTGAGAAGTGCCCAGTTTTCACAGAAGTGATTGGAACATCAAATTCCTTTAGGTTGGATCAATATTCCCTAGGAACTCAGACAGATCTTGGAATGTTCAGCAGCTCTACTATTATAGCTCTACTTAAACTTTCAGATTTATGAAAATACAGGCCCAAATATGGGTGAGAGAAATTTTTGCATTTCTCACCAGAATCTAGTGTCAGCTTTTTAGCACTCCTAAGAAAATATATTCCTTCTACAAAGGAATATATTATGTAACTACCCCAAAGACCAGGGCCTCAGAAATTTAAAACAACTTTAAGTAAATCCAAACACATTCAGCTAAGAGAGAGTCAGGTTAGAAACCCAGTTAAGCCAGTGCAGCCCAAATTTTCTTAAAAATTCTTCACGTGCACACACATACTATTCTCTTATGCCAACAAGCATTTGTACAACCCACACCCAGGCTCATGTGTGGTAAGAGGCAAGGGAAGAGAAGGTGGTGTTCTGAGAAGTGGTAAAGTTTCCTCCGACTCCCAGCATGTTCCAATGTTTAGTATTAACATGATTTGATCTTTGTGCATGTAAATCAGCGCACAACTTTAATCTCTACAAGCAGATACTTTCATTTTGTTCCCTAAAAATCTCAGACTTGAAAATAAACTTCTTTATCCTCTTCCCCTCCACATAAGGACGTATATAATCAAAGTATAAAGCACAATGCAAGGTGGGGAACAGAACTAATACTCACCATCACCTGCTTACAAGCAAACATTGCCTGCTGTTCTCCACAAAGTATTGGAGGTTAGGACAGACGAAGGCTGGTAGGGAATACAGACTATCTGAGACAAACCTGTGTCCTCCTGGGAAGGAAGCTGCAGGTCAGATACTGTACACCCAAGTGCCTGTGCACTGTGTGTTCGTATGTGGCCAGCTAAGTCCTTGGTTTCCCAGGGTTATATTTTGTGACAAACTGAAGCTCAGTTCCTACAGATAATACTTCGAAAGGGGCCTCTCCTCTGCTAATTCTCTGCTTTTATCTTTTCCTTTAACTGCAGTATCTGGGGAAGGTCTTTCCTTTATCTGTTTTTATCTGACAAGCAGCACCAAACTTGGTGAAGCTAACAAATCTCCTTTTTTTCTTTTTTCTTCCCTCCACTTCAACCACTGTATGGAATTCAACTGAAATTAGATAGAAAGTTCAAAAGACAGGCACAAATAGCCCGGTAATGTGTCATTTCATTAGGAATGCAAGCTGGAATCTCTATTTAGAAATACATAGATCCAGTGTGTTTTGGTCCAAGATTTAAAATGTCTATTATGAATGAGCATGCAATATATTTTTCAACGTTTTGAATTAGCAACCCTATAAGCTCCCAAAAATACACTGAAACCAGAGAACTACACTGCAACTATAAATTCCAGTCCTTTCTTACCTTCACTAATGCTAGCAAAATAAAAATTAGTTACCAAAATATCGCATCTTTAAATTTAAATTTCACTACAATTAAAAGATATTTTTATGAGCACTAAATAAGTCACAGCTCGATCATCCTTAACCTAAAGCATCTACTATTAGTGACTATTTCTCTACTGAGGCTTAAAATTTGGAAAACGTAAAGAATTGTGTTTTGTCATTTTCCATATCAACTGCAAGCATACAAAGAATCAACTGGTAATCATTCTTTACTGTGTTTTCCAGAGTCATGGATTCTTCCAGTGATTCCCAAATCACATTTTACTCTCCTTGGCTTGATGTTCTTTTCTTTTCTTTTCTTTTCTTTTCTTTTCTTTTCTTTTCTTTTCTTTTCTTTTCTTTTTTCTCTTTTCTTTTCTTTTCTTTTCTTTTTTCTTTTTTTTTTTTTTTTGTTTTTTAATTTTCTTTTTTTTTAAATTTTTATTTTTTTTTTTNTTTTTTCTTTTTTTTTTTCCTGAGGTAGGCAAATTGCCTGTTCTAAAAATTATAAAATTTGTGTTTAGTAGTGTAGCACTACTTTTTGTCAGACTAATGCTAATTTTGCTAACACGAGCACACATACCAGAGAAACTGAGTAAGATATAAAGATAGTAGTTTATTAATTATGAAAAGCAAGCAGTTTTTGAAGATAAAAAGTGAGAATTTCTACATGTTTTGTTTGTTTTGTTTTTGTTTTACACAGTATTCTGGTGTATCTCTAGGATAAAAATCCCTGTTCCCACCGCCACAAACATATGTCGTTAATTGCAAACCTACGTACTGTCATCTTACCATGGTATATTAAAAAGCAAAACAACTCACAACAATTGGAGTGGATTGCTATTATATGAAAGTCATGCTAAAGAGCTATACCAAAAATGTCTCCACAGCAGTCTATACTTTGCATACTTTGCAAAATAGATGCATTTTAGAATACTAGTACATCAAAATTTTTCCCTAAACTTCTGACCTACTACTTATCTTATATCCTAGTTAAATCACTCACCTTCCTTTCTCCAGTTACAACATCAGAATCTTCAACTTATTTATACTTAAAAGAAAAAAAAGTTTTGGTGTACTGGTATTCTAAAATGCATCCAGTGCAACCAAGGCTTAAAAAACTTGTTTCTCTGCCAAATTTGTGATAACAGCAAATTGTGACTGGCTTGGCAGATTTAAGAATTCCAGAAATATTTTTAAAGTGGCCTCTTAAGATTGATGTATATTCACAGGAGTGTTATAGCTTTGCTTACTCCTGCACCAACCAATCTCTTCCTCCTTCTACCTATGCCATTGTAAAATCAAACTTCAGACAGTAAGCATGTATTGAGTATGCATATCAGTTAGTGTATCTCTAGCAGCAGGTTTCACAGAATAGTCTTAAAACAGCACAAAAGTCAATCCAAACAACAGAAGCATTCCAAAAATACACATAAAACCAACATGAAAGAAGCAGTGCTCAGATGAGTAGGCAAAAATGCACCTTTTAAAGAGAATGAAGTCAAAAAATGGTTTGATATTTTTCAATCCGTGAGGTACTACTGTTACATAAACCACACTGTGGCCTTTTTAACTTTTTAAAGTTAGTCTTCTTCCCCTTCAAAGTAAAATAAGTGAAGCTTAAATAAGTACAATGAATATTCTTTTCAAACATCATTGTCTTTTATAATAACTTTCAAAAAAATTAATGTATTTTAATTTACCAACAGGTATGAGGAAGTCTTTAATTTCAAGTTTCCATGATCAGAAGTTATGTATGCTGCAATGTACATTACAGCCAAAGCAAAATTTGTTATCCACATCAGAAGATATGAATAGTCATTTAACCAAAAACTTGAGTCAATTATAAGAAAAAGAACAAATAAATAAAATATTCAAATATCATTTACAATTGAATTCCTAAAAATCTTTCCTATCCTGAATATTTTCACTAAAGTAACATTAAATATGCTTCCAGGACTTCAAGTACTTCCAGTACTAACATTATTCCTTGAATAATTAGTTCCTAATTAATTCCTAAGTATTTGCAGAATTAAGACTTAAAATATATCCTGAAAGTGACATGACACCGTCTTAACTACAAATGGAAGATGAGACAAAGTATTCTAAAGAGCCCACAATCAGAAGTCAGGAATCAAACTGACTGCTCAGAGGAAGTACTGCTAAAATAAGATAAAGGTCAAATATACACATATATAAATACACACATACATACATGGATGAGCAGTTTGTCCAAACAAATAAACCACAACAAAAATAAAGAAAAAATGCTACCCAAAGCCCTGCCCATCTGAATGCAGAACAGGCAGTTAAAAACTGTTGAGCACTTGTCAGATGATGCATTTAAATTCCTGTATCAGACAACAGCAATAGAAAACAACTTTAAAGACCTTCTGTAAAGCTTGCTATTTGGAAACTGTAACCATCCATAAGTTACAGATTTGCACAGATGTCACATTTACAGGGAAAGACACTCAGGACAGAACAATCTGTTCTCTGCTACAACACACTAAATCAAGAGATACCCAGCAGTCACAGAAACTCAGGGACCAGAAGCAAGAAAAACCAAACCAGTCAAAAAAATGGATAGAAGGAAAGTAGAAGAGTTATTAGAAAGGCCAGAAAGAATGGAATCCTTCAAGAAAAAAGAAGGGCTGGGCTGTCAGGGAGAAGATGTACACACTGAAGCACAAAGGAGTACACCGAGCACTTTGCTGTGATTACTGGACACACTGCTACAACACAATTATACCTAAAATAGTGTTTAGCACTTTTACTGTTAAGTGTTTAGCACTGTCTGCTTTGCAGTCCTTTAAATGATATCACTTACATTCTATTCATCATCTAAGTGAAGGATTAAAATTTAGCTGTCTCTTACAAAGTGAATGAAACTATACAGGATTATCATCGTGTCTCAAGAGATTTTTGACACATAAATGGAATGATTTTGTTTACTAACTGGGACCAAAGCTGAGCTCACCAAACTGGTTTCTTTTCACTTGGCAATGTTATCTTTAATAACAGAACACTGGAAACAATTCAGCTCAACTCTACAGCCCAGAATGAGAAAATCTTGGCTGCCAAGTAAGCCTTTATGTTTTGTTCTCAATGAAAACAAGAAAACAAACAAACAAACTGCAATGACCCTACCAAATAGTAAGAAACAATGCAAACGCGTATCTACAAATACCTCCTTATTATCATTGTTTTTCATGGTAACACAAACACCTGAATTAGTGTGTCAGGAAAAAAAAAGAAACATATACACAGATCATATTTTCTATTTCTGTAAGCACTTTCTTCCTAAGAAGTTAAAGTGTTTTTATGAAGAAGAACTTAATTTACCCTCAGAATATTCTTCCTCTATAGGAATGAGTCATCCTATGTCCTTGGTTCTCTCAAATCCAAAATCTGTTGTTGCTGGCACTACGTTCTTTATAGGATTTAAAAAAATCAATCAAATAAACAAAAACACTTTATTTCATCCAACAAATAATCTTCCATCCCTCTTTTCTCTAACCCAAAGGAGAATATACCATATAAAACAATAAAAATAAGCAAAGAAGCCTTATCTCAACTTTTTAAATATTCTCCACAAGTGATGATATCTTTGCCAAAAAGTCACAGATTACCAGCTATGTTTTCCTCATAACACTCGAATAAAAAAAAAAATCTTGAATTCTATAAACTTCTGCCTTCACATCATCTTCCCCATAGTAAGAACAAAACTTGTTCTCTGTAATTTGTTTTACATGTTCTGCAGGATATTTGAGCAAAATAAACACTTTACAGAACCTGGTAAGCCTTTAAAAACAGGCTTACTCACACTCCCCAAAAAACTGCCCCAGAGAGGATGCAACTGATTTAACCCAAACAGAAAAAGTTGTGTGTAATCCTAATTAACCAAAAAATGTAATTGTATGACCTATACACTCAAACCAAAAAAAAAAGATTATAAAAGACATTCTATATCATCAGTTAATAAGTGATTAAAGGTTGTTATAAAGACTACAAAAAGGCCCTAAGTAATATATTTCTATCTATATATATTTCTGTATATACCAGCATCCAAGAGATCTGATAAATTTCTACTAAGAACAACTTGAAACTCCAAAATTTCAATTTTCTTATTAATCTCCAACTCCATTCCCCCCTCATTCTGCACACAAAAACACAGTCCTGCGTTTGACAGGAGTCTTCTTTTTTTTTTCTGGAGATTCAGGCTGTGACACAGGAAATTCCTTTCAGGACATGTGGATTTTTAAGGTTCTGCTTATAGAAAGTTAAATCTCAATCATTTGTATACAAACTGAAATTCCATATGCTAAAATTAGTACTTTCCTTGATCTTTCTTACCTCATTGTCTTCCAGCATGTACTTTATTTTGAGAGTATCCATGGCCCTGATCATAGCTTGCATAGCAGTAAATATATTTTGGTAAACAAGTTTTGTGAAGCTTTTTCTGTCTTCTTCTGTGTAACCTGACCCATGAATAATCCTCATTTGTTTGATGAAAGTACTTTTTCCACTTTCTCCTGTGCCTGAAAAAAAAAAAGGAGAGGGGATAAAGAGTGTAATATTTATAAGTCCTGGGGATTGGGAATATATGTGAATTTACATCTCTACAGTAGTAAGTCAAACATTTTCTTTCTCTACAGTCTGAAATGACACACATCTTGTTTGACCAAACATAAAAATCACCACTAATTGCATCATGTTAGTATCATTTCTGAGTTTTCTATTTTCCATAATTTACATTTTTTTAAACAAAATACTTTCATTTCTGTGTTAAGGCATTTTTGGTTAAGTGACATGTAAAAACAGCGTACACATACAAACTTTCACGTATAATCTAAGCACCCTGTAAGCAGAAGTTGCTCAAGAAAGCAAGAACTGTGAACACAAAAACAAAAAAAAAGTAAGAATGAAATTCTTCAGCGTTCAAAGTCTGCACAAAGTTTACATATCATTTACATCTTCATAATAAAGCCTGAATTTTCTTTCAGCTTAGGGAAGAATTCTATTCTTAGGCTACAGTTTAGTTTCACATTTCTAAAAAGTTTCATATAAAAATACTAAGCGAAAATATGCCAACTGAAATCATGAAAAAAAATAATTCATTTGTGTCAGCTACCCTTTGAAACATTAGTACAATAAAAACAAAACAAATAAAGATTTTATAAAGTTAGGTAAGAATTTACATCAATCAAATAATATTTTGCATGCACACATTGCTTTAAGTTTAGTTATAGATTATAACAATGTTCTACCTAATCATTACACAGGATTCAAATCTTGATTCTCTGTTCTTTCCTATTAATACTGCAGCACAAGAATGTCTTTACTGACTGATATTAACGGTCAAACCAGACAAATGTTATCTGCAATCAAGTTTGTAATTGGAGACCACGAGAAGGCTAAAACCAGGGGCAGAATGTGAGCTATTTCCCCACAAAAGCCTCCTCATATCTTTTGCAGCTTAGGACTAGGTTTGCTGGATGTTATCTATTTGGTAACTTCATTGGACCTGTCAAGATCTTGACAAGCCTTCCCTAAAAGTCATGGAAAATCTTTGCATCCGGAATGCGAATCACCAGGGAGTTAGAGAGCTCTGCCCAATGTCATGAAGACCTCTTTAATTTTTAATTTTGAGATGGATCCTCCTACCTTCATTTCTGCCTCTTCTAATTAACAAATCCTTTCACTTGCCTTCTCCACACATCCTCACCTTCGGGGAAAATACACTATACCTTCATCATCTCTTACTGATCATCTTACTGAAACTAACTCACATCTGTTGCATCTCTGAAATACAGTGAGAAAACAAAAATCTTAACCATTATCAACAACATGGCCTATAACATGGATTTTTGAGTTGGCATCATAATATTTTCTGCACTGCAAATTAAAGAGCATGCACACAATCTAGTTCTCCACCTGCATTACTTTAGATCATTCTACAATTAGCTTTATCTGTCACTTCATTACTGATTCGCATGATATTCTTTTACAATTTTTAGTCATCTTATAAACATAACACTGTGTTAGCAGATTTTTTTTTCATGTAACTGCCCAACCTCTTTCCCACCTTTTCCATCATCTTTTGTACTTTTTTTGTACTCATTCCTCAGAGATTTTACGCAGCAGGGTCATGATCTTCAGTTGCTTGTTCTCCCTCAAGAAAACCATGTCAGAAGAGCAATAGTACTTTATTCTCAAACCTTCACTGTAATCCTTAGGAAGGCAATAAAATGCATGTGATTGCTTAAAAGGATTGCCTCACCCCTCCACTAAAGCTTTTTTTCTAGTAAGATGGTATGATCATTAACAATCTTTCAATGATTTACAGTTATTACCACTAGATGTCAGAAAATGCATCAGCAGCACAATGAGGGAAGTGATCCTGTTGCACCTTTAGCTGTTGCAGAAAAAAGTCAATCCTTATCTCATCATACTGTATCCCAGAAAAATACAGTCATTCTCTTATTCTTCATATTATATCTCAGTACTATAGCAGGCCATAGTATATCAGAACTGAAAGATCATGTAGCTTCAGTGCTCCAAGCATTAACACCAATAACAAGCAAAAAAGCGAATCCTCTGATAAAGTGTAATAGGTTATCACATGTTATTTGTACAGCCATTTTTTCTGAAACATGCAGAATTTTCATCACTTCTTGTTCTACTCTCTATCAAATAAACATCTAATCAGTTTTTCTGTTTCACCTCACCCACTGAGGACTTTTCAAAGCTGTAGCTGTTTCTCATCCCAGCCAATATTCTTTAATAACCCTCCTCCCAGGCATTGCTAGAACAGCTGTGCCCTTCAGAGAACAGGATCTACAGTGCTCATGAGCTCAAAAGCCAAGTAACTTTTTATCTAGCAATAAGAAATGCTCTTAATATGGATCTCTACAAAAAGAAGATTAGTATAGCTGTTTGTTCAACAACTGTTTTGAATATTTTTCTATTTTAGTTTTGGCACTGGTTTACTTGAGAGAGACGGAACATAGAGATACGTTCCACAGAATACATGGAAAACACAAATTCCTGAATTTTAGAAAAATGCTGATGTTATATTACATATTACAGGCTTAGATAGGTAGTCCTGGCATGCCAGCTTTAAAGAAGTCAATACAAATACAATTCAATACAATTCAAATATAATTCAAAGACAGACACCCACACACCCACACACAGAGCACACACACAGCACACACAAACACACAAATCATTCTTCCACAGCCAGCAGAACCCTTATTTTTGAGAGGAAAACACACCGATTAATTCATGTTGAGATGTTGCCCTCATTTTTATACAATTCGGAATAAACAGTGCTATTACTGCAGTGCCCTCTACTAATGTTTGAGTTGAAGAAAAATTACTGTGACACAGAAGACACACAAAAATCACCTTATCACAGAAGAAAAAGGCAGAAAAAAATAAAGTGAGCCTAAAACATGAAAGGAAAAGGCTATAGACTCCAGAGACATGGAAGAAGTCTGACATACAGCTGTATATCCAGTTTCAATTTTTCAACCAAGATGCTTTATTCCAAGAAGCACAAGAAGCAAAGGTAGCCTGACAGAAATGGGGCCAGGGTTGAAGACATTATCTGTAAACCATGCTACAGTTTTTGCCTGTGTCATTTTTTGCTTTTTTTTTTAATTTATTTTTAAGGAAATTAAGGTAAGTGGGGTTTTATTGCTTTACTCGATATAATTTATATCAAGCTACAGCAATGACAAAATGCCTGTTCAAGTGACTTAAATACATGAGTATTAAACAGAACCCTCCTATTTTACCCTTGGACCCTTTGTAATGTTGAAAACATGGGTGATTTAAATGCTCTGTGCTCCCTACCCTGACCTTAAGTACTGAGTGCACACTTTTCCTTCTGTATTTGTTCTTCCAGCAATTCCACATGTGTCTAGCCAGGTCTCTTGTCATAAACAGAGAATACAGATTCTCTGTGTGGAGCCAACAATAGACATTCTCTCTTTCTCCATTCCCATAAGTTATCTAACAAACCCTTATTCGCTTTGAAACAAGGCTATCAAAGTGCATCTTGACAGAGTATCATTTAAGAAGCGTTAGGGCTTTCAAAAAGAGCGTGAATGTAAAGGAGTCTTACCAGTGTGCATACTTGTGGGATACTAACTTAAAGATAAATGACATTTCAGGATGGAATTGCATATAGATCAGATTTGTATTGGATATATTTTTAATAAATAGTTGAGGGAAGAAACAGAGAACTACACATTGGGATTTTAGTTTTAGAACTTTAAGATGGTGGGACTTAAGAAAATGGAGTACACTTTATTTTTCATGTTAGGAAAAATAAAAATAGTAACAGGATAATAAAAAACAGACTGTCTGGAAAATATTATAATACTGACATATATACTTCGGAGTATACATAATCACATTTTAATGCCTGCATTAGCAAAGCAACAGAGAATGGGGAGCATTAAAACATGAGCATATACCATCAAGGTATAGGAAGCACCTTATTACAAAGTTTAAGAGGGCTACTTTTGTAAAAAATACAGAGTGCATTTCTGTTCCTTAGTGACATTTCTGGCAAGCACTTGTCCAGAAAATATTCAGCACATTTTTATTTAGAAATTCATTCGGCAAATCATTACTGCTAAAACATGAAGTACATATTCCATTAACTTGGTAAAGAGATATATCTCTTCAAAAGGTGAAATGTAAATGAGCAGGCTAAGTGTAACTTATATATCCTTCTTCCAGTCACTCGAAGTCTTCATTTTTTTTTCGCTGCTTTCAGCTGCTGACTGCTATGCAGGTAGGTATATGGGTAGGTTTTACCTGCCCCAATCCACTTTCTCAGTCAAAAGAAGTATTAGAATATAGTAAACCATTTTGAGAAATAAAGCATTAGCTTTGATTCTTTTAAATATTGTCTTTTTCATCCTTACCTCCTCTTTTGCCTGTCTTCTTAATTTTCCAAGTCTATTGCCTCAATTGTTTAAAAGAGGAAGCAAAAACTTACCAAAAAAACCATCATTTTCTTTCTCTTCTAAGGACTTTAACTTTGCAACTTAATGATTTCAATGAACAGACTGAACACAGCCATACCAAAACTAGGAGGCTCAAACTGGAAAAGAGCAAACCTACCTAGCTTTGCTAACACCAGCAACACCAGTACTAAGAACGGCTTAACAGTAACTTTGGCAGAAGTGTCAAAGTCTTCAAGAAATCCCAGTTCCACACTTGAGCAGCTGAACTGCGCTTAGATATGAATTGCGCTTTTACCTCCATTATTCGTTCTTAAGCTGCAACAATACCAAAAATGACAGTATGCACATGGCACACTGACATTCACTTTCTATACATTAAAAGATGTAAACTAGTTAATAGGCTAATGATTCCTCTGCTGGTGCATGACTACTATTTGGGCAGCCCCACTAAAATGCAGCTGGGCCATCCTGGTTGTCAAACATGGTAACTGTGGATGAAGTCACTAAAATGCCACAGCTAAAACAAAAAGCTGCCTGCAATGCCCCCAAAATTTGAACATACTACAAGAAAAAATAAATACAAAGAAAAAACAAGCACAGTTAATATCAGTATTATGGTCTAATCCTTCCTTTTCTCCTGTGTAATTGAACATAGTAAGTCAAATGTTGGTACTACTTCAGTGCTTACGTTACCATCACAAATATTATTTCACATTTGTAAGGTCTCTCCAGAGACAGGATCATAAAAATAAGCTTGAATTGTTAATTTTCAATTAACAGATTCAAATTTATACCTATAGCTCAGACTTTCAGTTCTGCAAAACTCTTTAGCTAGTACCATTTTGAAGTCTTTGGGAGAACTTACATGCTGTGCCAAGTTTCTGACTCTTTTTACAAAAAAATAAGCAACATTAATAAAAATAGCTATACCATAGGAAAAAATTTAAATCCTACCAAAAAAAATTGGTATAGTTTTTCTCATGATTTTTTTTTCCTATGCTATAGCTATTTTTGTTCATGTTCCTTATTTTTTTTTGTAAAAACTATACCAATATTTAGTAATTAAATTAGGAACTTTTCTGACTGCATAAAAAAATAACTGTACTGAAAACTGTATTGAAAGTATTGTAAGATGGCTCTTCCTTGAGAACTATTCAGCTGACAGTAGGGAACATATTTCTACAACAGTAGGATTTATGATTTGATACAAAGAACCAAATGGTGCTAGTGTACAAATGAGGATATAATAAAAATATCTTCAAGTAAATATTCCTGAATCACTGACAATTTAAAACGCTAGAGCAACAGGAACTTGTGCTTGGAAAAAAAAAAAAAAAAGAGGCACAGAATGTTTAAGGAAAGAAGCTCTGCTTATCTCAAGGGTGGCACTTGAATCAGCAGAAAGGAAATTCTTTGGCCTTAAGATCAAGTAAAATCTTTACAATCATTCTGTAATCCTGGAGGATTATTCCGCATATTCTGTTATCTTTTTACATTTACCACTTAAATGTCAAAATTAGCTTCACAGTGTAATGTACATAGTTACATAAAAACAAAACCACAGCCGTTCCTACTACTAAAAGGCAGACACAAGTCAGTGTTTTTAACAACCTGGGAAAGCGCCAAAGCACATTTCATCTCTAAGGCTCATACACAGCTATTGTTTTCCAAAAGAATTTTAACCCCAAAGTGATTTTTTTTTTCACATTTGCAAAGATCTTTGCCAAGAAGCATCTGAAGTGTTACACGCCTTTTACAAACAAATAAATAAGAAATAAATGCATAAAAATATAAAGATAGGAATCTGGAAAGAAAAGAAAATCAGCAGCTCTTTCATATACTTCATTCATTTTCTGTAGGATTTGAAGCAAGCTTCCAAATCTGTTACCAAGGAAACAGCTCTCATTCATTCTACAGTCCTACATATTAAAAGCACACTTTGGTGACTTTCCCTCTGCTCATGACATGGAATATAATTAAGAACAAGAGAGTTTTGCAATTTTCAGAGTTAAATTAGCAGAGGGAGAAGCTCAAATCTCCCTCAATAATTACCATCAAAAGCCTGTAAAGAAAAAAAAAAGAAGATAGAAAAAAAGAATGCATATAACCTTGTAGATAATTCTTAAAAATATATTTCACTGAATCTCTGCTCTGCACTGGCCATCACTACTCAATAACAATTACATAATTACATCATTTCAATGTGTTTTTTTCTGCTGCCTAGCATAAATTCAAAATTGGTAATGCATCCACAAATAAACCACCGAGGAAAAAAACAAAAAAGGTGAAATACATAAACCACAGGGGAGAAAATAAAAAGGGTGAAATACATAAAAGGTTTAGAGAGGAAAAATGAAGAATTCCCCAACAGAAGTTCCACAGATCAGTCTGATCTTCTGTGCTATAAAGGTGCATGTTCAAGTCAAACTTGATTCCATTAGAAAAAAAAAAATCTAGAATTAAACCTTACATACTCTGATTGCAATTGTACAAGTTCTCAACAATGAAATACAAGGCTTTAATTCATAATCTTAACTTGCAAAAGATTTGACAACATAATTTAACATGAAGCTGACAGCAGAGAACAATGTCAATAATAAAAATATTAATTTTGTTAACTTTATTTAATAAACACATGCAGAGATCACCAGAGACAAGATGTAACTATCAACATGAGCGCTTTTCTATCCAGCAACAAACTAAAGTGGCTGGATTCTAATGAAAATGGTCCATGAAATTTGCACACTACCCCACAACGCTATTAAAAACTAGGAGAGGCAGCGCTTTCACGCTATATAGCAAGTTACAAAGAAAAAGAATGATTTTTTATATGGCATATCTGTTTACATGTTTTCATGTATGCACATATAGTACAAAACTGACAGTATAACGTGGACAAATTTGAAATGGGAAAGAGAAGAACTTTTCAAGAAAAAAATTTGTCATCCAGTATATGATTAAGGTATTAGCTTAGTTTCTCAGAATTACAATGAAATGCAGATATATATTGTGTTGAAAAACACATTTAATTACATGATATTTTCATATCAGTGAGATTGTTTACATTAAGCATTTCCTACAACAAATCCAACTAGGATATGCATTTACATAAGGAGATACTGCACAAAACATATAACTATTTTACACAGAATTAAATATACTGGCTTAAAAAAACCTGTTAGAGAACTCTTTATTTATAAAGCAAAGCTCTAGAAAGTTTCTGCAACCATGAAAAAGAAAAGTTAAATACCCAGCAAACAGAATGCAGAGTCAGAAACTGTAATAGCTGACATTTCCCAGTGTGACCAATGTGTACAGCTTCTTATCCTATAAGGACATAAACAAATTTTTTTCATTTCATTTTTTTCTCCTGCATCAATGTCACTTGCTAATATTTCATTAAAATCAGCTGAATTCATCTTCTGAAAAAAAGTCATTATACAAAAGCTCTCTTGTTAGGATGGATTTGTACAGTAATGAAAATTCCTAAATACTCTGCAGCTAAGCATTTCTTACTCCTAAGAAATACAGAAACACCTGGTTCCAAATTTACCTTCCAAATTTAATAACCTCACTGCAATCCAAATACTGCTTTAGCTGGCTCTCAGGTTCTCAACTAACACTGCGCTCAGGAATGGTATCTTCATGTTAGTAATCAAAGTTGACTATGCTCTAGTCGTATGGTAGCCTCACGTTATTCACTGTGGAGTGAATACATCTTTCCTACAGGACACAGGCCATCCATTTTGAACTTCAGCCATCTACTTCAGGCTGTCTTACCAGGTGCAAAAGACATGGCCATTGGTAGATATGTCCTAACTAGGCTTTTGGCAGCCTTGGTTATGTCAGAGAAGTCCCTGGTAAACTCTCTCTGTGCCTGCACCAGAAAGACATTACAACTTACGCACTATTTGGCACCTAAATAGCCCTGACAGTAATGCCACCTTGTCACTTACAGTGAGATTGTTGGAAAAAGGCAATGACTGATTATCTGCCACGCCTAAATCCTTACCTGCATGCAAGAAATCATGCAAGTGTCCTATTTTAGATCACTACCTGACTATAAAAGCTTACCATTTTAGTTCAAGTGCCCTTTCCAGATTAATCCATAAAACAGTGAAAACTGCTGTTGACATGTCAGTATTAGCATCAACAACAGGCTGAAGCTTTGCTCAATGCTGTAAAATTGAAAATCAACTGCAAATATTCATGTATTTATACAAACGTCTTCCATGACAGACAGCAACAGCTGTTTCAGACAACATTCATATATTCCAACCACTGTTTTTAAACCAGCTGCAACATACTGAACACAAACTGAAGACAGGCTTTCCATAACATTTCCTCAGTTCTTATTGCCAGACACTTTACCACTTTGGCTGCAATTCCTGAGCATAACGCAGGTGGCTGACTTCATCAGAAACAACCTTATACTACAAATGTACTGAGCTTGAGGATATGCTTATTTACAAATAACATATGCCTGCAAAATTCAGAAAGGTGTGTTCAACAGTCCTGGGCATTACAGAAAGATATCACATTTATTTTCACCTCTTTAAAAATGTACCTACTCTGTGATAAAACGTAAAATTGCATTAGAATTTCCAGTAAACACTTTTCTGGAAGGCAGTACACCACACATTTGTTTTCAGCTATGCTGGGCCAGAAAACATCCCCAGGCCTGGATATGTTCTTGCACAGACCTCAGGATGTGTATGTCCCTTCACAGCAAATTCACTCAGTAAAAGCTCACAGCCTGCCTTTGACATACATGGCTGTGTCCTACTCACTTCAAAGGAAATGCAGTTTCTACAGTACTGGACAAGATATAGACTTAAATGTTTATGAACATTTTAAGAAAGAAAAAATCTGAAATTGTTTGACTGAAAAACATCATGCTGAACTAGAGGTATGGCAATATGAGAATTTGTAGTTCATCTAATCCTCATCTCAGACTTTCTTATTTCTGCAGATACTGTCAAATCAAATAACAAGAGGTAAGTTTCCACCTCAGCATGCTATACCTTTGCTGACTACAGCTTTTGATTAAGAGATGCAAAATGGGAAAATAATTATATAAAAAGAAAATACATACATGCTAGCATTGAATGAGAAGACTCAATTATATTGCATACAATAGCTAATAGTGTTGCCTGACTAATTTCTTGTCATTTGAAAGTAATGGAGTGGCCAAAGGCTCTAAAGGTTTTTGATTCTGAAAACCTATGGCAGATATCTGCATACAGGTGTGACATAGGAATCCCAGAGACTCTAAAAAAATACATTTTCATTGCTAAGAAAAGCCACTTTCTTTTAATCACTACATGTAAAATGAAAACAAACAGTTAAGCAAACTACTACTAGCAAGGAACATGCAATCATGTGATTTGAAGGAAAAATGATTCATTCTTTTGAATGTAAAGCAGAAGAAGTAGCACACTGACCAACTGATACAGTGCTGTCCCTAAGCTCACTTTTTTTTCCCGCAAAGGCCTCTTCACAGTCTCTTATCCTCCCCTTCTCTTCATTTCTCCTCTACCCCTCCCCAGCTCTACCTGTTTCTCACACTTTGTCTTCCAGACCTCTGTACTCTGTTCCTCTGTTCTTTCAGTTTCTTCAGTTGTTTTTAGAAACAAGACTTCAAATAATCAAGCAGGTTACAAAAATAAATACAAAGGACTTAACAGATTTCCATACTATAATCTTTTCTTCAAACTCTTCATCTGTGTTCCTTACTGAGAGTACATTTTTTGGATCAGTAGATTTCTGACCCCCCTTTTGTAAAAACATTCAGTTTTAATATTACAAATTAACACTAAACCCCAGACACAGAACAGTTGTATGAAATATATATATATAGATAATTGCTATAATTTTTAAATTGCTATAATTAAAACAAACGTATTTACAATTACACCAAATTGTACCTTATGTATACTAGCTTCTTCATCCCATATCTCAACATTTGACAGGACATCTTTGCTGTGGCTTTGTTTTATAATAGAACACACAGCAGGTCATTTTCCACAATTGTTTCTGATATTGTTCTTTAACCCACAGCATAAAACAAGAAACACAGTCTCACCAGCTCATTTGAAAGAAAATGACACTGTTATGTTTTTGATATATATACACATTGAAGACCAGATACCATCTTCCCAATTTCAGCACTGCCACTAAAGCTAATCACTTTTGATTCCCTCCTTCACACCTGAGATTCTGGACCCTTCTTGTAAAGTCTAGATATTCTCCTTCTCACAACCAAGAGTGCTGTAACAACCTCTCTCATGTAAGGGCAGGAGGAGATCTGTGTCAATGAAACTGACAGTGTGCAAAGACCAAAGGCAACAGAATCACTATAAAAATCTTCTAAAATGTGCTGAATCTTTACACAAGATGCATTCTGAAGGGTTCCATGTTCAACTTCACCAAATCCTCTAAAATTAATGCTCCCGCCCTCACAGAAGCTATAGAAAAGCCATTCTAACCAGCATTTCTTAAACCTTCAAAACTTGCCCTCAGGATGCCTGTTCTGACTCCCTATGTTTCTTTCTTAAGAACGTGATCTAAAGAAAAGCAGAGCCATCTGACCTAAGGCCATCCATCTCCATTCTTTTTGGCATCAAATAATCTGTGGGCTGTATTGGCTGAACAGCCTGAGGCATTTGTGCATACCAAGTTCACAGATGCAGTCTTTCTTTTCTTACTTTTATATGTTTATGCTTCTTCCCATCTGCACTAGAGGCTAAATGAGAAAGTGGAAGCAAAAAGCTCTCTAGCTAAAAAATAACAGTTCCCTCCACTTCTTTGAAATGCAAAAATTAATGGAGGGGGGAAGAAACAGAGAGTCCAAGAACAGAACTGGTAAACTCTCCCTCGCTCTTTTCAATGCTACAGCTTGCTTCAGCAATAGGGAGAAAACGGAAATTATATGCTGTACATTGGCAGTTACTTACAGTTACACTACAGTAGAATAACTACCTATGCAGTCCATAAAAGCTAATCAAAAATGAAAAAAACCCTCTATAATATAGCCATAACTTAAAGAGATTTTCAATGCTAACCAGGGGGTTGAGTTTTTTGCTTACTCTGTTTTTGTTTTTCAGTGATTCCTGGCATTCCTTAAAAAATACGTATATATAAAAAAAGCAATACCTAAAAATAAAACTTTATTTCTCTCACAGAAATACATTCATAAATGTCTTATCTACTTGAGCCAGAATTAACAATTAACCAAATTCAATGAGGAATGAAAATAAAACATTTAAAGTTTACTAAAGAGTAAGCCTGTTTGCATTATGCAAGATATTAAAACTCATCAGTTGGCAGGTTTCTTTGCTACAGTTCTCCATGAAGTCTTCTGTAATCTTTCAAGAATAGTAAGTATATTGCCACCTATTTGTGCTAAAGCTGTTTACTGCAGCATTACTAGCAGTTAGTTTTTGCAGCTGCTATTGGCAACCATGACTGCAAGAAAGAGCAGGACTGCAGGAAAGAGGGAAAGGCTCTTTAGAAGGTTCCATTTACCAGTACTGAATGGAACGGAACAGACCTCATTCCTGTTCAGTATACCCAAAATAAGCTCATTCTGCTAAACACGACTGCAATTCTACCTTATATTTGTGAAGGACCTACAGATTGGAAAGTGGTGGAAGAAATGGTGCACCAGATGGCTGTGCTACTTACTGTTCAGAGGACCCTGAAAAGGCTGGTGGAATGAGCCAACAAGAACCTCATCAAGTTCAACATAGGGCAATACCAAGTCCTACCCTCAAGGAAGAATAACTAAGGCACCAGGCCAGGCTGGAGGCCAAACCAACAGCCGCAAAACAGTTCCGCAGCAGTTTCTTGAGGTCCTGGCAGACAGCACGCCAACTATGAGCTAGCAAAGGGCTCTCATGGGTGGTTAGTAGCATCAGAGGCTGCACTGCCAGTAGATGGAGGGAGAAGATCCTTCCACACTACTCAACCCTGGTGAGACACAGCGGTACTCCTGAGCTCCCATGTACAAGAGAGCAGTAGACCTACTAGGATGAATCCAGTAAAGGCCACAAAGCTGATGAAGGGACTGGAGCATTTGATGTACAAGGAAAGGCTGAGAGAGCTGGACTGCTCAGTCTGAAGAACAGAAGGCTTGGTGGTGTGTATGTATGTGTCTCACCAAAGTTTATAAATACATGATGTGAGGAAGTAGGGCCTGGGACAGACTTTTCCTTGGAGATATTCAAAATCCTGCTGGACATGGTTAGGAAAAATCTGCCCTAAAAACCTTTGACCTGGAGGTTTAAGACTTGGTGATCTTAGAGGTCCCTCTCAGCCTCAGTAATTCTACGATTCTGTGATTGACTGCATAAAAACACAGTCCCCAAATAACCTAAAAGAGTGGTACAGAGAATCTATAAGTCGACTGAAATCTAGTCTCCAGAAGCAGAAGCATTTGTATGGAGCTTCCACTGAGCTAAAACAATATTGAGTTTGAATACAGTATTTGGATCACGAAAAAGACAACAGACCTGAACGCCATCAGTCCTTCATGGCTCTGAGGAGCCCTTAAATTGAGAGAGAATCCCAACAGACAGCAGTGCTTCCAGGTCCTGGGCATCCAGTTCTACTTACCACCAAAGCTTAATCTGCTCGGACCCTCGGTTAAAAACATTCATGCATAAGCACACATACACACACACACACACACACATACAGAGTCTATTTTGTCACACCTTTATTTCCTGGAAGGTTATTTAGGAAAAATGGACCTACACCTTACTAACTACCTATACAACAGCAGAAGAAAGGAAGGGTGAGTTCATCTTGGCTAGCTAAAGTCATCTCTTCCTTATTTTTTCCTGACAGTGAGGCATTAGAAAATAAATTTGATTCTAGGCAACAAGGTGGCCCAGTATCTGGTCTATACCTTCAAAATACCTCATTCAGGACCAAAGATTCTATTCTTATCCCCAAATTACCCCATCATTGTCTTTAACTAACCAAGCCCCAAAACATCAACACTGCAATGGATGAGGTCCAAAATGGCATGTTTTACTCAGTGCAATGAACTCCTAGCAATTCTTCACTGAATGATGCTGCACAGTATTCCCTTGAGACTCTTTGGGTACATTGGCGCCAAGTGATATAACATTTTCCATGACCGTTTCTATTGTATTTTCTTGAACCTGATTTCTTTGAGGGACCCAAACCATATGCTAGTGCATGACTGTCCAACTGCTGACAGATCACTTACTATTCATGCGTGTTTCACACATGAAATAATTATTTATTATTTCATGTGTTTCACAACATTTTAGACTTACATCTCAATAGACAGTGCCACATGGGCAAGTTTCATCACTAAATCAAGTATCATATTACGTAACACTTGTACACATTCAGTTATTACACATCATCTCTCCTCCTTCAGTAATTAAGCTTTCGTGTTTATTCCTGTCTCCATAGTTGTTAGCAAGAAACACATATTTATCCAATGTTTCTTCTTCAAACTTCCAAACAGGTTTTGAACCCACAGTTACTGCCAATTCTCAAAGAAGGCAAAGAAGGCAGGACCTAGTGGGGCATAACTAAGAACAAAGATAACTGCTCAGTGTTAAGAACACAAATAAGATACAGCAAAGATTTAGTGTACTGAGCCCCTCAGAAGTTTAGTTTTAACAGCTAGAATTCCTTGTGGTACACTTTTGTTTGTTATATAAATAGTGAGGTTAACATTGCAGGTATAATAGCAGATACGGTGCTAAGTTACACCTTAGCCACAAAATAGAATTGTGTTCTGAAGGGGAAGTGTTTTTTGGGCAAGCTCAGGCAGAGGAAAAAATTCTCAAAAGATTTTAAGTCCAAGAAAAAACGAATATTAATTCTGTAATGGAATTTAGAAGATGAATGGCTTCACTAATAGGCAATATTTGAAATACAGCAATGTAATAGTAAAGTGAAGGAAATCTCAACAGGATTTGGGAACGTAAGCTTAACCAAATACATTGTAATGTGAAAAGAAAACAGTTATTAATTTGAAGTCAAAAGGCAAAACAACAGACACTACTCCCTCCTTTTCAAACAAAAAACAAAGGGTCAATGGTAAGAATTATATTTTACACTCAGGCTCCCAGAGAACATAAACACAACTCAGCCTATTAATATTTGATTTCCCATGACTGTGTATATTAAGTTGAGCTTAGCTCAACAAATTGCACTAAAAAGAAAAAAGAAAAATAATTCAGTATTCCTGAAATGCAGTTTTACTGCTTAAGAAATGACTAGTTCTCATGCTCTTTGCAGAAAGAAGAAAAAAAAAGTTCCCAGGCAGGCACTTTACTATTGCATTTAACAATAAAGAAATATGAATAATGAATAATGAAATATATAATGAATAACAATTAAGGAAAAACTACAAGATCCTACTCCAGTCCCAGAAGAGGCAGAACTATAGCCAAGTAACAAATTAAGGAATAGAAGACTTTAAGTAAAAATTACTCTACAGCCCATTGCTAAGGAACTATAAATGGAATTGGTGGCCTGACAGAAAATAGACACAAGAAATACTAGCCAGTTAAAAAGGTGATTACCTGAAAGCATTCTGTGACAAGTCATTGAAATTCTTCAGTTCAGGGTAGAGATTTTTGGAAGAATCTGAGTGGCTTTAATGCTGATTATCTCATTTAATCAAAACAGATTTCATTGCAGTTTCTAGGAATATTTTTACTGTTAACAAAGCTTTTTCAATAAATACAAACAATTCTTGAATTAAATATTTTTAATGAATGCAAGACCACAGACAGACAAAAAAAAATATCACCACAAAGATCTCCCTGGACTACACATGTAAACGGAGGAAACACTAGCTCACAGCATAAGAACACTTGTCTTCTTACAAGAAGCCACACATACAATTATTCCTCCTTTCCTAGTGGAATGGTAAGATTTTGACAAGAGAGAATCTTGGATATTTCTGGAAGAAATTCTACTGCTTCAGAAAAGCAGTAATAAAAGAGACACTAGTTAGGTATTTCTCCCTATCTTCAAAGCACACTAAAAGCAGTGGAAGCCACTTAATTACTTCAACAAATGCTAGATTAATACTTAAACAAATCATGCAATTAAGGTTAATT
Organism: Crypturellus undulatus; assembly: GCA_013389825.1. NCBI lineage: Eukaryota > Metazoa > Chordata > Aves > Tinamiformes > Tinamidae > Crypturellus > Crypturellus undulatus. The sequence goes on along the minus strand of VWPW01012027.1, from coordinate 156,919 downwards.
TTAAGACACTACTTGAGACTGGCTCTAATAAAGACTGTCAAATGATCAAGAACAAAATATGATTACAGCAAATGGTGTTTGTAGAAAAGCTGCTGAACTACAAAATATCCAGTAACTCTTTTATATAATATCATTATGTCTATTATCTTGTTAGCCTACGTTTTGATTATATTTAGTTTTATGCTCTGTGTTTTCCAAAATGTTATATACAGTGCCCTCATCTGTTTCAAAGCAGGAAAATATTAGACCATTTGCATTCTTTAAGCTGGATGCTTAAGTATCAATATATGATCTCCCAGTCTCATCCAGTTTCATAACTCATAATTCAACATTTGAATCACGAATACATGGCAGTGAAACACTTTACCATTCCCCTGCTCCTACCATCTCACTTCAGTCACCAGTACATCAGGAATATCACATTTCATATTTAATCTGTGTGTAACTGTTACCTAAGATACAAGCTCAGAAGTGTGAAATATGTGAAATATATAATTTACAATGGAAAAACTGAAAATACTAAGCAGGTTCCTCTATTCATTGTACACTTTGGAGTGTACCAGCTGTTTCTATACATAGCCAAATTAACAACTTAAGTATCTTAGTAAATTTTAAATTAAAAATTTCAGCAATCTCAGAAAGATCCTTTCTTTACTATTCCACTGCTTATACTGTAATTTTCAAATATCCAGGTATTAAAAACAATCAGATGATGAGGACTACATGATCTAAAGTGTCGGGAATTGCTAAGTTTAATGTTGCTGGAGACTGGATTGCTAAAAAAGGAAGATGCTAGAGTACAGCAAAATATATTCACTTGAAATTTAAAACTGGATGCTTTATTTTTATGGCATATCTCATGAAAAGACATTTCTGCTGCATGAATTTTAAAACTACCAGTCAGCAGCAATGACAATAATGGGCTAGTTTATGTTATATATGAAAAGCAATTGCATAAGAAACTGTTCTGCATTAAAAATGTATAAAATATACAGGCTAAAGTAAAACTCTTCTCTTGGAGTGACTTGCAATCAGTAAGTAATATACATTGCCTAAATACCTAAATTCCCATGCCTTTCACTGAATTTACTGGTGTTATATAGAAGAAACATTTCTATAATCAATAGAAGTGTGTTCATCTCCTTTTACTTGAGTTTTATCACATCAGTAGTTTTGATTCAAGTACTAAAGTTTGAAATCTCTTTCTCTCTCTCTCTCTGAAATTTTATCAGGAGGTTATGCAGCTGAACATACCATCACCAGATTTTATAGGGTCTCCATTCCTCTGCATTGGAAATTATGGCACATCTAATCACAGGGAGAGGATACCAGTTTTCAGATCCACAGATATTCTTAAGTAACCTAATAGTTCCGTTTCACAGTCTCTCTGTAATCCAAACAGGATTTTTTCAAGTGTCATTCTACAACAATCTGCTGATGCAGCTGAATTGAGAGGTGACTTTGCATGCAAACTGGCAGGCAAAGTACTGCAAAGCACTAGAATGACTGGACAATTGAAAAGTTCAGAAATCTTTTGTTTAATAACTGGCAAAAATTCCCAGGGAAATTTTGCTTTTATCTTGATAGTATTCATACTGAGTTGTGACTCAGTATGAAGACCAAGAAGGAAATACTCCAGCACACAAACATACATACAGAATGGCAAATCTGGTTGTGTGTTTGTATGCTGTAGGTGTGGCAACTTTGCAGCAGGGTATGGTCAGAGCTCTTCTCAAACACAGATCTGATTTCCTTATTTTTATGTCAATCAAGCTAGCATTTAACAACTTCTGCCAAAATTAGAGCTGTTAATATGTTTGCCAAGTAAGAAATGCTAGTTCCTGTTGCAGAAATGATAATCTTAGATGTCACAGAAGCTGCTACATAAAAAGTAACAGGCTTACATGTGACTTTAAGATTGTGAATAACAATAAAACAAATAGTTAAGCATGCAAACTTCCTGCTTGGGTAAGGAATGCCAAGTTTTTATGTGAAACACATTTTCATTCCAAACAGAAAGCTAGGAATTGTGAAATGGACATGTCCTAAGGGCTAAAATTAATTGTTGTTTGGTCTTTCCTACCAATTAAAATATGTCAGGTTGGGAACCTTTTAAAATGTTTTTATGACTATGGACAAACCCATGGCACAATTACCTTGAAAATATTTAGGTCTAAAAAGTATTTTAAGTTTAAAAAAACCCAACATTTTATGCCACAGATTTTTATTCACTTAAATATTTTGATTATCAGTTGTCATTTAATATAATTCCCAAGCAGTGACTAACTATAGATATTTCCAAAATACTGCATAAAGCTCTAAAGCTTTTTAAGTAAAAGATAGGCACAAGTACTACAAAAAAAATCATATTTGAAAAAAATTAAATAGACAAAACTAGAACTAGCAGTGGAACTACATATTCAGAGAACCACTAGTCTCTTTTAGTTAAATGTCATTTTAAAAGACTTCTGTCTTCCAAAGAATACTTTCAGTTTTATTCTGCAAGTGAAGGTAAGCTGCATCTTCAATAAGCTAATTCAGCTCAAACTTAATATTAAAAAAGATTCATAATTAATCTAATACTTTCATAGCTGAAATTATTTTTCTAGTATAAAATAAAATTACAACTGAGCAATCCAGTGGTATGTCAGTGATGAAATACCTCAATGTATTCTTGAAGTTTAATTAATTCATTTCTAGCATTCATTAAAAACAGACTTGATTTCCTTTTAGAAAGTCAGAACGCTGTCTTGAAAAAGAATTCTCTAAGTTACTCCAGCTTCCTAGCATATGCACAGTAAGCATTAGGTTCCAGAATGGTGAGAAAAAAAAATATCCATGAACAACAGTACTATCACTGTGCACAAAGGTTTGGGGAAGATCTGCTTTCCTGCTCTCTGGGATAGAAAACATGAAAAGCTAAAAATGAGTGAGTATGTAACATGATAGAGAATATCACCCCCCACATTACACTTCACAAAAAATACTGTTGATTCCCAGAACACAAGACAATCAATTTCTATTCAAGCTGTAAAACTTCATTCCTATTCACTTTTTTTTCCTAAGTATAATTGTTGACTCATAAAATTCCAGGTTAAACATGACCAGTATAAATAAATCTGGAAAAATCAGTAAAAGTTTAAATTAAAAAAAGATCAATGCAGTTAGGACTGCTAGCAGCAGGAGATGCTATGCTCAGACAGCAAAACTTCCTCTCTCCAGCTACCAAACGGGGGAAAATATATATATACCTGTAAATATATATATTTACAGGTGCAGGACATATTCTTATTTATTGTATAGAAAATATCTAGGAACAGAGTCCATTATCCCTATGTTATTTCATATCATGAGTCTATTAAAAGAGCAAAAATATTAGAAGAAATATACAAAGTAGTGACTATTCGATCACAAAAGGACACCCTTTTAAAAGCACACTGGACAAAACAATGATAAAAGCACAGCTAATGATGCTGTCTTTTTTTTTTTTTTGAGGATGCATATCTAATTACTGCTACTACTTGAGTTGGAGGCCTCAAATTTAATTTTCCTAATACAGAACACAAAAGAAACAAGATATTAAACACATTTTCAAATCTTGTTTCCTTTTCCCTTACTTTTTCCACAAAACTACACCATAACATATCTGAAACCTGAACATGGCTGTACTAAGCAGCACCACTGTGCTAAGGCTAAAAATTGAGTAAGTTCTTTGTAACATTTAATTTTTTTTTTTAAAGTTCAATTAATAATATTTGCTTTAAAATATAGAATTTTCAAGTGGAAAGTGTTCCCCCTCTGTGTTCTGTTTCCACTCCATTTATCAGGGAATTTTTTCCAAATCTAAGCGATGGAAAAATTAGTTCAAAATTTCCAAGCTTTAAATGTAATTATCACTAGTTGGTTAGCTACATAACAGTGGAAACTGCAACATCCAAGATATTATAATACCATTCTATGATTCTAATCTAAACAAAACGTCAAATTTTTCATTTTCATAACAGGCTACCATATGCTAAAACTTTCATTTTTCAAGGTATTTTACAGTACTTTTAGTATTGACATTTCAAACTGCTTTCCATAGGAATTGTTGGAACACTTCACAAGGCACTACACAGACAGAAAACAGATTAGAATCCCAATTAAAAAAAAAAGAAGGAAGGGAAGGGAAGGGA